>OV816026.1:21410497-22010497 GCA_929113105.1 Agrypnus murinus
TACTACTTTGTCTAATTCCCACGTTCGTTTTTCTTCATTAATTATGTTGTATACCTATGCAATCTTTCCATCGTTCTGCAGTAACGGTAGAAATCCCTTGATTAGGAGGATCTGTTCACGCCAGTAAGTGAATATGTTGTATGTATTATTAGGTGCCATGTAATACTACATTCTAAAAGAACTATTGTTTTAATAAAAGGACTAGAAATTATAAAGAACTTGAAAAAAACTCGAACTAAACCATAACCTCGGAAATTGTCAGTGTTAATAAATTAGACATAGATGCAGCGTTTCCGGATTTTAGGTATGAATTTTCGATTCACCCTTTCATTTAAAACTTTGTACATTAATTAATGAGCATTTTGTCACATTAATTATGAATGTACATTAATTATAGTTTCTTTTTATGCACACAATAAGTTATATTTTTGTACTTGAGCAAATGTAAGCCGTAACGTTTGTTGTAGAACCGAAACAGTGCTTTACACATAATTTATGCACAAATTTACTTTTTTAAGTTGTGTGAACGTGCCTCGTATTTTAGCCAATCAATGCGAAGGTCAAGCTTGCCCTATACCTATACCTTTCTTCACTTTATTCTTAGCTGAATTCTACTATGGTCAGTCAAATGTCACATAAAAAGCGCCAAGTGGAATGGTGGAACAGATAATCTTGTGATTAGATATTTTAGATTATTGTAACATTGTTTTGGAACATATTGTATATTGAGAATTTTCGTTTCATATAAAGTACCTACTTATCTATCTATATATTTATCTCTCTTAAAAAAACCTATGATTACCTTGATTTTTGTGCTGAAGACATTCCTCATTAGTAGTATAAAATAGACATATCTCCTTTAGAACCGAATAGTCTCTTTATTTTAATGCATTGTTTTTTTCACTTTCAGATACCTTTTCTTTCAACATTTGGCAGAACTGACTACTATTTAAAAAACTAATAAGAGTTTTGAAAGAAGTAATTTCTGATAAACTAGTTTCCAAGTAGGGGAGAGCCGTGCAGTACCGACTGGCATACAGTATCAACCAAAATTAGCTTTGGCTTTTTCTATCATATGTTAGCACTTTTATTTAAACAAATAAATTACTATAACAATTCTACAGCATTGGAAGAAACCGAAAAAGGACATTCTCAGAGTTACAGCTTAATTCCACAATTATTCGTAAGTTAATTATTAATTATTGCTTTTTAAATAAATTTGAGTTTGGATTTTCATCCAATTCATCTGAGAAATATAGAATATCATCACATACTTGCCAAGCTTTACATGTCAGATTGACAAACGTCAATTATATAGTTTTAAATTTTCTTACCTGACAAACGGTAATTATAGGAAGTAAGCGATAAATATCTGTCTTTCTCAGTTGTATTGCTATTCACTATGTTTCCTTTGCTCACACATGAAAATTTTAAAACCCAAATTTTACTAACACCATATAATTCTGTATAGTTTTAAAACCTATTAAAGAAGATTTTATTTTAAAATCCAGCAAGTCTACGTGTGGAAATATATCAAAGAAGCTATTGGAATATGGCTAAAGCAAGCTCTATTTTGTATAAAAAGACAACTTCAGCAGAATAAAACAAATATTCTTTTTAGTCCTAAGTTATCTGTTTGTTCAGGATTGATGTTAAAATACAATATTTAAGAATGTAAAATATTATAGTGAAATAGTGGTGAAAAACAGGTTTTTTTGAAGAGTAGTATTCATGCTTTTATTTGTTATTACTAATATTTTGGTCTTGTCTATATTTAGTTTCCTGCTGTTTTCTTCTAATTCCTGCATGTTTGTTATGTTATAAAACTTCTGTTTTGGCAATAAGTAGGGAATACACTTATCATTATTCTTTCCATCTTATGAAAACCTATTTCCATTTTTATACTCCTCTTATTGCACTCTTTAATTATCTCATCCATAAATACTATGAAGAGTATTTATGAGCCCACCGCCTTGCCTTACTCATTTTTTGGTTGTGAATGGTTCTGATGTTTATTATGCATTCTTACTACATTGTTACAGTCTACATATAATGATTTGATAGCCCGTATTAAGTTAATACTAAGGAATACTCACTCCTAGTATTCCTAGTGCTTTGCATCAGTGGCGGCTGCTGCATACGTAAACTTGGGCCTCACGACAAATTGGTATATCGTTATACCAAAAATAAGAATAAATAATAAAATAATGTCATTTTAATGTTTACTAAGTGGACATATAAATAAAACATGTTAAATTTTTTGGTGTGTTTAAAATATATTCAAAGATTTGATTAATTTAGAAAAAAGACTTTGTAGGCATTTTATTAAGAGTAGAATATATTATAATAATAATGGGCGGAGCAAGTTATTGGAGCGAGGAGAGAAGACAAATAATATGGCGCATGTCATAGAACGGCAACATCAATTTTATTGCGAAACAATTAGGATGTTCCCATTGCATGGTACGAAACGCAATTAATCATGTAAGGAAAAAGGAAACTGTAAATGATCAGCTTGGTGTAGATGTGTCTTCAAGAACAATAAGAAGACGTTCAAATGAAGTAGGACTTCGGGGATGCATAGCGAAAAAGAAACCTTTAGTGACTGAAAAGAAACGACTGCATTTTGTAAAATCCAATCGCCAAAAACCTCTTTCATTTTGGAAGCATGTTCTTTGGAGTGATGAAAGCAAGTTTAACCGTCTTGGGAGTGATGGTAAAATATATGTTAAGTGGCCAAAAAATGAAGCCTGCAATCCACGTTGCGTGGATTGCGCCTCCACTGTTCTTCTTGGCATGGTGTGGGTCCTATTACAAAGACAGAGGGGAAAATGGGTCGGTTTATGTATAGAGTTATCTTAAAAGATATGGAACCTTATGCAGATAAGTGTCTTCTTGTAGTATGGAAATTTATACATGATAATGACCCCGAGCACACTTTGCAGCTCACTAAACAATGGCTTCAAGAACAAAAAATCACGGTTCTCGATTGGCCGGCTCAAAGCCCGGACTTAAATCTAATCGAGAACTTGTGGAATGATGTTGAAAAAGAAATTAGAGGAAAAAGAATTACCAATTGAAATGACTTCTGGCAATGCATTCAAGAAGCACGGTATAACATACCAGTGACTAATAAATGTCAGAAGCTTGTTGAAAGTTTACCTCATAGATGTGAAGCTGTCATGCTTAATAAAGGTTTTCCTATACATTACTAGTGTTTTATAACAATTCTTACTCAACTCCTTCACTTACTAATTTAGAATTAAGATTGTCTTATTTATATGACCACAGTATGTTTTCAGTTTAATAAGTTTTTTCATTTGTACAGAAATAGTAATTATTTTTGTTGTTGTTTAATTATAGTTTATGTTTGTATTCTTTATCCACAAAGCAGTAATATTTTAATAAACAAAAATGAAATGATTATGTAATTTTTTTCGATATAAAATCACTACAGTTAAATATATCCTATTTACGTAGCCACCAGTGTATATGCGATCTTGTACACAATATCATTGTCTAAAACCACTTGGTGCTTCATGTAGTTTGTTATCTATTTCTTCATTAATCTTCTTTCCAAAACCCTCTCGTGTATTTTACCTGCAGTACTCATTAGCGAGATCCCCCTAAAGTTGTCACAGTCTCGTATCTCCTTTTGTTATATATCAGTATTGTAACTGAAGTCATCCGGTCTGGTGGAACTTTTTTCTGTTGCCATATCTTATTCATTAATTTATGAAGTACTTCTATTCCTGGGCTTCCCATATGTTTTAGTGCATTGGGTTTTATTAAGTCTATACCCACTGCTTTCCCACTTTTTAACATTTTTACAGCCTCTTCCA
Source organism: Agrypnus murinus (assembly GCA_929113105.1). Lineage (NCBI taxonomy): Eukaryota > Metazoa > Arthropoda > Insecta > Coleoptera > Elateridae > Agrypnus > Agrypnus murinus. The sequence goes on from OV816026.1 coordinate 21,414,340, forward strand.
CTTCACTTATGTGTATCTTACTTATGTCTGTGTGTTGTAAGTTTGCAGCAGTGTTATTATCTGTTTCTTTGTTTTGTACTTCCAGTATTTCAATAAAGTGTTCTTTCCATGTCATATTTATTTTATCACTACATCATATTTATTTTATCTTTAAGTGTTTCACCCGTTCTATCTTTGATACACCTTTTAGTTTTTTTTTTCATGTTTTTAATTACTTTATAGAAAAGTTTACTATTACTTTTTCTCTCTCTTTCATTTTTTTTACCAAACTCTTCCCATTTTCTCTTTTTAGTTTGTAAAACCATTCCTTTCACCTATTGCCTTTTTTCTTTATACTGATCATATGCTTGTTGGGGTTTCCTACCAAAGTATTCTTTCCAGGCCGTCCTCTGGTCCTTCACTACAGTTTCAATTTCACTTGACCACCAACTTGTTCTCTTCTTATTGCTGCTCACTTCACTCCCTCCACATGTTTCTGTAGCTGCAGCTATTATTATTTCCTTCAATTCTTGCCACCAATTACAATTACATTCTTGGCCAATAATTACAAAATAAAATATATCAGGATTGAAGTTTATTATTTATTAAAACTATAAATATGTACAAACTCGAACGGCCATTCAGACATTCATCTCATTAAATCATTCATTTTTTAAATATTCACAAAGACAAATCAATAGTAAATATCTAATTACATTTAACATTGCATAAATATTCTAACAATATGAAGTATTAATTTAAATATTAATCATATTTCTCCGAATTCAGTGTTACGTAAATTCAATTGTTCCTATCTTATTCTATTGTCAAATTTTCAGTATGCACAGGCATTATTTAAAAAAATAATTTAAAAATGCAACAATAACTATTTAAATTTTCAATAAATCTGCTATCACCACTAAATTTTTATTTTCTTCTAAAGGATGGTCATGGAGAAGAAACAGATAATGTAGTTATGAAATATGAAAATAAGGTTGTTCTCATTGATAAGGAATTTATTTTATATTCTTTTCGGTACACATATTCTTTCGATTCAAAAGACTTAGAAATTCTTATAGTAACACCTTTGTCAAATATATTAAAACTCGGTAATTAAATGTATTATTTTCCCTCTTGAACGTGATAAATGACTTTCTTTTCCCATATTATATAAGTTAGTTATAATTTAATACACCTACCTCAAAACCTGTAATAAATGTAAAAAATAATGCTTTAATTTTGTGTTAATCTTTATAGTTATTTTTTGATTCTTTATGTACCATTTTATTTCTACATTTTGGGAACACTGTGTACAAAATAAATAAATAATTCTTAATACAATGTGTATTATTTAGTTGTTAATTTATCACTTAAAAAACATTTAAAGAAGTTTTTAAACACCTCACTTTAAAATGTGGTGGTTGATGTGGTGATGTGGTGAAAGTGGCAAAAAGTCTTTGATATGAGGAGTTTACATTTCTTAACGAATTCTGCAAGTGGTGAAAAGCCTTTGAAATAATTATTTTACAATTTCTTAATGAATTGTGCAAGTGGTGATAATTCTTTGAAATGAGGAGTTTACATTTTCTTAACAAAATGTGCAAGTGGTAAGAAGCCTTTGAAATGAGTAGTTTACATTTTCTTAAGGAATAGTGCAGGTGGTGAGAAGCCTTTGAAATGGAGAAATTACATTGTCTTAACCAATTGTGCAAGTGGTGAAAAGCCTTTCAATAAGTAGTTTGCATTTTCTTAACGAATTTTGCAAGTGGTTGATAATTCTTTGAAATGAGGAGTTTACATTTTCTTAAAAAAATTTGCAAGTGGTAAGAAGCCTTTGAAATAAGTAGTTTACATTTTCTTAACGAAATGTGCAAGTGGTGAGAAGCCTTTGAAATGAGTAGTTTACATTTTCTTAACAATATGTGCAAGTGGTGAGAAGCCTTTGAAATGAGTAGTTTACATTTTTTAACGAAAATAGCAAGTGGTGAGAAGCCTTTGAAATGAGTAGTTTACATTTTCTTAACGAATTGCGCAAGTGGTGAGAAGCCTTTGAAATGAGTAGTTTACATTTTCTTAACAATATGTGCAAGTGGTGAGAAGCCTTTGAAATGAGTAGTTTACATTTTTTAACGAAAATAGCAAGTGGTGAGAAGCCTTTGAAATGAGTAGTTTACATTTTCTTAACGAATTGCGCAAGTGGTGAGAAACCTTTGAATTGAGTTGTTTACACTCTTGCACAATTCGGTAAGAAAATGTAAATTACTCATTTCAAGGGTTTCTCACCACTTGCACAATTCATTAAGAAACTGTAAACTACTCATTTCAAAGGCTTCTCACCACTTGCACTATTCGTTAAGAAAATGTAAACTACTCATTTCAAATGCTTCTCACCAATTGCACATATTGTTAAGAAAATGTAAACTACTCATTTTAAAGGCTTCTTACCACTTGCAGAATTCAGTAAGAAAATGTGAACTCCTGATTTCAAAGGCTTTTCATCACTTGCACAATTCGTTAAGACAATGTAATTTCTCCATTTCAAAGGCTTCTCACCACTTACACTATTCGTTAAGAAAATATAAACTACTTATTTCAAAGGCTTTTCACCACTTGCACAATACATTAAGATAATGTTAACTACTCATTTCAAAGACGTCTTACCACTTGCACAGTTCATTAAGAAAATGTAAACTATTCGTTTCAAAGGTTTCTCACCACTTGCGCAATTCGTTAAGAAAATGTAAATTACTCATTTCAAAGGTTTCTCACCATTTGCACAATACATTAAGAAAATGTAAACTACTCATTTAAAGGTTTCTCACCACTAGCACAATTCATTAAGAAAATGTAAACTACTCATTTCAAAGGGTTCTTACATATTGCACAATTCGTTAAGAAAATGTAAATTACTCATTTCAAAGGTTTCTCACCACTTTTACAATTCATTAAGAAAATGTAAACTACTCATTTCAAAGGCTTCTTATCACTTGCACAATTCGGCAAGAAAATGTAAATTACTTATTCCAAAGGTTTCTCACCACTAGCATAATTTATTAAGAAAATGTAAACTACTCATTTCAAAGGCTTCTCACCACTTGCACTATTCGTTAAGAAAATTTAAACTACTCATTTCAAATGCTTCTCACCAATTGCACATATTGTTAAGAAAATGTAAACTACTCATTTTAAAGGCTTCTTACCACTTGCAGAATTCGGTAAGAAAATGTGAACTCCTGATTTCAAAGGCTTTTCATCACTTGCACAATTCGTTAAGACAATGTAATTTCTCCATTTCAAAGGCTTCTCACCACTTACACTATTCGTTAAGAAAATATAAACTACTTATTTCAAAGGCTTTTCACCACTTGCACAATACATTAAGATAATGTTAACTACTCATTTCAAAGACGTCTTACCACTTGCACAGTTCATTAAGAAAATGTAAACTATTCGTTTCAAAGGTTTCTCACCACTTGCGCAATTCGTTAAGAAAATGTAAATTACTCATTTCAAAGGTTTCTCACCATTTGCACAATACATTAAGAAAATGTAAACTACTCATTTAAAGGTTTCTCACCACTAGCACAATTCATTAAGAAAATGTAAACTACTCATTTCAAAGGGTTCTTACATATTGCACAATTCGTTAAGAAAATGTAAATTACTCATTTCAAAGGTTTCTCACCACTTTTACAATTCATTAAGAAAATGTAAACTACTCATTTCAAAGGCTTCTTATCACTTGCACAATTCGGCAAGAAAATGTAAATTACTTATTCCAAAGGTTTCTCACCACTAGCACAATTTATTAAGAAAATGTAAACTACTCATTTCAAAGGCTTCTCACCACTTGCACTATTCGTTAAGAAAATGTAAACTACTCATTTCAAATGCTTCTCACCAATTGCACATATTGTTAAGAAAATGTAAACTACTCATTTTAAAGGCTTCTTACCACTTGCAGAATTCGGTAAGAAAATGTGAACTCCTGATTTCAAAGGCTTTTCATCACTTGTACAATTCGTTAAGACAATGTAATTTCTCCATTTCAAAGGCTTCTCACCACTTACACTATTCGTTAAGAAAATATAAACTACTTATTTCAAAGGCTTTTCACCACTTGCACAATACATTAAGATAATGTTAACTACTCATTTCAAAGACGTCTTACCACTTGCACAGTTCATTAAGAAAATGTAAACTATTCGTTTCAAAGGTTTCTCACCACTTGCGCAATTCGTTAAGAAAATGTAAATTACTCATTTCAAAGGTTTCTCACCATTTGCACAATACATTAAGAAAATGTAAACTACTCATTTAAAGGTTTCTCACCACTAGCACAATTCATTAAGAAAATGTAAACTACTCATTTCAAAGGGTTCTTACATATTGCACAATTCGTTAAGAAAATGTAAATTACTCATTTCAAAGGTTTCTCACCACTTTTACAATTCATTAAGAAAATGTAAACTACTCATTTCAAAGGCTTCTTATCACTTGCACAATTCGGCAATAAAATGTAAATTACTTATTCCAAAGGTTTCTCACCACTAGCACAATTTATTAAGAAAATGTAAACTACTCATTTCAAAGGCTTCTTAACACTTGCACAATTCAGTAAGAAAATGTAAATTACTCATTTCAAAGGTTTCTCGCCATTTGCACAATATATTAAGAAAATATTAAGATAATGTTAACTACTCATTTCAAAGACGTCTTACCACTTGCACGGTTCATTAAGAAAATGTAAACTATTCGTTTCAAAGGTTTCTCACCACTTGCGCAATTCGTTAAGAAAATGTAAACTACTCATTTCAAAAGTTTCTCACCACTACCACAATTCATTAAGAAAATGTAAACTACTCATTTCAAAGGCTTTGCACCACTTGTGCAATTCGTTAAGACAATGTAAACTACTCATTTCAAAGGTTTCTCACCAATTGCACAATTTGTTAAGAAAATGTAAACGCTTGATCTCAGGCTTGTCACCACTTGCACAATTTGTTAAGAAAATGTAAACACCTTATTTAAAAGGCTTTTTACCCCTTGCGCAATTCGTTGAAAATGTAACCTTCCTATTTAAAAGGCTTCTCAACACTTGCACAATTGGTTAAGAAAATGTAAACTCCTTTTTTTAAAAGGCTTCTCACCACTTGCACTAATCATTAACACAATGTAAACTCCTTATTTCAAACGGTTCTCACCAATTGCACAATTCGTTAAAAGAAATTTAAACTACTCATTTAAAAAGCTTCTCACCAATTACACAATTTATTAAGAAAATGTAAAGTCTTCATTTCTAAGGCTGCTCACCAACTGCACAATTCGTTAAGAAAATTTAAACTCCTCATTTCAAAGATTTCTTTCTCACCTGTTGCATTATTTGTTAAGAAAATGTAAACGCCTCATTGCAAAGACTTCTCGCCACTTGCACTATTCGTTAAGAAAATGTAAACTCCACATTTAAAAGGCTTCTCACCACTTGTATCATTCGTTAAGAAAATTTGAATTCCTCATTTCAAAGGCTTCTCACCACTTGCACTATTCGTTAAGAAAATTATAAATTTTTTAAAAACAAATAAGGCTATTTCTGCATTTGTCATAATACAGAGAATCATGTATATTGCGGTGTTGTCAAATCACCGTATTGAAAATTTTATCAACAACGGAACGGAAACGTTAACACAAATATTTTATATCAGATTTAAATTAAAAGAGGTACATGCTATGTCATGGGCATAATTAATATAAAGGCTATACATAGGATCATAGTTAGGTTCATTAATACTTAAATTAAAAACTAAGAATAAAAATTCCATGCAAACATAACCTAGCTTTCTTATGCATAAATAAATAGGTTTCATTTTAGAAAAAGGATATCAATTAGTTAGATTGCTTGATCATAAATACGTTTATGCAACCCAAGTTACACTTTGGGACGGTTTCCCACTTGTTAGGAGGAAGTAATTTCCATATTAAAATTTACACATTACGATGTTTAACGTAGATAGATTTTTATATTTTCCAGGAGGCCAGCTCAAGTTTATGTTGTTAATTAGCTGAAAATAGATTAATTAGGTCAATCTTATTATGACTCATATAATACAATTAATTTTTGAATTTGTTTACAAGATTTCTAATCACTTCAATTAATGAAGGTATTAAATCCTGTCGTTCGTGTTGATATGACTCTTATCCTATTTTTCCTCACCATTGTTTTGATGTAAGTGCTTAGAGCATTGTATGCTGGACATTTTGAGCATAAATTGATAAACATTGACTTAATATTTAAGCTGGCACTTGTATATGCATTAATTGGTGTTCGTACTATAAAAAAAATTATGTTTATAGTAAATTGTAAAGATGTTTCTATGGAGAAATTATTTGTATTACCTGTGTCATGTATTCATGTAACTAGTTTGTAAAGGATGAACCTTGATTTGTTGAACTTTATATGTAATTAGATCGTAACGAGATATGTACATTGTCAATCGTTTTTCTTGAATATCTTCGTTACGATACATTTTGGGACAATGAATGTATTATACTTCTTTGATCTTCGTTTCAAGGGCTACAATTTTGTAATATTAGAATTAGGATTAGTGATAAAAAAATAACAGCTATGCTGGATTAGTGACGTCACAAGCTTACTCGATGTTTCGTTGTTTTGAAAAAATGTCACAGTTTTCTTTTGTTCTGGCATAAACTATATAAGCTGGGGCAAATTGTAACAAAGTCAGTCGATAAAACGTACAAGCCAGAATCTATGCCCGGCTCCGGATAATATCTGTAATTAATTTGAGGTTATACTTCAATCATATATTTTTGACACAAATGTCATAGTATAAATAAAGTTTAAAATTAAACTAAAAGTGTTGCCTGAACAATTTTCAAGGATTAAAAGAAGATTTAATTATTGCACAACAATTATTGAAAGTGAAAGTGATTGTTTAAATAAATTCTGATTGAATTTATTTTTTTTTTTGACATCGATCTTTGTATCGATATTTATAAACAAGAAGTCAGCTGATTGGTTTCATCGCAGTGTTACCAATAAAAAGAATTAACTTTTAAAAAGGGGAAAATATATCGTAATATACAAGGTTGGTTATAATGAATGATTCTTGTTAATTTCATGAATAATAATTAACTTGTAAAGTTCATCCTCAAATATAAAACTATTTGGTTTAGTTCATTAAGTTCTTTTGAGAATCTATTGGATTTGAAGTAAATAAAACAACTAAATTTCTTTTATATAAAATTTATTTTCATTTAATGAATATTTTTATTTATAAACAAATTTCATTTGTGTTGGTCTGTTCAAACGAATGACCGTACTGGCCCTATGTCAGGTCACTACAATTATTTCTAACGTTTGAGCAAACCTGAGAAGTGTTTCTCAATTATCAACTGTATTATTTTGAATAACATTTTTTTTTACTTTGATTTTCCATTTGAATTTTTATTTTGTTCATTAAATAAAGTTTATGTGTTTTCAATTTTACATATGTGTTTAATTGATGTTAATACAAGCATCTAGCGAATTCATTCTTTTGAATTCAGAGTTTAGTAGCAGTTGTCCAGCTTGCAGGAGCTTTAGTGCTTACGATATAAGTTTTTCTTCCTTTCCAGGCATAAAAGCAAATAAGAGTCTCGTAATTCAAATAATTTATGCTTTACTGAGCAAACCTGAGCTAGCTGAGATGAATAAAGAAAAGTATCTGTGGTGTATTCTCATTTCAATCCACCGTATATAATCTATGTTTATATTTGGAACGGTGGACATATTGTATTTTATTTTATCTTCAAAGATCACCGCAATATGTTACGGTCAAAGAGGTAAATACGGACAATCACGTAAATGGTCGGGTCTGTCGCCGGGATACAACGTTAAACGCCGGGTGCTTTGGTCGTTTACATCAATGGCTAGCTGATGACGTTAATGTCCAGCTGGTTGGTTAAAAAAGTCGTCTCATACGATTTACTACGACATTGGCTTGGCCTAGTGTTACAGTCAGTGTACTAAACGCCCAATGTCGTTAATGACCGGCCAATCTCGAAAATTGTATAGCAACATATTTACCAAAAATATCTAATAAACTTCAACTTACACATAACCTAACAACTAATCTGCAGCCTAATTATTAATTGAGCGGCATTAATTATTAGTGCTCAAGCCATAGTTAGTATTAGTTAAAAGGTTTACGTTATGAGACTGGGGGACCATTAAAGACATTGGCCGGTTTACTACATTAACATTGGACAATGTTATTTTCAGTATGAAAATTAAACAACATTGTGGCGATTCACTGGATATTTACGTTAATGACCGGTCTTTAACGTTTTTAACCAACCTAAATTGGTTATGACGATAATGACCGGTTATTAACGACATTGGCCAGTTTATCACATTAAACGTAAAATGTATAAAATATGGTATATTTTAAAAATGGTCAAGAAAACCAATTAATTTCTTTTTGGACCACTTCGCGTGGATTGACCCGTGATTGATGATGAAAGCAAAGAACACAACGAAAAACAGATCATATAAAAATGCATTGTGAGATAGGAAAACCGACAAATACAACAGCATTCAACACTAGCACAGACGATATAATACCTGCCTCTGCGCTTCAGAAGATCCGGGTCCATGATAAAGAAAGTAGGGCTGCGGCCAAGGAGCAGTCCAACTACTATCTCCTCTGCTTTGGTGAACGTATCCGCTATTAGGGTACCTGGTCGATCACGATCCTGCAAATGAATGTCTACAATTCATAACAGAAAGCAACTTAATTCATTCAATTTCTAATATACATATTACAATTTTAAATGTTGCAACCTGAATAAATTCTTTTAGTTTACTGACTTTTTATTAGTAAAATTAATGAAAATAAAAAAACTCTCATTACCTGACTGAAGCAGCTGATTATTTGCAGAACTTCTGTGATGTCGGTACGGTTGGATAGATTCGGAGGGTAAACCATCTTCTTCTGGCACTAAAGTATGCTGCTGTTGAGAAGGCACTTGTAAATGTGAAGAACAGGCTTCATTGTGTCTTGAGAAACATCACTATGGCCTGCTGCTATGGCAGGATGGATGTTATTGACTGAAAATAATAGCATAATTGAAGTTACTTGTGAATAAATTCTTTATTAGATAAATTTCGGATCATTTTGTGTTATTACAAGTTAATACATTTTCAGCACAATATTTTAATTTTTATCTTTTGCAAACCAACCTTACTTTTTTACACGGCCAGACTATTGCCTATTATAATTTAAAAACACCAATTAACCTATCTTCTAAGGTGTATGTGTGAATACCTTCGAAATTCAATTTGTGTCATTGCCAATCAATCAAAAGCCCTTCATGTGTAGAAACCAGGCATGTATTCAGTTTTGTAGATTTCTAAGTACTTTGGGAATACCAAAATCCCATAAAAAGCACACATTGCGATCGCATTAAGTAGCATAAATTGGCAAGACTTATTAGACCCGGAACCGACTGAAAAAAACTACGTCCTCGGGTTTTGAGATGAATTAATTATGTAGGAATAGGTCATATATTATAGGATAGTATGTTAGAGAAACAATGGTTGGCTGCGGCGGATCTTGGTAGGTTGTGCGTACAAGTGAGTCTCAGGTGCTCATTGGAGCTAGACTTTAACGTGATTGAGTTACGGCATGAATTTTTTTATATTGTAGGTTTCGATTTGTAAAACATTAATAAAGTCGGCTGCGTAATATCTTGGACGATTAGGCAGTCCTGCCTAAAAAAGAGGGTTGTTTACAAATATACTTTTAAGTCATCCAGTTTCGGGCTAAATCTAATACCAAATAAAAGATTTAGAATAATATTGTAAACATATTATTGTGTAACCTGGTAGCTTTGTGAGTCCGACTGAATTTATCATTAAAAAAGCATCTATTTTATTTTAAAGGTATATCATTTTATTTTAATTTTATACTATTATATAAGCAAACCATTTCCTAAACCAACCTTTGCCAAACGTTCGAAAGGCTGCACATTAGATTAAGGTAAAAGATGCTTCAAAACATCTACACTCTGGTCGCTCAACAGAGATAGTAATGAAAGTAAAGTGGCATAGCCACTTCATCAGATTGGCTACTGCTAAAAAACCAACTGACACTGAAACATTTTTGTATTCTACATGAACATAATCTCAAAAGACATAAGATTTTAATAATAAACTACTTCTAATGAATATTTTTGATATTATTTCAATTAAATTATGTATTATCAATTTTAAAATATTTAATAGTACATGAAATGTTCAAAAACTAATCAAATAATTATTTGATGATGCTGATCTGCATCTTTGCTGTGTGAAACGGACTCCACAGGCTCGCGCGCTGTTTCAATTCACACAATAGTGAAGTAGCTTTTAAATCGCCCGCTTTTTTGTGGGCGTTTTTATTACTATCTGTGTTGACCGGCCCGAGTATAGATCCATAGATTACAAAGACACCCGGGTAACTGTTCGATCGAACGCTTGCACAATTGAAATATATTCCAAGACTATGTCCATATCATTGAAAATGTTTTACCTACTGGTCTACTTCAATAACTGGTAAGTAAGGATCCACTTTTTTGTGTTAGGTTTCTGACAGCATAAGTGAGGCAAATTGCAAGTAGGTTTACAAGAAATCTTCAAAACAACTTTAAGTAATAAAATAATAAAAGTCAATAGTTAAATTTTAAAATGTCAGCTCTATTTATCAACCATCTTTTTTAGGCAATTAGTCAATTACAATGAGTGTTTAGGACAGGAGACACCGTTAAATATAGTGTTGTGATAACCACAGTCCTTATAATCCATTATTAGTAAATATGGTCTAATTAAATTATTGTCATATCATTATGGGCATTTATTGTAAGAAGTACACCCTACAGCTTTTAAGCTATATCTTAAATAAACCTAAATAACTTAAAGAAAACAGCTTGTGAGCAATTTTATAAGCAATAAAGTTATTTTGCGCTCTTTACGTAAAACTTATCAGAATCGAGTTATTTAAAGATTTCCATATGCTACACCTTTTTTAAGATGACGACTCGAGTATATTTTTAATAATTCGGAACTCATCAGTTTCTTAAACGGTATATGAATTCGGGAACATTATGCAAATTTTTAAGTTTCCTATTTTTTATACTGTAAGGTTATAACATTTATTTTTCCTTAATTTGTGCATTACTGAAATGGTCCTCGTATGAACTCACCTTTAGATGTATTTATTTTAAATATTTTGTCGGTTTTGAGAAGTATCATTTTCTCTCTTTATAATTTTTATATTGATGGATTTTCGTCGTATATATTTAAATGTAGACTCCCTGAGTTTACATTTAATTACTAATAATTTCCTTTTGACAATCCAACTCGAAAATTTTTAACCAATCAAATTACAGAATTTTTCAAATTGGGACCAATGAAATTAGTTTTATAGTGAAAAAACCACTAGTGGTTTTTTCACTAAGAAAAAACCACTTGTCAAAATGAAATGTCAAATTTAATTAAATTAATATTAACTACACACGCTAAATAAAAATTTGCTCGGTGGATTGTCAAGCCGAATACAACTCGTGGTCTAATTTTTTCTTGCAAAATTTATCGTTTAAGACATTCGTAGCTTTTGCTTTTGGAAAATTACACTCGTCTCCTGCGTCGACTCGTGTAATTTTCGTTGCAAAGCTACTCATATCTGAAACGACAAATTTTGTCGGAAAAAATCAGACCACTTGTGATATTATATATGAATATTATTGTATAATGGATTTTCTTATTCAAATTTGTATACCGATATCAACGTTCCTTGGTGGGAATGATGGCCTTGTACGTTTGATTGTTCGAGAGAAGGCTTCGCTCTCTGTTGTGCGTGCTGGAAAGACCTCTCTTAGGAAGATTAGTTTTTGGTCACGTTTTTGACCAGGCTTTCTTCCTTAGAAACTCTTTTAATGAGCATCTGAATGTAAATAAATTTCTCCGTGACGAATATCCATAACTATTTAGTTTGGCCTTTGATTGTTGCTGAGGAATTTCGTTGATGAAGATTTCCCTTATAAAGGTACGTCTTTTTGCAGTATATTCAATCTTTTTCCAAATCTTGTTTGAATTGTTTCTATTATTCAACTACGATTTTAGGGAATCTAGGCTACCCTGTAACATTACGCCTACCCATATGCACCAATTTGTGCAGCCGTTTTGTTAAAAAGGGATTCCAGTCTTCCTGGTGCACGAGCTGATTCACACCTTCATCTCTGAGACGTTATCGTATGCTGAATAGGTCCAAGTAGCCAAATTTCGAGGCTGTACTGTATCCGCAGTCGGTATCAACCAGCGTAGGATTACATCAGAGTATCCATCAATAGAAGTGAACATTTTCGTTTGTTGGTATTTTTTTATATTAATTAAATTTGCCTTGATTGATCTATCTGATCTATTAATTTCACTAATTTATTTAATTTATAGTTGAAGGTAATCATTTCTATAAAGATTTACATTTCTATAAAATAATATTAATTTTATACATGGAATTTTTCTGATATCGCTTTGTAGTGATAACTTCAATTTTTATTGCATTTTATCTGTACCAATTTATAAATGCCACGTTTAGATAAAAAGTCGGTATAAATTTTCAAATTTTTGTTAAATGTAAATTGTTTGAATTAAAGAAAGGTTTAATTAAATTTTTGCATATTTCTTAATAGATTTATTAATTCATTTACAGAAGATTACATTATGTAACAGAAATAGTACTATACCTGAGTAATTAGATTTATTTACATATCTACGTTCACATTGATCTTTTTATTTCTTTATTTTGCTTTATATCTATTTTTTTCTATTATGTGTATATATGTGTTACTATTAATAAATGCATTTAAAATTTGTGCTTCTTATTGTTGAGAAATAACACCACCATACCTAAAAAAAATAAAAGATAATTTATGCTAAATTGTTTAAGTAATATGTAGTTGTTTAAAAATAATACTTACCAAGGGAAATAGGTTCTCCTGCTTTCCTATTTTGTTCAAGTTATCTTGTGAATTAAAAAAGCTGGATGGCGCCTTTTTTTTGCTTCATACTCAGTGGACCCACGTATCCCGCTCACCGATGAAAAGCTGCCGCACGCCAGTGCGTAACCCTTACCGCAAGTAAAAAAAGGTTACAAGGTTCTGTTACTTTAAAGGGTTAAGCAATGGTTTCAGACAGGTGGCAAAAACTTTCAGTACTACTTTAAAGTTTTAAACACTTGAAAGTAGCTTCGAGCCAGTTAATGCTATAATCATAATACCACTTTGAAGTTGCAACGACTTTAAAGTAATTATACTAAGTGGTAATACCGTTCCACATACTTTAAAAGTTACTCAGACGTAATGGAACTACACAGTCCCAATAAATAGTAGAAACAACTACATAATTACTAAAATATTCCGAACTGAAGTAATTAAACCTATAAAGTCATAAATTTAGTTGTAGTTACGTAACAACTACTCAATCAAAGTTCAGATCTCAGTTACTGCTACTTAGATGCTGCTTGGGTAGTGGTATACATATATAATCCAGTCCTCAGGGTATTTTTTGTTTCCCATATTCTGCTCTATGCCTTTTTTAAATTTTGAATGGCTTTTAGAATTACAACTGTATTATTAAATTTCTAACTATTGTATGTCATTATTGAGCTGAGCGTATTTCTCTCTTTATTCCTGTGTATTGACTCCTTCGCTATTAGTTGTCGCCTTTCTTCTGCTAGTTTATATTTATCATCTGTTTGTTGTTCTTTACTGGCCTGTTTTAGTGTTTCCGTTATGACATCTTTGGTCTTTTGCCACATCTCTTGTGATGTTTCATTATTATAGTCTTTAACTGTACTATTTTCTACTTTTTGTAACTTTGTTGTTGGTTTTTCAATGTCGCTTTACCTATTTTCGATATATTTGAGGTGCTAAGTGCAGGAGCTATTAACGTGCTCACGCATCGGGGCTTGTCACCGAGGGAGTCCCATTACCTCTGATCCAATATGTAGACTTACACTTTCCGGCCGACTCCAACCTCAATGGATTTGTAGCTAGATGGATTCAACAGAAATGCCTTAATCCTGAAAAAATGCAGTAGTACCGTTCACACGAAGGAAAAATGTGGAAGACCTTAGACCTCTATTCCTTTGTGGAAAAGGACTCACCCTGTCTAGAGAGGTAAAATACTTAGAAGTTATTTTAGACTTCAAACTTACCTGGAATCGACAAATTAAAAAAATTGTCAGAACATCGGAGATCGCTTTAGCTGTGGCCAGCCGAATGTATGACCAATCTTGGGATCTTAAACCGGGAATGGTGTACTGATTGTACACCAGAGTGACAAGCAGTAATCTACGCGTCTTTGGTTTGGTAGCACAAAGTCAAGCAAGAAACGACCAAACTAAGGCTAAACAAGATTTCATGTTTTGGTATTACAGGGGCGATGAGAACAACGCCCACTATTGAAATGGAGACACTTCTTGACCTTCCTGCTCTTCACATAGTGATACAGGGAGAGGAAAGACTAGGTTTACATATATAGCAGAACTCACTGGGTATAATGGGTATAAAGGATACAAAAATAACTATAGTTGCCCCAGCCAGCACTCTGACGTTATGACGTTATTTTTAAGTGATTATTGGTCGGCGATGTCATATGACTAATAAATGAAGCCCATAAGACGTCATATATGAAGACGTACGTACGTCTTCAAAACGACGTCTTTTAGACGTACAATAAAGGTCGTTTTTAGACTTCTTATATTATTAATTATGATCTATCTAGGTAACCAAAAAGTGATATATTTCATAAAATTTTTACATTTATTTTTATATTTACAGAATGTAAATAGAGTACATTATTTTACTGTTTTCAATATTCAATACACTATTTTTGGATTGTCAGATCCAAGAGACAAATCTGGCAACCCTTGAACACTGTTTTACTTTATTTTTTTACTGAACTGCACGCGACCACATGCCGCAATACAAACAGCGACACATCTGTCGTGTATTTGTTTTGCCCTTTAATTAAGTAGTAACATTACTATTTACTTATTGTTAAAGTTGTTGACATACTTACATGTATAGTGTATGTGTAGGTGCAACTACTACATAATAATTGTGTGTTTGTCACAAACGGTGAGTATAATAGTTCCGTCACAATACTGCATAATTTATACATCTTTTCCCGCTCCAGGATTTTAATAAATTAATAGTAATGCAATTATTTAACTATCATCAATTATTTTCAGTTAGCAAATGTTTACTTTTGTTTAATAATTATGGTCTTATATTGAGGTCCTTGGGTTGTGACATAATGCTGTCAGTTTTACGACAATTTGACATCATTTGGGACCGCCTAGGGACCGCTTACTGAAGATGAGGTCGGACCACATGACGCCTAAAATTCTTGATAATTCACTTTTTAACGTTAGTATACAGAATCGTCAGGAATGGTTAAAATCCAGGCCGGAGATTCCTCCTGGAAGCCTGATATGGTACACTGACGGCTCTAAACCCGAGACGGGTATTGGATCAGGCCTATATGATGAAAATCGGCGGATTTTTTTGCTCTTGGACAGTTCGACTGCGTCTTTCAAACAGAAACATCTGGAGGATCTTTACAGAAATAAGCGGTTCAATATCTTAACAGAAAGCTCTAAGATGTATTCTTTACTAGTATTGGAATAATGTTTTACGGAACTCAATAAACTGGCAGACCAAAACGTTGTCAAACTGCCAGGCGCCATGTCTCTGCGTAATCGAAGGTAATGAAAAATCCGATGAACTAGCCAGAGAGGGCTCAGCGGAGGTGTTTCCTTACCCAGAACCTACCTTGGGAGTACCAAGAAGTGCAATCCGGGGCTGTGACAACGACTGGTCCCGCACTCGGCACAGCATTTGGACTAATTGACCAGGATACAACCATAGCAAGGTGTGTGGTTGCAATTGACGGGCCTTGCCAGAAAAGAGCAACTGATCTTGTTCTCCTAAGTAGGTTGCAACAAGATCATTACGGGTTTTCTAACAGGGCATGAAGGAACACCTGTGTAAGATCGTGAAGTTTAATAGAGACATAACTTGCAGACACTGGAATAAGGAACGCATGTTTTATGCAACTGCTATGCACTAAGTACCTAGTAAAAGACGCTCATTTTCAGACAACCCTCCTTAGAACCGAAAGACTTACATCCAGCGAGAAACCTGTATGTATTGATGCAGGGGATACTATTACAGACTGGTTGTGATTAACTTGTTATAGGGTGAGTACAGTAAGCCTTCTAGGCTGCACTCCCACTAGCAGACCATCAAACAGAAAATGATCCAAGGGAAATAAGTGTAAAGTGAAGTACAACACAATTTCACTTTAATCCAAATAATTCCACATGAATGCAAAACAACATTATTACTTGTATTAGTCAAAACAAAAACAAAAAATATACACGAAAATGAAATTACCGAGGCTGTACGTGCTGAAAATCTATATACCAAAGTATGGATTTTCCCTGCTTTCCGTACTCTGTAACTCCAAAACTGTTAATTTTAGAGCATAGTAGCCAGGGAGACTTTGGATCAGAATAATATAAACTACAACATATCACAATTTCAGCTAATTTAACCGGTATCCAACTTCCGTAAAAAAACATGCGGGGTTCTTTGCACGACCGTGCTCATTAGGCTTGGTGTAGCCCTGTACACAATTTCCCGGAATGACATCAGTGCATACATAGCTGCATCAGATAATTCTTCACTAATATTCTTAATACTAGTTGTTACTTGCTAGGTTAATCCTTATGCATTTTCTGTTACATATTTATTAATAATAATTTATTATTAAAATTGTTTGCCTAAAAAAGTAAAAATTCTAATAGAACGTACAAATAAAGAAAAATAATTTTACCATTATAACAAGTTTATTCATCATCAGAAACTTGAAATCGTGTATTAGGATAGCAGAAAAGCTTGAGGATGGTTTGCTGCTATCCTGGTTATATGCATTGACATATTTAATAAAATTTTAGAACCTAGGTGCCATCTGCTAAACAGTAGCATTATTAATAATGTACACATACGGTTTGTCAGCAATATATTAATGCTAGTTGTTAGGTTAATCCTTATGCATTTTCTATTACATATTTGTTAATAATAATAATTATTCAAATTGTTTGGCTAAAAAAGAAAAATTCTAATAAAACGCACAAACCAATAAATATAATTTTAATATTATAACAACCTTTATTCCTTATCAGAAGTGTGGCGGGTGCATCCGCCAACTAGCACAAGCGTCTACGGACAGGAATTCCACTTGGCTTCCGCATACGCAACAGCCGCCGCCGCGTTGACGTTTGTCAATTTTTTAAAGGCTTTCTTATACACTTAATTATAATTATTTGTAATAACATTTGTAACCACATATATTACATTCAAATGGTTTTTCACTACTATGAATTCAATGTGTGTTTTAAGATCACACCCTCTTGAACATTTGTAACCACAGATATTACATACGAATGGCTTTTCATGACTATGTATTGAAATGTGTCTTCTAAGATCACACCTTCTTGAAAATTTATAACCGCATATATTACATTCAAATGGTTTTTCACTACTATGAATTACAATGTGTGTTTTAAGATCACACCCTCTTGAACATTTGTAACCACAGATATTACATACGAATGGCTTTTCATGACTATGTATTGAAATGTGTCTTCTAAGATCACACCTTCTTGAAAATTTATAACCGCATATATTACATTCAAACGGCTTTTCACCACCATGAGTGAACATGTGTGTTTGAAGATTATACTTGTATGAACATTTATAGTCACATACATTACATTTGAATGGCTTTTCACCACTATGAGTGATAATGTGTTTTTTAAGATCACTCTTTTGTAAACATTTGTAAACACATATACTACATTCAAATGGTTTTTTACAACTATGCCTTAATAGATGTTGTTTGTCCGCACACGAAATTTAACACTACATAATCCGCCATTTCCGGCAAATACAAAAAGTAAACGTTGGAATTGTAGGAAATCACAGTGGAAATTAACAATATTAATTAACAACTAATTATTAACACATATACTATATTCAAATGGCGGATTATGTAGTGTTAAATTTCGTGTGCGGACAAACAACTTCTATTAAGGCATAGTTGTAAAAAACCATTTGAATGTAGTATATGTGTTTACAAATGTTTACAAAAGAGTGATCTTAAAAAACACATTATCACTCATAGTGGTGAAAAGCCATTCAAATGTAATGTATGTGACTATAAATGTTCATACAAGTATAATCTTCAAACACACATGTTCACTCATGGTGGTGAAAAGCCGTTTGAATGTAATATATGCGGTTATAAATTTTCAAGAAGGTGTGATCTTAGAAGACACATTTCAATACATAGTCATGAAAAGCCATTCGTATGTAATATCTGTGGTTACAAATGTTCAAGAGGGTGTGATCTTAAAACACACATTGAATTCATAGTAGTGAAAAACCATTTGAATGTAATATATGTGGTTACAAATGTTATTACAAATAATTATAATTAAGTGTATAAGAAAGCCTTTAAAAAATTGACAAACGTCAACGCGGCGGCGGCTGTTGCGTATGCGGAAGCCAAGTGGAATTCCTGTCCGTAGACGCTTGTGCTAGTTGGCGGATGCACCCGCCACACTTCTGATAAGGAATAAAGGTTGTTATAATATTAATATTATATTTATTGGTTTGTTCGTTTTATTAGAATTTTTCTTTTTTATCCAAACAATTTGAATAATTATTATTATTAACAAATATGTAATAGAAAATGCATAAGGATTAACCTAACAACTAGCATTAATATATTGCTGACAAACCGTATGTGTACATTATTAATAATGCTACTGTTTAGCAGATGGCACCTAGGTTCTAAAATTTTATTAAATATGTCAATGCATATAACCAGGATAGCAGCAAACCATCCTCAAGCTTTTCTGCTATCCTAATACACGATTTCAAGTTTCTGATGATGAATAAACTTGTTATAATAGTAAAATTATTTTTCTTTATTTGTACGTTCTATTAGAATTTTTACTTTTTTAGGCAAACAATTTTAATAATAAATTATTATTAATAAATATGTAACAGAAAATGCATAAGGATTAACCTAGCAAGTAACAACTAGTATTAAGAATATTAGTGAAGAACAGTGGCGGATTTAAGACTTGAGGGGCCTGAAGCGCTATAAATTTTTGGGGCCCCCAAGGATTAACATAAATTAAGGTCTATAAAACAAAAAATAATAAACTATAAAAAAATAAACAATTTACCAAAATCGAAAACTTTTTATTAACATTATAATAAATTATACTTATATGGATACTGTATTGTACAAATCAATTGGTAAGTGCAGAAAGGTAACATTATGTCCATAATATCAATGTCAAATCAAATATTAATGCAAAAATATATAAAGTACTAGGTAACAAAATAATTCAAAATATCTGAACGCAACAAAAACACACGCGCAAAATATAAACAAGCAGAGAAGTGAGGTTGATTAAAATACTACTAAAACAATGGTGGATTCACGCATGCTTATATAAATTTGGATTGGCGGGACCAGGCGAGCTTCGCATCTGTAAAGTATAATCTGTGGTCAAATCCGGCAAATAATTATCTGCCTAGTCATTTACTAAGTGACGGGACAGACAGTAAAACGAGAATAAATCTATACGATTTTGCTTCATGCCTAGGCATGAAAAGGGTTCATTGAATGAAGGTTACTAAATGCCGTTGTTTAGAACAGGCAGTTAGTAAATGACTTCATGTGCTGTGGGCAAATAAGGTAATAACATGCACATTTTTTTGCAGAACATTCTTTAGGCAAGGGTAGAGATTTTCCAAGTGTTCATCTAAAAAAATGTTCTACGAAGAAATGTGCACGTTATTACCTAATTTGCCGACAGCACATTAACCCATTTACTAACTGCCTGTTCTAATTTAGTAAATTTAGTTTAATTTAGTAAATACCTAGGCATATAACAAAATCAAAAGGCATATAGATTTATGTTCGGTTTACTATCTGCCCCGTCACTTAGTAATTGACTAGGTAGATAGTTAGTTTTCCGGATTTGACTATCTTCCTGCGACATATGTACTGTTCTGACAGGAAAATCTCGCACGATTTTTATCAAGTAGGCTGATTTTTCTTAAATTTTAGACGAGTAACAAAGACTTTTCATGACATGACACAATATCATAGGCGCGTCAAAAATAACTATTTCAATAGAAATAAAATAATATTGGCTGATTTTATTATTAATATAAAAAAGAATTTATATCAAGACACATCATTTTGATTTAGAAACTACGTAATTTATTAAATTGTACTTTATGACATATGTCATTAAAAGAAAAATAACAATTTGACATAAGTAAAACTTGCCACTGGATGTAAGACCGTTTACAAAGTGAAGAAAATCGAGTGAAATTTTTCTGCCGGCATAGTACTTAATCGTATAATTTTAGGTTTTTGGTATAACTGATTTATTATTCGTTAATTAACATTATACGCACTAATAAATATTAAATAATAGCTATTTATGTAACAAGTACATAATGTAGAAATTTATAGATGAGCTCAGTTTATGGCCGAGCGAGCGAAACGAGCGAGGCCTATAAAAAGGCGAGTCTATAAAGTTCGATTATGTAAGAGTTGCATACAAAGCTTTATGTCCGACTCCTAAAATTGGCTTATTATTAAAAACAAAATCAGTTTATAAATTTGACATCTATTCTTGACAGAAGAAAATTTGACATGTAAGATTCAGTTGCCATTGGAAAACTGAATATACTACACTTTATTTTACAACTACCACTTTATTTTACGAGTACAATAATAAGCCAGTTTACTGCCGCAAAACAATACAATAAACAGTACTTTATAATGCAATAGGACATAATAGCTATTTATGTAACAAGTACATAATGTAGGACTTTATAGACAAGCCTCGTTTATGGCCGAGCGAGCGAAGCGAGCATGGCCTATAAAAAGGGCGCGTCTATAAGGTCCGATTATGTAAGAGTTGCATACAAAGCTTTATGTTCGATTCCTAAAATTGGCTAATTATCAAAAAAAATCAGTTTATAAATAATAATAATAATAATTATTTGACATCTATTCTTGACAGAAGAAAATTTGACATGTAATATACAGTTGTCATACTTTATTTTACTACTATATACTTTATTTTACTACTACCACTTTATTTTACGAGTACAATAATAAGCCAGTTTACTGACGCAATACAATACAATAAACAGTACTTTATAATGCAACCGGACATAAATACATTTATTTTACAATCAGTTATTTTACAATGGAACTTTTCTACTTTTACTATACCAAAAACAATTGACAAAAGTCATTCAGAAATTTTACTCGTTGAAAAGCGTTGTAAAATTCCCCTTCACCGAACGTCTTATCAGAAACCATTAATTCCAGAAATTATAGTCATCATAGTAGTCTGATGACCGCGCTGATGCTGATTGTGCGAGAAAGCAAGTGTTCGGAGCGACAGAGATAATACATTCCTCGCAAGTCTGTTGTGAAACAGTATACTCCGTTACAATATTTTACTTATGCTTGCCTTTTCGTAGAAAACTATAATGTGTCAACCGATATGAATGATATAATCCGTATTTGTTTCACTTTTCGCGAGAAAGTGAATTCCACTCCAATAATTGTTATTTATCGCGTGTCCAGTGCAGTCCTTGGCAGGAGGCCTAGGCGGGGCCCCCTGACTTGCGGGGCCTGAAGCGGCCGCTTCAAGCGCTTGTGCCTAAATCCGCCACTGGTGAAGAATTAACTGATGCAGCTATGTATGCACTGATGTCATTCCGGGAAATTGTGTACAGGGCTACACCAAGCCTAATGAGCACGGTCGTGCAAAGAACCCCGCATGTTTTTTTACGGAAGTTGGATACCGGTTAAATTAACTGAAATTGTGATATGTTGTAGTTTATATTATTCTGATCCAAAGTCTCCCTGGCTACTATGCTCTAAAATTAACAGTTTTGGAGTTACAGAGTACGGAAAGCAGGGAAAATCCATACTTTGGTATATAGATTTTCAGCACGTACAGCCTCGGTAATTTCATTTTCGTGTATAGTTTTTGTTTTTGTTTTGACTAATACAAGTAATAATGTTGTTTTGCATTCATGTGGAATTATTTGGATTAAAGTGAAATTGTGTTGTACTTCACTTTACACTTATTTCCCTTGGATCATTTTCTGTTTGATGGTCTGCTAGTGGGAGTGCAGCCTAGAAGGCTTACTGTACTCACCCTATAACAAGTTAATCACAACCAGTCTGTAATAGTATCCCCTGCATCAATACATACAGGTTTCTCGCTGGATGTAAGTCTTTCGGTTCTAAGGAGGGTTGTCTGAAAATGAGCGTCTTTTACTAGGTACTTAGTGCATAGCAGTTGCATAAAACATGCGTTCCTTATTCCAGTGTCTGCAAGTTATGTCTCTATTAAACTTCACGATCTTACACAGGTGTTCCTTCATGCCCTGTTAGAAAACCCGTAATGATCTTGTTGCAACCTACTTAGGAGAACAAGATCAGTTGCTCTTTTCTGGCAAGGCCCGTCAATTGCAACCACACACCTTGCTATGGTTGTATCCTGGTCAATTAGTCCAAATGCTGTGCCGAGTGCGGGACCAGTCTTTGTCACAGCCCCGGATTGCACTTCTTGGTACTCCCAAGGTAGGTTCTGGGTAAGGAAACACCTCCGCTGAGCCCTCTCTGGCTAGTTCATCGGATTTTTCATTACCTTCGATTACGCAGAGACATGGCGCCTGGCAGTTTGACAACGTTTTGGTCTGCCAGTTTATTGAGTTCCGTAAAACATTATTCGAATACTAGTAAAGAATACATCTTAGAGCTTTCTGTTAAGATATTGAACCGCTTATTTCTGTAAAGATCCTCCAGATGTTTCTGTTTGAAAGACGCAGTCGAACTGCCCAAGAGCAAAAAAATCCGCCGATTTTCATCATATAGGCCTGATCCAATACCCGTCTCGGGTTTAGAGCCGTCAGTGTACCATATCAGGCTTCCAGGAGGAATTTCCGGCCTGGATTTTAACCATTCCTGACGATTCTGTATACTAACGTTAAAAAGTGAATTATCAAGAATTTTAGGCGTCATGTGGTCCGACCTCATCTTCAGTAAGCGGTCCCTAGGCCCCAGCCAGCACACTGACTTCATAATGTTACCGTTTTTCGGCAGAACGACGTCAAATGATGTCAAATTGTCGTAAAACTGGCAGCATTATGTCACAACCCAAGGACCTCAATATAAGACCATAATTATTAAACAAAAGTAAACATTTGCTAACTGAAAATAATTGATGATAGTTAAATAATTGCATTACTATTAATTTATTAAAATCCTGGAGCGGGAAAAGATATATAAATTATGCAGTATTGTGACGGAACTATTATACTCACCGTTTGTGACAAACACACAATTATTATGCAGTAGTTGCACCTACACATACACTATACATGTAAGTATGTCAACAACTTTAACAATAAGTAAATAGTAATGTTACTACTTAATTAAAGGGCAAAACAAATACACGACAGATGTGTCGCTGTTTGTATTGCGGCATGTGGTCGCGTGCAGTTCAGTAAAAAAATAAAGTAAAACAGTGTTCAAGGGTTGCCAGATTTGTCTCTTGGACCTGACAATCCAAAAATAGTGTATTGAATATTGAAAACAGTAAGATAATGTACTCTATTTACATTCTGTAAATATAAAAATAAATGTAAAAATTTTATGAAATATATCACTTTTTGGTTACCTAGATAGATCATAATTAATAATATAAGACGTCAATATAAAGAATATAAGAAGAAACAATTTGAATAATTATTATTATTAACAAATATGTAATAGAAAATGCATAAGGATTAACCTAACAACTAGCATTAACAATATAATTATTAACGGATGCAGATTGCGGTAGATTGTGTACAGGGCCCCACCAAGCCTAATAAGTGCCGTTGTGCAAAGGACCCCACACGTTTCTTACGGAAATTGGATACCGGTCAAATTGGCTGAAATTGTGATATATTGTAGTTTACATTATCGTGATCAAAAGTCTCCCTGGCTACGAATCTCTAAAATAGGGTCGTTGCATGGAATTTAGATTTTGACATAACTTGTATATTTATTAGTATAACACTTATCTAATGGACAGGTCCACATAAACTCGATAAATGTATTACGATAACTTAATAATACGAATTTAAAGTTTAAGTATTTTCCATCCTTTTCTACACCACTGACATCATCGTACTATTCAAGATGGAACGCGATTTGCATTCGTAATATTGGCAAACTGGAAATCTTTGGCAGCGACGAGCACAAAAACCGAACGTGAGACGCGACGGGACCCGATCAAATCAGCTGCTCTACTTTAAACAAAGCGCGCGTCTTCCACGTTTTCTCTTAAAAGAAAAAGGGGGAATGAAGGCCGTCTTTAGTCAAACTACAAGCAAAAACATGCACGAAATAAATTATATAAGCGTTCAGATAATATACTGTACTGTACCAGAATTGCATAATAAAATGTTAGTTCTCCAACGGCCAACCACCACATCCGATCCCGGTAAAAAATTAAAAAGAATGAAAGTAAAATTAAAACTTTAGTACTGATCAAAAACGCGTTTTTATACAACAGGACGAAACACTTCTTGAAATCCATATTAAATATTAATAAACCTTGAATAAAACATGCTAACTTGTTTAATCATTTACGTATATTAATAAAATTCTCATTCCCTTTTCTGATAATTAATAAATACGGCCATCGCATTACTTGTTTTACTGAACACGTATAATAAAACAACAGCTGATTCAAACCTATCAAGTTATCAACACATGCACCTAAATATAAACACAACACAGCTGTCAAAGGATTTCGTATTGCCAACTTACATATTTAGTTTTAATACAGCGCATGCGAGGACTATGACGTTGTTGTACTAGAAAAGGACAGAAAAATTAAAAATTGTAAATTGAATATCTCGCTAACGGCTGCGCTAAAAATTGTGAAACGACCCTATTAACCCTTTAAGACGAACAGATCACCAGTAAAAAAGCAAGAAGATAAGCTAGATAAGATACTAAGCATGCTAGTAAATTTAACTTTAGAGGCACAACAAATAAGACAAGATCAAAAAGAATACCCAGGAAGAATAAGCAAATTGGAATTAGAAAATGAAGATTTAAAGACAAAATTTCATAATAAAAAACGAGTACCAACAGATAAAAACTGAGCTGCACGAAACAAATACAAGACTTGAAAAGATAGAAAAGGAGAGGAAACGAAACAATATAATAGTAGTAACAGGATTGAAAATGAATGTAAGTGACGCAACTAGAATAAAAGAAGGATTGGGCAACTTTATACAACAAATTATGGAACTAGATGTACCGATCAAGACTGCATACAAAATAGGGCCTAACATGTGTGTGATGGAGTTAGAAAATTACGAGGATAGAATGGAGGTAATGCAAAACAAAATGAAACTGAAGAATATAAGAGGCGAACGAATATTTATTAATAACGATTTAACCAAAAGAGAAAGAGATATAGACAAACAAATCAGAGTAAGAGCAGCAGAAGAGAGGAAACAAGGAAAATTAACTAAAGTCGGTTATCAAAAATTAATAATAGATGGAAAAGAATGGAAATGGAATGTAGACAAGGGCATGCTAGAAGAAACGACCAATAAAGAAAATAATGTTCTAAAAAACTAAACAATACAACGCTTGACGGAAACAAGAAGACGAAAATGGCAATGGAAATGGAAATGCAAACAAATTACGCAAAAGACACAAACAAACGAAAAAATTCAGGAAAAACATTAAAGTTGGGTACATGGAACATAAGTAAAATTGGATCCTGGAATGTGCGGGGTACTTACAATGAGGGAGCTCTGTAGAATTTGGCATTAATAATGAGGAAGTATAGTATGGAAATACTTGCAGTGCAGGAGACAAAGCAAAAAGGGCAACAGGCTATCCCAGTTGATGGCTACACCTTTTTCAATAGTGGAGGAGAGATCAGGTACTTGGGGGTGGGATTTTTAATAAGTAATGAAATTACAGATGCACTAGTAGACTTTGAGGCGGTGAACGGAGTTTATCGACTAAGGCTAAGAGGAAGGTACAGAAAGGTAACCATATTGAATATACATGCCTGAGGACAAGGATCTGACAGTAAAGAATGAATTTTATGAAGAGGTGGAGAAGATACTAGAGAAAATTCCCAAGTATGTTGTCAAAATAGTATTGGGGATCTAAATTTAATTAATTTTTTATTTTATTTTTAAGATTTAAGAAAGTAACAGGGGGTAAGGGTAAACACCCGATATTGAACGAAGACGGAAAAATGGTAATAGAATTTGCCCTGGAAAATAAGTTAAAAGTAATTTAAGTACAAATTTCAAACATAAAGAAATACACCAAGCAACTTGGATATCACCGGACGCTAAAACCAAAAATCAGATTGATCACGTGCTAATCGAGCGTAAACATCAAAGAATGGTAACAGACGTAAGAAGCTACAGAGGAGCAGATATGGACTCAGACCATTTCCTGGTGATTACTACATTAAAACAAGAACTGCCAAAGAATAGAAAACCAACAAATAGCCCCCTAACAAAATAATGTAGAAAAAATGCAAGAGAATGACGTATTAGTCGAAATAAAAGCGGAAATAGATAGTAGTTTACAAGAATTACAGGAACCAGATAACACTGAGGATGAGTGGAAACAAATCGAGACAGCGGTGCAAAGAACGATGAAAACAAGCTTAGGGAGGAAAACCAAAGGGAAACAAAAGGTTTGGTTTGACGAGCAATGTAAGGTAGTTTTACAAGTAAGGAACGAGGGTAGAATGAAACTGCTATGACAATGTACGGAAGAAAATAAGCGGGAATACGAAGAGGCAAGGAGAAAGTCCAAACAAATATGCAGACAGAAAAAGAGAATATATTTGGAAGCAAGACTGGACAAAATCGAGCAAAATTACGCAAATAATTAACAAAATAAAAAATATTTACATAAATGACATGCACGCTAGCATTAAACAAACAATCATATTAAAAATCTAAAATATAAACTAACAAAATAAAAAATATTTACATAAATGGCATGCACGCTAGCATTAAACAATCATATTAAAAATCTAAAATATAAACTATCAAAATAAAAAATATTTACATAAATGACATGCACGCTAGCATTAAACAAACAATCATATTAAAAATCTAAAATATAAATTAACAGTGCTATCCGACACTGTATTGCGTAACACTTCATCTAGAACAAGATTAAATAACAGCGACGACATTACACACCCTTGTCTTACCCCATAAAATTCATCTGATAATTACCCTTTATGTATGATCCTGGACTTGTAATCAAAAAATTTTACTTAGTTCTTCAGAATTATTCTTCATTTATTTTTTTTATTGTTGAGGTTAAGTGGCAAAACAGACTTTGCCTCACGTTTTTTCTTCATTAATGTTATTATTCTTTTTATTATATATCATGTTTATTATTTATTATTATACATACATGTTTAGTTTTTTCGTACTTATCCTTTTGGATGTTCTATTAGCGGGCGGCAAGCATATTAACCGATTGCTTCGTAGCCATTTACACGTATAGAATGTTTGCCGCTTTCTAACAGAACATCCAAAAGGGTACGTAGTAACCGCTGCTGAAAGTATACACTTTTGGTACTTTAATAAATTACTTAAATGATAAGATGTTTGAAGTGTCTGCTAGCGGATGCGTTTACAAGTCAGTTTCCAATCTAAAATCGCTGTGCAAAGCTTAAATTATCAAATGGTTACATTCTGTACTATAATACAGTACAGAATCATCCTGCTAAACAAATTGCTATTGTATTTGGTAACATCGATTTTAATATTTCTATGTTTAGGTATAATAGGAATTAGATAATATGGAACTTAACTTTTACAAGATTTAGCTCTTTTGGTTTGTTGTGTTGCATGTGACATTCGTTAAGGCTGTGCCTGTTTTGTATATTTTTGTGGTTATATTGTAATCAAATCAAATATCAAAATAGGTGTAACTCTAATAACAGCTTTATTAGTAACATTATTCTTTTTATTTCTCGCAAGAGTGATTTCAAATATATTGAAAATTGAACGAACCTTACGTAGTACAAGTACTCCCGCATGAAAGTTTGGAAATAGAGCACACCCTTAATACCACCACCATTCCCGTATAAATGTGAGTCACTACGAGTGGGTGAAAGGGAGAGTTGGTGTTCTTTTTATTAATCTTTTATTCAAATTTCAATTTGACGTGAATGTCGGAAAGTGATACCGAATTTGAATTGTCAACGGAGAATACCAGATTAATGGATGGACACGTTGCGACTAGTGGTGGTAGTGGCGATGTACGGAATGGAGCGTTAGAGAATCCCCGCAAACGAAGATCGAAAAATTTATCAGAGCAAGTGGCATATCATGATGTAAATAAAACATAAATAAGAGTAGTAAATCTAGTTCTTCTTATTTATTATACTGTGTTTAATTTTGTAGGGTAGCGGAGCTTCAGTTGCAGAAGTTCGTGTGCGTGCTACAAATGGTGGATCGAATGAAACTGATATCCCTCGTTCGGGTCAAGATTGGCCCGATGATGAGGAAGAATTAAAATATGGAGCTAAACATGTTATTAAGTTGTTTGCACCGGTATCATTATGTATGCTTGTAGTTGTAGCTACTATAAGTTACGTAAACTTCTATTCGGTTAAAGATGTTTATTTGTAAGTAGTTTTAGCATATAATTGGGGCTTAATTTAAGTAATAATTATTAATTTTGTAGGGTATATACTCCTTTTCACGAAAAAAGCTCAGATGTTAGCACAAAAGTTTGGAACGCCGTTGCCAATTCTTTAATTCTTATGGCTGTTATAGTAGTGATGACAGTTTTATTAATTATACTTTATAAGTACAGGTTTTATAAGGTAATTATTTTCGCTAGAATTGTAAAAATAACCAGTAATTAATCTTGAGATTAACTCGTTTCCAGACAATCCATGGTTGGTTAATCGTATCATCGCTCATGCTTTTGTCAATATTTTCATATCTTTATTTAGAGTAAGTTTGAAATAAATAACTTTTACTAACTACCATACTTAATTTTAAATCTTTTAGGGAAGTATTGCGTGCATATAATGTTCCTATGGATTATCCAACCCTTCTATTAATTATGTGGAATTTTGGAGTAGTTGGAATGGTGTGCATTCATTGGCAAGGTCCTTTATTATTGCAACAGGCTTATTTGATATTTGTTGCTGCTCTTATGGCTTTAGTGTTTATTAAATATTTACCTGAATGGACTACGTGGGCTGTGCTTGCAGTCATTTCTATTTGGGGTAAGTATAATACCTACTTGTGTAATATTTAGAGAATAATTTTGATTTTATTTATAGATCTTATTGCTGTGTTAATGCCTAGAGGACCATTACGTATTCTTGTGGAAACAGCTCAAGAAAGGAATGAGCAGATTTTCCCAGCTCTAATCTATTCATGTAAGTAGGTTATAGAGTCGAATTTTCAAAGATCAAAGCACAAAGAGGTGCATTAAATTTCAAAAAGTTAGCTGGTGTATTTAATATACAGTGAGAATCTGTTGGATCTAGCATATGCCGCTAACATTTTTAACAACGGGCAACTTGCTCTCTTATCTTATCGTACCCTGGTTATGTACTATTTACATATACCTATTTTATTAATTAGTACTTTACTGTGTCTGTTTGGCACACTTGTATGCTTCCTCACCATTTTGGGGACTCTATGAATTCTTTCTGCATAGTTAAATACTTAAACTTATTCTTGATAAAAGTGTCTGCTTCTTCTAGAAGATTACAAAATGTTAAAAAAAATTCACCCCATAATTATGGTAGACAGGGTAAGTGCAAACAGATTTGAAAGGCCAAAAGACACTCTTGGAGGCATTTCTGCCAAGAAGTTGAAAACACTTCTGAAGCAGCACGTCTCCAGAATCCAGATGGGAAGTACACAGAGATGAGTAAGGAAACCTTGGAGATACTTCTTCACAGTGTCGGATTTAGGCACAAGCGTTTGAAGCGGCCGCTTCAGGCCCCACAAGTCAGGCGGCCCTGCGGAGGCCTCCTGCCAAGGACCGCCGCAATGGACATGCGACAAATAAAAATTATTCGCGTGGAAATTCACTTTCTCGAAAAAAGTGAAACAAGAAGCAGATCATATCGTGTACAGACTAGTAAAAAAAGTGTACGGTTGACGCGTTAGAGTTACATACGAAAAGGCAAGTACTCAGAGCGATAGGTAAAATATTGTAACGGAGTATACTGTTTCACAGCAGACCTGCGAGTAATGTATCATCTCTGTCGGTCCGAATGCTAGTCTTCTCGCTCAATCAGCGCGTTCATCCGACTACTATGATGACTAATTTCTTGAATTAATGGTTTCTGATAGACATTCGGTGAACAGTGGCGGATTTACGTACAAGCGATGGAAGCGGTCGGCCCAGGCCTTACAAGTGAGGGGGCCCCGCAGAGGACCGTTGCCCAGGATCGCAGTGGACATGCGACAAATAAAAATTATTGGCATGGGAACTTTGTGAAACATGTGAAGAATAATGAAACATGTGAGAACAACAATTCATATCGTGTACAGGAGCGTAAAACAGGTGCACGGTCGACGCAATATAGAGATTTGTGTGAAAAGGCAAGCATTCAGAGTGATAGGTAAAAGTTTGTAACAGAATATACAGTTTCGCAGCAGACCTGCAAGGAATGTATCATCTCTGTCGTCCAACTTACATTCTAGGAAGGGGAACTGTACCATGCTTTCGAATGGATGAAATTCCTTAATGTCATTTGTCATTTCCCAATGTTGAAACAATTTTTAAAAAAATCTTAACATTACCGATATGTAATGCAACTGGAAAACGATATTGTAATGTTCTTTTTAAAATAATAACCAAAATGCTGTTTGAATTCGTCTATTAATAAAGAGAAGATTATTTACAATGCACTTAATTAAACTTGTTTATTGTTTCCAGCCTTACTTTGTGGAACTCCATAATCATGAAATAAATAAAGATTATTAAAAGTTTCACAGTTTTATTAAAATACAACCTGACAATATTGTTTCGACAGCTATGCTGTCATTATCAAAGGTAGTATAATTATAAACAAACACGTCGCTAAGGTAGATACAAAAATAGGTAACTAGATAAAATAATAATAATCAGAATTAAATATCTAATACTTCCAGTAACGGAGAATTACTGAGCTCAAGTTGTTCATTCATTAAAGGTACCCTGAGTTTGTGTTTGTATATCTCAAATGTTTCTAAAATGTCTAATTTGCATTTGTTATTACAAAAATGTAGGAATTTAATATTATTTTGAGGAGTCATTGTGTGATTTTGTTCTAAAAGGTGTTTGGCGTAATTCGATTTTTCAGGATGTTTATTTTTGTAATGACGTACGTGTTCTTTATATCTTATGTCAAAATTTCGAAGTGTTTGTCCAATATATACCGAACTACAAAAAGAACAATTTAAACGGTAAATGCCCGATTTCATGATATCATGTGTTCTGTCTTTAGCATTAAATAAAAATGAAAAAGTGTTAGTGTTGGTTTTAAATGTTATTTTATAATTGTTGGTTTTTCTTAGTATATGTGCAATTTTTTCTGATATTTTGCCAAAATATGGTATAGATATGTAATTTGTGTCTTCTGGTTGATTGTCAATGGGATATATTCTTTTGATAGCTAACCTATAATCTTTTTGTTTAATTAAAGTGTCAATCATGTTCGGATTATAATGATTTGCATGTGCTAGTTGTTTAATGGTTGATATCTCTTTGCTAAAATCTGATTTTGTTAGTGGAATAGTTAATGCTCTGTGTACTAATGATCTGTAGGCTGCTATTTTATGTGTATTATGGTGACAAGATTCATTTGGTATTGTTATGTCTGTTTGTGTTGGTTTTCTGTATATGGAAAATTCAAATAGATTGTCTGCGTTAATCTTGATATTTAAGTCTAGAAAGTTTATAGCCCTGTTTTGTTCTGTTTCTAGTGTAAATTTTATATTAGGGTGGATACTGTTAATAAGAATTAAAAATTCATTGATAACCTCAAAAGAACTGTCAAAACAAGCTAAAATGTCATCAACATAACGAAACCAGAAGATAATGTGTTTAGAGAGGTTTAATTCAAATATTCGAAATAAGGCTGGAAACAATAAACAAAAATCTAAAAATGTTTTGGGAATTTATTATTTCTAATTACATTCAAATGAAGCATTAGGTATTCAATGTATTTGTAAAATTGAGGTTATGATTTGATGACAAAATACATTTAAAAATGCGTCTATGACATTTAAAAAATTGAAGACACCAACAAAACTACTATTATCAATTTAAATAATTGTTCAAATTTCAGTATTAATTTTTCTTCTTAATTTTTACAACTAACACCTGTTTTCCACAAACTGTGGGCATTGTCTTACTTTTGACAATCCAGCATCTCAATCTCAAATCATATTCTACTATCAATTTTTTTTTTCTAGAGTCCTCTGACTTTGAAAGCGTATAGCTCGGGAACTACTGAACCAAATTAAATATTTTAAAAACTAGTCAATAGTAAAGTACAATATTATATTTCTAACTGGTATACTTTTGTTTTTATCGGACGATATGCAATAAAAGGTACCTATTTTTAGGGACAATTTCATTGAAATTAAGTTAACTAATTTTTTTCTCAGAAAGTATTTGTCATAGATCTATAAGATTTTTGTAGGGGTTAGAAAGAAACCTTGCGGTTCTTATACTATTAATTTTCAGGCGAAAAAGTATTTTATTTAAGATTTATGTGAAAAATTAGAGAACTATGCGTTCATGTTTATTAATAGAGAAAACGTCTGCTTTTTTTCGCCAAATCAACACTTTTCATGTATAGACAATATTTTTTTCAAAAAAATCTTCCTAATTTTAATAATAAAAATACAGAAACAAAAAATGATTTTTGATAACAAGCATTTTCGACAACAAAAACGGTATTTATGTTAGTGCTCTTTTATTGTTAAAATTCGGAACATTTTTTTAAAGAAAATAATGTCTACATATGACAAGTGTTAATTTAGCGAAAATAATTTGACTCTATCTCCATTAATAAACAAGAACGCATAGTTCGCTATTTTTTCATATAAATCTTAAATAAAACACTTTTTTGTCCAAAAATCAATAAGATAACAACCGAAGGGTTTCTTTCCAATCCCTACAAAAATCTCATAAATATATGAGGCATACTTTCTGAGAAAAAAAATATTTAACTTACTCTCAATTAAATTGTCCCTAAAAATAGGTACCTTTTATTATGTATCGTCTGATAAAAATAAGATATATAAAAAAATATTTGTGTAAGTTTACGTTCACGTCATTACTAAATTATGATGTCAGACTATGCGCTGTTGCCATATGGAATTGGATATTCCTTGTTTGATCCAACACCTTTGCTGCATTTTCAGTGTACGTTTTTAAAAGAATTATTCTCTTATGAACAATATGACTTTGTTCATCCCCATCCATCCCTTGTCTTGGATGGTCATTTTTATAGTATATGAATCCAATTTGTCATAAGGCAGTGGATAAATAACTTCTACTTCCTTCATACATGAATTTGGATTTCAATTTTTTTGACAAAATATTAAGTGATACATGTTCCCCTGTATCCAAAGGTGGTATATCAATTGAAGAGCACAGCCACACACATAACGTCAGGTACTTACTGTTCTTATATATGTATTTCATAAATTTCATTGCTAATATTTGCCTCTACAGAGGATCAATCTCTGTAGTTTGTTTTCGATTTCGTTTCCTCTTTGGACTGGAAACTTCTTCCACAGATGAAATGTTGGAAACAGTCTTAAGATATATTCTCAGTGCTTGAGAAACTCTCTAGAATTCTATTCAGTTAATGCAATTGTAAATACAAAATAAGTAACAAACTATTGTAAACCGAACTTACAAAACACAAGAAATAAATTTGACAGTACAGCGTGTCACTTACACAGGTGTACCAACCTGTTTTTCTGTTGAATAAATGTGTATTTTCTCATTAAATTAACAAATTACGTTTTGGTTTAAAAACCTATTTGTATTTATTCTATAAATAAATGTATTACTAAATATATGAAAATTAAATTTTATTATTTTCGATAAAGCAAATAATCTTTCTTCATAAAATTCAATTTTGAAAGTTATTATTTGCACAGTTGGTTGTACTCTTACGTCACTACTTTTATATCTATGACGTGAACGTAAATTTAGACTAAATTGTGTATATCAGTTAGAAATATGATATTTTACTGTTGCATGTAGAAATAAATTTACCATTTGCACGTTTTTAAAATATTTAATTTGGTTCAGTAGTTCTCGAGCAATACTTTATCAATGTCAGAGGACTCTAGAAAAAAATGGATAGTAGGTTAAATATTTTTCCTAGCTTTTGGTGTTTTATTACGTTTTTGTGGTCGTAGATAAAGTATAGTGTGTAATACGTACAAAAACGCCAATTCCACACTCGTGTGACTGCGGCATGAGACGAAGTTGGTTTATTTAAAAAATCTTGAGAAGGAAATTTTCTCCTTCCCTCCCCCCCGTAAATTTGCACCTGATATTAATAATTATATGTATTTAATTTTTGATAAAAAAATAAAAGGTGTAGTAATTGATTTATACTATGAGGCCCCAAAAATTTTTAACGCTTCAGTCCCCTTAAGTGTTAAATCCGCCACTGCTTCTTCAAGCTCATCCCCCCAAACTCATATGCGGTTCCTCCTGCAGAGTTTGCGAAATCTCCAATACCCTAATATAGATACATTCCACGCCGATTCGACCAAAGTTGGCAGGGTACCCTCATACATTTTTTTCATATTTTGTTTACGTAATACTGTTTCAAAGCCTTATATAAAGCTCAAATATTACTGCCAATAAATACACTGTTCGCGAGATATAGAGGTTTATATTTTTCAGTTTTAAACTTACATGCCTATATTCAAATGTTATTTACTCGGCTTGTATTAGTTAGGAAGGTCGGGTTTTTTGCATTCGAAAGAATTAAATGGACTATCTGTAGTAATTTTTTTTTGTATTTCCAACATTTGTAACATAGTATATTATCTGACTTTTTACAAATTTTGACCATTCTCAAAATCGGTTCATTAATCAACACATTGATTGCACGATATGTTCTTATAATCATGTTAAAATTCTTGGTATCTCCTTGGAATCAGAAGTTATGAATTTTTTTCTATAGTCGTGCGAAGAAATGTTCTGAAACGACATGCACTTGTATAAAGAGCAGCGAAATGTGACTCTCAAAATCTATTCCATTAAATCTCTCCAAAAATCAAAACTATTGCATGATATGTCTTTATATTATTTTATATTTCAGGTCAGGTTAGGTTATGTCAGGATAGGATAGGTCAGGTTGGGTTAGGTGTGCAACATTAAATTTCTTGCGTCATTGAATTTCAATGAAAAAAATATATTAATAAAAAAATATTTTAGTATCATTTACTTTTTTTACAAAGATTTGGTGGAATAAAGCGTTAATTCAGTCTCCAACTCCAGAAGTGTCTCTTTCCACTGTTCTGTGTTCTTCAGTGACTCTCTTCCTTCGCTCAGTACGCTAGTGCCTTTCCACTGCACAGGTTTTGATTGGCGTATTACTGAACTGTGACAAGACCGCTGCGGTATGCAGTCGCTTCCTGGTAGGCAGATTGAGGAGTTCGCTGTGAAGATCAAGTGTTCTGAGCAAATGCGACTTCGGATTGAACTTTGCTTCACTTTTGCAGGCCAACATCCATTTTCCATACATTACTGCATTTCTAGTTGAATGTGACGCCACATTCAAACAATAAAAATTCCCATTGCTAGGGCTTATGTCCCACATAGCTGTTATTAACTGGAAAATTTTAGGAAGAACACTCTGTATACAGCATAATATTTATATAATATCAACTTATAAAATTAATTAACCTCATTTTTATTTAGCCACATACATGTACACCTACGTGGCAACTGCAAGTGGTAGCGAGCCTGAACAACAATATTCTCCTCAATTGCAATCAAATCCAGCTGGTAAGAAATCCATTTTATAATTAAAACACACCAACCAACACATCATCTCTTTTCTATGTTAGAGGGCGATGGCAGTGGTGGTTTCACAGAAGACTGGGTGCAGAATCATGCATCTCGTGCAGCTCAACGACAAGTTGACATGCAAGATGTACAAAATCATACTGTGCAACGTCCACAACAACCTGAACATACTGAGGAAGAACGTAATTATTTAAAAAATTATTTCAGTATTTCTTGATCTAATAACAAGTTTTTGTTTAGGTGGTGTTAAATTAGGTTTAGGAGATTTTATTTTCTATAGTGTCTTAGTTGGTAAAGCATCATCTTATGGAGACTGGAACACAACATTAGCTTGTTTTGTAGCAATTCTGATAGTAAGTTATTGTAATTGAACTCTGATTAACATTATTAACATTTATTTTTTATTTTCAGGGACTGTGTCTTACATTATTGCTACTGGCAATATTCAAGAAAGCATTGCCAGCTCTTCCAATTTCCATTACATTTGGTTTAATATTTTACTTTGCTACCAAAGAAATTGTTAGTCCCTTCGCTGATAGTTTAGCTATTGAACAAGTTTTTATATAATAATTACGTACTTATAGTTATTAAACTTATAATAATTAACTTATTAATTTATAAGTTCTATATAGAATGATATAACTGCGATTGTTTTTAATCAACCACTCCTAGAAATTAGTATTACTTTTATAATAATTTAAAATTACCTTTGTATATTAAAAAAAGGGAATCTATTAAACATTCTTGTCTTTTTTAATGTGACTGAAATATTAATAAAAACTAAAAAATGGTTATTAATTTTTATACATTTACAACTTCTAGTTCAGTAAAAAACTTGTTTTTTAAGTATATTTAATTTTGTAGTTATATAGTTGGTGCTTTGAGCTAGGACTGGTTACAATTGAATCGGTCAATGCAGAAACTGAATATGTCCACTTTTTGTGTAAATTGAGTTATATATGAATTCACCATAATTCAAGGGTGCCCGATCGAATGGTGCAAAAATATAACATGTCCTGCTTTTCTATAATGTAGAAAAGCGATGGTATAGTACAGAAACTGAAGAAACATAGGACGTGTTCAATCTCTGTAGTGGTATGTCATATATCTAGGATGCGCTGAAGTAAAAACAGCTTAGCTGATATCAAATGCAGCCATCGTTGCGTCTTTTTGACATATGCAAGTGATATTTTGTTGAGGGAAGTTCTCTATGCAAAAATGTCTAAATCAACTAGTAACAGTGTTTACGAAGAAGAAAGTAAAACTGAACAACCTAGGAAACAGTTGAAGGTATTTCCCACTGCCTCCACAACCTCTCCAAAACTGAAAGATTTATGAAGTACATTGAGAAAGAACTTGACGAATTTTACCAGCAATTTTATCCTAAAATGGCCTATGAAAGAGAAAGAGGAAGACAGCGCAGTGAAAGCAGACAATGTTTAAAAATATTTTTATTTGTATTTAGGATTTTCAGATTTCTTTTGTTAATATTAAGTTCAGTTGTTCTTTTGTCACAAACAGTGCTGGTCTTAGGCCTCTCGGCACCCTCGGGCAGAGTCCTTCAGAGCGCCCTTATTAACTTTAAAAAGTAACTGTTATTGAATGATTTTAATGATTTTACCAACTTTGGTGTCCCAAACAGCCTAGCGCCCTCATGCGGCGCCCGACCTCGCACCCCCTCAAAGGTCGAGCACTGGTCACAAAATAGTTTCTTGCGTATTCTTTGCATTTTATTAGCAATCAATGCAGAAACTGAACATGTCCACGTCTTATATTTATTTTTTCTCTTAGAATATAAAACTTTAAGTAAATTGAACCATGTGATCTTACCTAACAGATACCCTTCTTTCATATCCCAAAAAGTCACGAAAGTCCATAAAAGCAACATTGAGTAATTCAGTTTTTCTTGTTTTTCTCAAAACAAGGTGGTTGGGACATATTCAGTTTCTGCTTTGACCGATTCAATTAGCCTTCATAGATCTCTCAGCACCATATTGCTGATTTGGAGTTATAAGGTTCTATGTAATTTACATTTTTTAAATAACAGAACCTTATTACTCCAAGCCAGCGAAATGACACAGTGTAGTGCAACATCATGTTAAAACTGTATCAAATAATGAGGGACCAGGAATAACAAACAGAGGCATAAACTGATTTGGGGAGCTGGGGCATATGGCTTACAGGGATGGAAGTCATATGGTGATAAAACTTATCACATATTGTAAACTTTGGTAAGAGAAGTAGGGAACAATTAAAAGAGCAATATTTTATGAAAATGAAAATATTTACTTTGTCCTACAATAGCATTTTGTGTCTCAAATTAAAATTTTCCAAGTGCACAGTTTAATAAAGCAAGGGGGAAAACAGACATTTTTTTCTTAGCTTGTAATTTCTTCAGCCACAAAAAATGTAAATAGTGTGTGAAAATGTTATTAATTACTTAAATTTATTATAACAAATATCTTAAATAGTGGGGTTAAACAACTACCTTTTTCCCTTTTGGGAAGAAAAATACAACTTTTTACCCTAAAATGATGGAAGAAAAGAATAATTACTGTGTGGTGGTAGAAAAATTATTATGTTTTATCTTCTGATGTTTACCTAAACACCAAGAAAAGTAAATAGGTATAGAATAGGGAATAAGCATAAGTTGAGCCTGAGAAACAAATGAAGCATAAAATAATTTGTGTAAAGATTCACAACTTCAAATAATTTGCAAAATTATTTCCGACTGTCTGTAGCTATCAGCTCTGTTTTTTTTTGTAGTTCAGTGTTTTGATGTAGGTATACCAGTTTCTTCTGTTTTCAAATTTTAGACATGTCTAAAATTACATTGCTTTCAAATCAGCTTCGTAAAGCACCTTCATTAGGTAACCTAAAGGTTACATAATAGATCTGTAAATCATTTAGTACAAATACTGTAGAGAAGTAACAATCTGGAAAAAAGGACTGATTTCTATACTTTTATAATTTTCCAGATGACAATAGTCTAGTTTGACGAGTTGTAGGGTAGTTTGCAATAATTACATTAATTTTTACTTCTACGACTGGATCAAAAGTTAGGGAGATAATTTTTCTGCTGAAACTCAAATATTAGAGTTCCTAAATGAAAACTCTAACTGCGTTATTTTAGAGTTAGGACACAGATGTCAAAATCTACCTCTAGGCCAAAACTAAGTTTTCTGAAACAGAGATACTTTTTTTCTCTCTTTTTACTTTAGTGACAACATTCAGCAGCAGCCAGTTATAAATTTTAGGTTATGCTGCCATGTTTATTTTTATGCATGTAAAAATTTTTAATGTGCACATTATCATTTATTTATTGTAATTCTTAAAACTACTATATGTACTAACATATATCAATTTTACGAATTGTACTAATTGTACTGAATTTTATATTTATATAACTGTCATACTGACAGTTTAATTTATTAAATCAATTTTCATGACTACCAACCTTCTAATAAATGGTTTCAAAATATGAAATGTGACTAGGAAAATTTGACATGTGTGACAACTCTAAATAACACACAGCTCAGTTCATATTTAGGAACCCTATCAAATATAAGGTTATAGGTGTGCATCAACCCTGTCGCATCCAGAATTCTTGTTCGGAAAATATTTCTTGTCAACTGTAGCAGTTACTATGGAGCAGTGTTACCAGGGGCGACTCGTGGCCATCCTCGAAGATGTCATAACGCCTCGGCTGGCGCCTCGGCATTATAATACATCTTCTCGGATTTAAAGTATTGCTTAATCTCCTAATTACATAATAGTATTTACAGTCATACTAAACTGTTAAATCGCATGTTCTGGACTGAAAAGTTTGACGTAAAACTGACAAATGTGACACAGTATGAAATAAAATTTATTTTCTCGTGCTCTCTGGCATTGCAGCTTGCTCACTTTTGATTTATTTGTTATGAGATGTATTGTTTATTTTGCTTATTGGTACTACGTCTTTCGTTTTTTTCAGCATTTTCTTATTTCTTGATGTATATAATACATAATTATTTTTTGAGAAATATTGTTCTTATTTTGCTGATAGTACTTTTTAGCACCATAGTGGTATTTAATTTATTTGCGAATTGCAATTTTGATGATTATATCATAAATTGTGCATTTGTAATTCTGCCTACCCAGAGAAAATGGCCACGAGTCGCCCCTGGTAACATGTTGCGGTTGGCCATGAATAATTTTCAGCTCATGCCACAGTTTTATTAATTCAACAATTATATACTCATAGTTTGCAAATTCGCGGCCATTGTCAGTTTTGTAGTATGGTTGGAGATCCAAATTCAAGGAGGATTTTCAAAAACATAGCTACTTAAAGAGCTTTTGATTTCAAAGGACATAGGCAAATAAATTTAGTAATCATTTGTATTCTCTATCCTGACTTGACCGTTAATCGATCAAATCAACTTGATCGTTTGATCTGATTTAAAGCAAAAATTATGTTATCCTTAGCACCATGGCCCAGTGAAATATGTGCCGAATACAATATTCGAAACATGTTTTCGTATGGAGTCACATAGTTAATATTGCCATTATTTCCCAATCTTCTCTTGATGACCACTGACTTCTG
This sequence comes from Agrypnus murinus, assembly GCA_929113105.1. Classification (NCBI taxonomy): domain Eukaryota; kingdom Metazoa; phylum Arthropoda; class Insecta; order Coleoptera; family Elateridae; genus Agrypnus; species Agrypnus murinus. Next base: position 21,455,217 of record OV816026.1, read on the forward strand.
TTCTATCTTGAACGTGTCATAAAGTTTCGATAGATGATAGTGACGTGGAGTTTTATTTCCTTTTGTTTGCTTTGCACTCAAGATTTCTATAGCAACCTAAATTTTTTAAATGTAATTTATGTATTGATTTTGAGGATAGGATTGTATCTATTTTAATTTGTTTTACAACAAATTGTTAATAAACATCTAATACAAAATGCATAAAAATTAATGTAACAATCATATGCAAGTTTGTTTCCAGGAAATTGAGCAGCAGTTATTTTACTGCTCTTACTAATGTTGTTAATGATAATTGTTATTTGTTACGTTAATTGTAATGCATTTTCTGTCACATATTTATTAATAATTGTCACATAAACATCTTAAAATAGTTTATAACTTGATAAAATTCAACTATAAATATTTATAAAAATTTGCATGAAATTTGTAGAACTGCGCGCATTCTAGTAACCAGTAGCATTATTATTAATAAATTAGTACGTGTTGTTTAATTTCCTGAAAACACCTGCATCCGTTATTTTCCTATTAATGTTCTTAATGATAATTTTTACGTTATCTTTTATGCATCTTCTGTTATATATTTACTAATAAGTGTTACAAAGCAACTTAAAATAAATATTCTTTTAAAATTTCTAAATTTGTAAACACTAGGCGTCATCTAGTAACCAGTAGCACTATTAATGATGATATTATATTGCAGCTTGCGTCGCTAATGTATTCATACGGTTTGTCACCAATATATCAATGGAAAAGCATATCAGGGTGCCAGGAAACCACCATCAACGTCTTCTGCTATCCTAATGCACGATTTCTACGTTCTGACGAGGAATAAACTTCATATAATAGTTTTTATTAATCTTTTCATTTTATTAGAATTTTTACTTTTTTAGATGTAACAGAAAATGCATAAGAATTAACCTAACTAGCATTAAACATATTAGTGAACAATTAACTGATAATAACAGCTATGCACCGATGTGATTCCTGGAGATTTGGCCGAACTAAGCCTAACTGTTAATTTAGAGCTTCGTGGGCATGGAGAATTTCGATCAGGATAATATATTTTTTTATTTTAAATTTGATATTTACAATCTTTCGATTTCAGAGCATTCGGGAAATGTTATGTTACAATATATGACATGCAGGGATTGATCCGATAATCCTTCCCTTTTCTCCCCTTTCCTATTAATTATATAAATTGTTTAATTATATGACATTATAAATTAGAAAGAGTTAGTTAAAAATATTCTATTAGTTTTATCCTAATTAAATCTACTACTGAAGTCCATCGGTTTATAAAGCATTTTAATCGCCTCACTTAACCAACAGAATTTATTAATTTGTTTGCCAGTTCATTGGGATGCTCTTCCAGTCTGCTTTGATATGTAACACAATATTTCTTGAGTTCTTCGCTGATAGAAGGGACTTGCAGGTCTTGCTCGATGACAAAGTTCGGTACTTACCATGACGCATTAACAATCATTCTAAGGACCATATTTTGAAACCTTTGCAAAATTTCGATATCTGGTGAACTAGCTGTCCCCCAGAGTTGAATACCGTATTTCCATACCGGTTTCAAAATTGCTTTATAGATTAAAGTTTGCTTTTTACTGAGAGTTGTGAGTTGCGTCCAATTATCCAGTACATCTGCCGGAGTTTCAAGCCTAATTGTTTCCTTTTTATAAATATATGTTTTCGCCAATTTAGCCGTCATTCTAAGTGTAGCCCTAGATACTTTACCTCATCTGGTAAGGTAGAGTGTGGTCATTAAGTGTCACCGGAGGACAAGTCTCCTTTCGCAATGTAAAAGTTACATGCGTAGATTTTGTTTTGTTAGCTTTTATTTTCCAGGTTTTCAGACATTTCTGGATTTTGTTTAGGTTTGTTTGTAAGTTTTGGGATGCGGATTCTGGATTTAGATGTGACGGAACTATAGCCGTATCATCTGCGAAGGTCGCAACTGTAGTTACTCTGGTGGTCAGAAGATCGGCGGTGTATAGCAGGTAAAGTATGGAACGCAGAACACTCCCCTGGGGAACTCCAGCGTTTATGGAGTGCAGGTGCATGTACTCGCTTTGGTGGTTCACAAGAAAATGTCTGTTACTTAGGTATGATTTTAGGATGTGGAATAATAATCAATAAACGCAGCAGAACAGTATATTTTACCTTCTAGATCCCTATTTATTTGATTCACTATCCTATGCACCTGTTCAATAGTACCGTGTTTGTTCTTGAACCCAAGCTGGTGATTAGGAATTAGATGTTTTTCTTCTATTATGGGTAATAGCCTTTTTAATAGTAGTTTTGTTAGTACTTTGGATAACAGAGGTAAGAGACTGATGGGTCTGTAAGAAGTTATTTCGTTTATGTTTTTACCGGGTTTGGGTACTAGGATGGTTTGCGCAAATGTCAATGGTCAAAATGGCGTTGAATGTTATCTGAATAAGTTTTAAGCATTTGTCAGTTATTTCTTGCAGCACTTTCCCTGTTACGAGATCATATCCTGGAGTCTTCTTTTGATTAATTTCTTTCATAATGACTCTCTTCACTGCCTTGAATTTGAAATTACGTATGGGCAGATCCATTTGAAAGGGTGTTTCTAAGAATGATAATATTTCTTCTTCCTCTTCAGTCCTTTGTTTAGTTTGATGTGGCTTAAATACTTCGGAGGGGTGTTCAGCGAAGGCATTTGATTTTTCTTTGTCATTCCTACACCATGTTCTGTTGATGTCTTTAATTGGTGGAATAGATTGTTGGGGCCTCTTTATTTTGCTAGTTACTTTCCACAGTGAGTAATCGTTAGCTTCTGTGGTTGATAATCCACCAAGGTATTCTTGGGTTGCTTGATTCTTGATCTTGAGAAGCAATGCTTTTAGTTCTTTGGTTGCTCTATTAAGTTTGCGTTTGTTCTCAGCCGTTCTCTCTTTTCTCCATTGCTCTCTTAATTTGCGTTTATTTACAATAATTTCTTTTACTATAACCGGAAAACTTTCTGTCATGTGTGGTTCATTTCGGTCTGGTGTGGCTTGCCAAGCTGCATTTTGAATTGATTGGATCAGTCTATGAAGTGCATCATCTATTTGCGTAAGGGAATCTTTACATCAATTAAAAAGTCTAGTTTTTCCTTAAATATATTCCAATCGTTTTTTGGTGTAAAGTGTCGGTTGTTTTTCTTTTTTCACGATTTCTGCAAGAATTGTTAATACAACTGCGGAATGGTCGTGAAATAAATCCAGACACGACTCTATTCTTGTATGTTTGGTATCAATTCCTTTTGTAATATAAAAATCTAGTAGATCTGGCATTTTGTGGGGATCTGTGGGACAGTAGCTAGATTCTCCTGTGCTCAGGTAATTAAGATTATTTGTATGTTTGTATGTTTTTCCCCTCCCCATTGTATGTTTTTTGAGTTGTAATCTCCACCGGCTATAAATCTATTCCCTAGTGTTTTAAAAAGGTTATTAAATTGTGCTCTTTTATTGTTGTGTTTAGGTGGACAATATATAGATGAGATTGTAAGCGGACCCTGGTAATCTTCTATAACGATGGCGGTTGCTTGTAAATGATCATGTCTATATTTATCAATTTCATGATGTTTAATTTTCTTACTTACTATTATAGCACTGCCACCATGTGCTGTACCATCAGGATGCTTTGTATCATATACTGTGTAATTTGGTATGTGAAGTGACTCTTTGTCGTGTGCGTTTTTGTAATGAATAGCATGTCAATTTTATGTAATTTGTATGTAATCCTGTTATGTAATCCTTCAACTATTTAATCTATATTATTAATTATTTCATATCCTTATAGCCATCGTAGCCCTACAGATATAATATGTCACCGCGGACAAAAAAAGGGATTATTATATTAGGGGTCATATATTAGAAAGTCCGTTTTTTTCAATGAGACTATCCCCAGACCTCTAGCATAGTTACTGGTGTCATAATTTGCAGTTTAGTTATTGTACCCTAAAAAGTTACCACCTTCCAAACCGACTATAGTGCTCTTTTCTTTGCATGGACAACTGTTATCCCTCTCAGAATCTTAGGTCATTAGCAGATTTCTTCCAGTTTTGAATAGGATGTAGCAACATGTGTTTCTTTAAGGATCTGGTAATTCACTTTCAGGTACAATTCCGGATAATTAGGGGTCAAATAAATTAACAGGTAGCAAATACCTGATTACGGTATTATTCAGAGGATTATAAGATCTTGAAAGTAGTTACTGGAATATTTAATTTCTAAAGGGAAAGGACCTAACATTTGTGTACAAGCAGTATTTGTAAGAGATAGATGGGTAATAAACAGTGTTTGTGTATTGTTTTATATTACAGTATTACAGCAAGTACGCAATCGAAGATTATTTTAGAGATTTTTTAGTAATTGTTAATTACTAACAGTTGATTCTTAATAATTATTAATTACTAGTAGTTGGTTTTCTTATTAATTTACAACTTTTTGTTATGAGAAGACAACTAATTCTCTATTACCAAAAACTCGAACGAACGCATATATTTTTTCCCGCCACCCTTGAGTAGCTTATAAAGTCACTAACTTTAGTAGCTTATTAGTGATAGCACCCCCTCTTACACAATGGCTAAACTAAAGCAATGGCAATGCTTTGGTAACCCAGCTAAAAATCTTAAATTTTTGTTTCAAGCATAAAATATAAAATATACAATTATTTTATAAAAATCGTATTACATCCTGTTTAGAATGATTATCTTTGCCATACTAAACAGAATATGCAAAAAATGTTTTTTTAATTGTATTTGATCAAAATTGAGCCATTTATAAATGATTCGGTTGTATAATATTTATTCTTTAAATTAACTTTGTTAAATTGCTTTAGAAACGCCCAGGAAAAATATTATGCTGGAAATACGCATTTACAGTGAACTAGGCAACCAATATTACTTCAGTTCTAGTCTTAAAGGGTTTAACATAGTCAAAAAAGATAGACAAGATGGATATGGAGGTGTAGCTATTCTTGTTTCTAAAAACATTACATACAAGGAACTAACCGTTAATAGTAACTTTAATAATAAGATTGAAGTATGTGCTATAATGCTGGAAAAATCAAATTTAACTATTGCTTCAATATACAACCCTTCCAAAATGAATAATATAACATCTACTGATTGGGAAAACTTATTTTCCCAGCTTCAATCACCTGCTCTTATGCGGAGATTTCAACTGCCATCATACTCTTTGGGGGAGTTTTTTCAACGAGAGATGTGGAAATGCACTTATCGATGCAATTGACCATCTTGATTTAATTGTTCTAAATGACGGATCTCCCACTAGAATATCTCCTCCCGGTTCTCCTCCTTCCGCTGTAGATCTTTCGATTGTATCGCCTTGCCTAGCACGCATAATAGATTGGACTGTTATCCCGGATACTATGGGATCTGACCATTTTCCTATTTCCATAAACCTATTAGGTTTCTGTAAAAAAAAAGTAAATCCAGCAACTATCTGGAATGAAAGTAGGCCTGAGTGGGTCAATTTTAAATTACACATTGAAAATTATTTTCTCACAGGTAATATCCCTGAACTTTTTACAAATTTTATAGACATATTGACAAATGCAGCAGATTATGCCATCCCAAGAAATAAACCTTTTACACCTTCGAAGTCCTGTCCAATATGGTGGGATGACAAGTGCTCTCACATGATCTCTTTACGTAAAATCGCGGTTACAAAATATAAACAAATGTCCAATATAGAAAATTTCATAGCTTACAAAAAGATCGAAGCACAAACTAAATTATTATTCGAAAAGAAAAAAATATCGAGTTGGAGAAACTTCATATCAAGTCTAAACAAAAATACTTCTATTTCCACCATTTGGAAATTCGTTAAAAAAATTGCTGATAAAAGCTTCACAAACAATAAAACGGTTCTCACTGAAGATTTAATTGAAAAATTATTCAATTGCATTGCTCCTCCCTTTGCTGATAATGAATTTATATGCAATGTCCAAAATATGCACAAAAACAAGGATGACATATTTTCCTCTGCTTTCTCTATTGCAGAATTAGAATCTGCAATCAAAACTTCTCGTTGTACATCTCCAGGCAAAGATGGTTTTAGCTACCATATGATCAAAAATCTACCTCTAGTAGCTAAAAACTTTTTACTTAAAAGTTATAATGATTGGTAGTTACATGGTAAGTATATCGATCACTTCAAGGATATCACTTAGGTTTTCCTTTTAAAACCAAAGAAAGATCCCAACGACTCTTCTTCATATCGTCCTATTTCTCTTTTGTCTTGCTTTGCAAAAACTTTCCAAAGGATGATTAAAGTTAGACTGGAATTGTACCTTGAATCCAGATCCCTTTTACCCACGTCTCAATACGGGTACAGGAGAGGGAGAGGAACTACTGATGCAGTTACTCAGCTGGTTACGGACATACAATGCACATTTTCGGATAATGATTATCTTTCATGTTTTTTTATAGATGTGAAAGGTGCTTGTGATTGTGTTGATTTAAACATACTTCACAGCTAATCCGTATGGGTATTAATGAGAAAGCTTCCGCCAATATTTTAGAACTTTACAGAAATCGTAAAATCCATATTAAAGACCACAACAATATTTTGCACGGGCCAAGAGTTGTCAATAGGGGTCTGTCTTCCTTAGGGGGCGGTCTTGAGTCCTACTCTCTTTAATATTTACACGGCTAGCTTACACAGTATATTCGATGAAAATATTAGAGTTATACAATACAATACGCTGATGACATATGTATTTATACAACTAGGAAGTCTTATAGTGAGTGTCTTAGAGATCTCAGATACATAATGTACAATCACTGCCCATAGAGCTGCATTCGGATCAAGGCCGCAATTTTGAGTCTGTACTCTTTGGACAAGTCTGTCGATTGTTGGGCATTCGCAAGACTCGGACCACACCGTTACATCCGCAGTCCGATGGAATGGTAGAACGCATGAATCGGACAATGGGCAAATATTTGGCCAAGGTCGTCTCCGATCATCAACGAGACTAGGACTAATACCTGCATCTGTTCCTGATGGCTTATCGTGCATCGGTCCACGAAACAACCGGTCAGTCACCAGCGTCTGTGATGTTTGAACGCAAGTTACGGTTACCCTGTGATCTGGAATTTGGGTCTCCACCTATAGAGCAGGAGGTAGCCGGGAATGATTATGTCATCAACTTAAAGAAGAAGTTGGAGGATATTCACGACCGAACCCGAAACAATAGTCGAATCGCGAGTGACCGGATGAAGGCTACGTACGATGTGAGAGGAAATTGGGAGGGCCCATACCAGGTGAAGAAACGAATAAATGACTTGATTTATCGCATCCAGAAATTGCCAAGAGGGAAACCAAAGGTGGTACACTCCAATCGTCTGGCGCACTATGAGGGAAACAATAACGTAGTCCCGGATTGAGAAGATGATGCTGAGGTGGCTGTCAATACCGTAAGGCCTGAAGATGATCAGCCAACCTTTGGAGAATTTATGGCTGCGTTTTCCGGAACTAGAAAAGCCCGATTCGGAGTCACCACCGAGATGCAACAAGACCTCTTCCGGGTCCCTGGTGATTATTCCATTGCCCACTGTGTCTCCGAGAATCTCCGCATGTCCAGGGGGATCGCAGTAGTGTTTAGAAATAGATTTGGACGGCTGGATGAACTTCAAGATCAGAATCCCTCTGTTGGCAAAGCCTTACACTTGCCTGATCATGACCGTTCCATTTACTACTTGGTAACCAAGCAGTTTTACTACCAGAAACCGAGTTACGCCGACCTGTGGAGGGCATTACGGGATTTGAGGACCGAATTGCTTACCAGGGGTATTAGCAAATTGGCAGTTCCCAAACTCGGCTGTGGGCGGGACCAGTTGGATCGTAGAATCGTTCGAAACCTGCTGGAAGTTATTTTTAGAGATACGGATGTGAAGATCTTAGTCTGTAGCTTCGATCCCCAGCCCGCATCAAGGCCAACAAAGAGTGTAGACTGTTATTTCTACCGTAATGGAACATGTAGTCGAGGTGAAGACTGTCGATACCGTCACGACCCTTTCTACAGAAACCAGAGAATAAAACCTGTTCTGGGACAGAACAGACTTGAAGAGGGGGGCAGTGTAACGAATAGTAAACCCACATATGACGTCATCAAACATTCTAGGTGTACGAGTCATCAACTTTATGACTCATCAATAACACCTGGATGTATGACTCATCAATCAACACCTGCGAGTATGACTCATCGACACGCCTCATCGACGTGACGTATCAACAGCTGCAAGTATGACTCATCAACACGTCATCGAACATTCTGGATGTATGAGTCATCGTATGAAAGATATAAATTGAGATCGCGAGTAGAAGGGGGCAGTTAATGCTTGACCGGCATAATGAAAAGTACTCTGAATAATTAGTTATTAATTATTGTAAGTTTTTATATAAATAAGTCCTCAAATAAATTTGTAAATACCTAGCATTTTTAATAGTTTGTTAAATAGTTTATAGTTATAGTGTTTTTAATTAAGTGCATTGTAAATAATCTTTTCTTTATTAATAGACGATTTAAACAGCATTTTTGTTATTATTTTAAAAAGAACGTTACAATAAAATAACCAAAAATGAACTTGAATATATGGTACAAATCGGAATATGTAGGCCATAATCGTCTCAAGTTACATCACCACTTCATATGGTTCAGAAAAAGAATAGTACCGATTTGAGACTATGTGGAGATTACAGAAGGCTAAATGCAATAACTGTCCCGGACAGATACCCTTTACCACATATTCATGACTTTCACTTTACATTTACTAAGCTGTAATGTGTTTTCTAAAATAGATCTAGTACGCACATATCATCAGATCCCAGTAGCAACAGAAGATATCCACAAAACAGTGATCACAACCCCCTTTGGGCTTTTTGAGTTTACACGAATGCCTTTCGGCTTGCATTCAACATGTGGTCAAGCATTCCAAAGTTTTATTAATGAGGTTTTATTTGGAATGGATTTCATCTTTGCTTACTCAAACGAAAATGAAGACATGCATCAAAAACATTTAGAAATCGTTTTTCAACGTTTAGACAAATTTGGTTTAAATATAAAACCCTCGAAATGCATATTTGGTGCTACATCAATGAATTTCTTAAGCCATGACATTTGTTGAAAAAGGTATCCTTTCATCAAAAGATAGAGTTAAAATTATAACAGATTTTCCAAAACCAAATTCGATAACACAATAGGGATGCTAAATTATTACCACTGTTTTATTCTAAGATTAGCAGAAATACTTGTACCATTACATAAACTAAAACGTCATTACAAAATAAAAATATTAAACACTTTCAGTGTCACTTTTAAAACAGCAAAACATGAACTTGCTTCAGCAACTTTGTTAAATTACCCGAAACCAAATTCTTACTACACTATCACTGTAGACGCATCAAATAATTCTATTGGATCAACTTTAGAACAATTCAATGAAGGTAATAAAGTATTAGAACCTCTTGCATTTTATTCAAAAAAGTTAACTTCTTCGGAGAGTAAATATTCTACCTTCGATCGCAAACTACTTGCAATATACTAATCTATTAAACATTTTTGTTCATTTCTAAAAGGCAGAGAATTTACTGTATTTACCAATCACGAGCCTTTAACTAAAATACTTTTTATAAAATCAGAAAAAACTCCACGGCAAACACAACATATAGATTATATTTCCCAATTCACATCTGATATTCGTCATATAACAAGAAAAATGAATGTAGTTGCCGACACTCTATCACGTTTAAATAATGTAGATTCAATTGAATGTATTCAACCTATAACTTTCGGCATCGATACAGAAGCCTAAAGGCATTAACGCGACATTAAATTGCCACACTTATTACAATACCGGGAGAATAAAAAAATAAATTTAGAAGAGAATGAAATTTCTTTATCAAATGCTTTAATTTGGTGCGAAACCTCTCTACAAAAACCTCGTTTCACAGTTTTCAAAAAGTTACATAATATCTCACACCCAGGTATAAGTGGTTCAAAAAAATTAATTTCATTGCGGTAGTTTTGGCCACACACATGAATAAAAATATCACGGAATGGGCAAAGAAATGTATAAATTGTCAAAAATTAAAAATACGACATACAAAATCTAAAATAGGTACATTCGACATTCCTAATTATCGTTTTGAGCACATACATATGGCGAAATATAATATAATTAGTTGAGCCTCTTCCACCATCAAATGGCCACACGAACATTTTAATTATAGTAGACTGTTTTTCAAGATGGCCAGAGGCCTTCCCTTTAAAAACTATTTCCGCAGAAACAATAGCAAAAACCTTATTTGTGACCGTCCACGGGAAAAGGGACCTTAACTGTTCCGAGGTCGAAATTTAGTTAGTTACATTTCCTAAAAGTAGATAAAATTAATTTTGAAGTTTTATAGTGCAAAAATCTTGTTGTGAGATATTACAATTTAAAGTTTGGTAATTTTCAACAACCGTTTTACAATGGGAAAATCTTTCTCAACCACACTTATGGCACTATCTTGTAACATTTTTTGCATAGATTTCAAATATGTAATTAATGTGTCCTTGGTTTTGTACTTTTTTTGTAATAAGAATTATTACTAATGTGAAGTAAGGTCTACAAAACATAGGTATAATAAATGTGAATGCAGCTTTTCATACCTTATTTTATTATTTTCATTTTCAAGCGTTTACTGAGAAATCTCAAAAGACAACAATTAAATTAATATTAAAATATTTAATTATAATTATTATTAAATAATTAATAATAATTAATTAATTTTTATTAACACATTTTCTACTAATTGATTGGTAATCTGATTTACCCATCCCAATCAAGTTTTGATTTGATGAATTTTTTTAATTAATTGTTCTACCTTTCATAATAATTATTATGATTAATTAATTAATGAATTATGATATAATTATTATACCATAATTCATTAAACATACAAATTACTAAATTTAATTAATATTGTTGCATACACTCGTTGCTTGGATTGAAAAACAAAAGGGACCCTAACTGTGCCTGGCATTTTACATGTGCACAGTTAAGGCAGAGATCCCTTTCGTGTTCAGGGTAGAGGTTGGGAACAATCCCTTTTTTTTATACTTCCGCTTGAATTATCGTCCTGAAAGCAACTTTACAAAGTGCAGAACATGCCTGAACAATGTTACCAATCAAAATCTCAAAATTGACCCAACACCTAGTTTAGCTTCTCCTGATAAATTAGCCATGCACAGTTAAGGTTCCTTTTCCTGTGGACGGTCACATTTAAAGGTTATATATCTCGTTTCAGAGTACCTTTGACAATCACAACAGACCAAGGAACACAGTTCCAATCAAAACTATTCATTGAATTAGCGAAGTTACTAGGTTCACATACAATTCATACAAACACATATCACCCTCAAAGCAAGGCACGGTCGAAAGATTTCATAGACAATTAAAAACGGCAGTTATGGCTAGGCAAAATACTAAAAATTGGAGTGATGTAATCCCAATAATATTATTAGGTTTCCGTACCTCTGTCAAAGAAGATTTAAAAACTTCTTCCGCAGAATTAGTGTACGGCCAACCCATACGAATTCCTGGAGGGTTCTTTTTTCTTCTAACAGTAACTATCAAGAGCCTTTGGATTTTATAAATAAAATTAAACAAATTTTCGCAAATCTACAAGCAAAAACACCCATAACAAATAATAAAATGCCTTTTGTACATAAAAATTTAAAAACGTGTACATTTATTTTGTATGTATTCCCAAATAGTACCAGCCTGCAACAATCATATGAAGGACCATAGGAAGTCATTAAAAGCGACAACAAAACTTTTTATATAATTGAGTAGAAACTAAAGTATCTATTGATATAACTAAACCAGATTTAGAAATAACTAGTTCTACTCAAGCAATGTGAAAAGTCACTTTTGTCATAAATTAGTAACTGTTTTGCCAGAAGGGGGTAGTGTAGCAGTTACTATGGAGCAGTGTTACTATGTAATATTATCTTTTGTTATTAAAATAATGTTATAAAATAAATATTTCATATAAAATAAGTCTTGTCAAATAAGTATTATATGCTTAAAATATAAGAACTTGGACTGAGTTTCCAGAAAACATTAGCATGATCAACCTTATGGATATTGAATAATTGAATTGGATAATTGAAATAAACTTTGGACATCTATTAGCTTGGAAATGAACTTGCCAGATATGATGGTGTATTTGTGCCTTAAATTCATGCCAACTGATAACGTAGTTATGAAGTGGTAGATGAATTTTGTTTCTAGTGCAGAAGAAAATATTTTGTGCCGCTACCATACAGTTATTTCAGGGTTTCTAGCATGCAAAGCCTTAATGTGCCAATAAGTTTTAAGGATTGATAGAATAGGTAGATAGGGTGAAACCGAGACATTCTGACTAACTTTTGACAAGTACTTATTTCATGAATAAGCTTTACTTATGGTAGAAATTTAAGTACTAAAATCAAATAAAGTTAACAATAATCTTTTATTTCAATTACATAAAATAATCATATTCTTAAAACTAATTTTATATAACTATGGCGAGACTTAAGTCTCATAAATAAGAAATAATTTTTTGGCTATATTCTACGTCGTTTAACAGCCGCTGTGGGTGTAACAGTTACTGGACTAGCTTTCCCACTGTTACTTTCTTCAGGTTTTACACTGCCTCTGGTTGGTCGTTTTGCAGGCCTTCCACCTTCTTCATTTTTGATCTTTTGTGGCTTTATAGGTTCATCTTTGGAAGATGATGTTGAAGAAGTTCTACCTTTAATAGGCTTAGTCTGTAATTTTTCAGGTTCTTTCTTAACTTCTTTTTTATTTGTTGGTGTTGAATTTTTACTATCCTTACTGTCTCTTCTTTGAACTTCTTTGGTATTGCGGTTTGGTGTTTTATCATCACGTTTTGGTATTTCTTTAATCATTTTGGGTGTTTCTCTCCCTTTTTGGATATTTTTCTTTTCTTCAATTTTATTCTCTTTTAAATTAGCAAATTCTCCATCGGGTAAGTCAAAATCACTTTCATCGTTAGGAAATGGTAATGATTCACTTTCATCTAAGGCTTCTAAATTGTACATTGTTTCCAAATGAGACCAAAGTAATTCAGATTGCAATTCTTTGTCTGCTAATTCGGTAAATTTGTCATAAATTAGTAACATTTGAAACCATTTATTTACGCCTAAAAGATAATATTTTTATAAAAGAGAATTGCAAAAAGTTGGGTTAGAATATAAACAATCTACCGATTGGCTTGTGTCCCATCATTGCTTCAAGTAAATGGCACTCGTTTTTCACGTTCCATTCGAAGTCCTCCATTACTATAATGTATTTCAGCGTTAAAAATAATTAAGTTAATTTTTATTAATATTGTTTTGGAAATTTTAAATGTAAACAAATATTTAAGGTTAGTCACACAACATTAACAAATAAGGAAGATTCCTGTAATTGCTGATAAGAGAACTTGGAGTCGCGACCTCTTGAAATTGATTTCGAAAGTTTATAATTTAGCGGCTATACAAAATTAAAGTGCAAAATTATTTTTGCATAGATTATAGATATTATCATATTGTAATATATAATACTTAATAATAAGAAATTAATTTTATAATGCAGTTTTTAAGGCTGAACACAAAATGTCTTTACCTAAATTTAATTTTCAGTTATCACATACCAGGAGGTATTGATAAGTTTTTTGCCTCATCGTTGTCATCATAATTCATTATCACCTTTTAAGTCTATATACATCGCATTACAACCACAAAGTATTTTCGGCATTTAAAAAACATATTTGTCTACCTATATTTCTTTTAAACTCTTCGTACCTAGTTTCTAAAATAAGTGATAATCTGAGGAGGCTAAATCTGGCGATTATGAGAAATGTCCAATCAAAGTACAGCATGCCATATCTGGAAATCTTACTACCTACAACGTTTCTTCCCATTGTTTTCCTGAAAAGCTTATTCAATAATGGAAGATAATACCATTAATACGTTCCTACCACGGTTTAACCTTGTAAGCAGTCTTTTATATATACTCTAATTCGAGAACCATTCCTTAACTATAGTGTATTCAAGATAACGAATAACTAAACAAATGAACATTTCTGATGTTTCTATGGTTTTATAAAGACGTTATTACACTAAAAAATATAAAAATATTTTATTCCGTGATTCGCAACCTGCTTTATCGGCATGTCAATTCACGCCAAAGCAGGTTGTACCTTGAATTATTAAAAAAACAAGCCTACAACAAAAATTTATTATCTTTCTAGAATTAATCAGATTTTGAAAAGTCACATATCTTTAGAAACATTTATACGGATAATTCAATAATTATATGGAAATTAACAAACGAAACTAAAATGACATATCATTTTTCAATATTGTTATTTTTTTATTTGGCACTTACTCTCCCTCCTTTAGAATACGTATCCATCCTTCAGGAAGCTTCCGTATTCCTCGAGAAAAAAATCTTTTGATCCTCGAACAGCTTCGGTGACTTAACATTAGAGTAAAACTTTTGTCCCTCTACAAAATTTTTAAGGTTGCGAACACGTGGAAATCTGACGGAGCAAGGTCTGGACTATCGGGCGGATAAGGCAGAACAGTCCACTTTAATTTTTTAATTTCCCATTGTTATATTTTGAACTGCTTGCTCAAATAAAAGTTTTACATTTAAAACATACATTTTCTTGAGCAACCTCGTGTTCGATTTGTGTCCATATTAACTCGATTGGATTAAGTTCACAATGATAAGAAAGTAGTCGCAAAACGGTTATCTCTTTACCCTTCGCCATCTCATCAATAGCAAACGTACTTATTGTATTTGTTTCGAGACCTTTTCGAATATCCAAATCCAATAATCTTCAATAGTATTTAAAATGTTTGTCTAAAATTGGATAAATCTTCGACGGCATTAACATTACGTAATATTTTGTCAATTATTGTAGACATTTCGTTTTTAAAAAAGTACTGATGAACAATTTCATGAATCGCATAACTCGAGTCAACAAAATCAATAAACTTTTTCACTCTATTCTTTTTCAACGGCGAAAGGTTGCCTGTTTTTTAAATATATGTATTCTTTGATGACTTTAAATACACTGTTCCCCATGAAATACCTACAAGAAGCTATGTATATGTATGTTTTATGAGATAATGCTAAAAAACCTCTTACCTGCCACATCTGCTGTTTGTTTTGCTATAGCTTTTAATTGTATTTTTGGATTGTTTTTTAATAATGTCGTATAAATGTTGAGAATCGTTTTTTTTTTTCTTATTTTTTGTTAAAGATCTTTTATGTTCCATTATTTCGTTTGCAATCAACGCACATAAATCTGTCAATAGGCAATTTTGACATTAGGAAAAAAAATTGTTGAGTATAAAACTGACTCATTCATGGCCTATGAGATTATGTTAGTTCTGTTTATTTTGAGTTGTTCGTTATTTTGAATACAGTATATACATATACATATATCGATATCTCTCGTACGATATCTTACGATTGGCGTTCCCAACATTGAGTTACTTGTAATAGATATCCTAAATTTATTAGGAGATATTTAAATAAATAATATTGGGAACATGGCCTAGATTATTTCAACATTAATCCCGAATAAAAAGTCTAATGAAATTTTCATTTTTAATGACTCCTGAGGTATGTTTTTTAATCCATCATCTTTTCCACACTTTAAATGATGGTAAGTAGGGGAGAGTGGCCCAAATTGAACCGCTTCCTAAATTGAACCAGTCGATTATCTTTTTAAAGACTATCTTGCTATGCTATCTATCGTTGAAAATAGTAACAGGAGGACTACAGAATGCTGTAGTTTCAATATGAGTATGGTGTTCCCGCGAATATCGATGTAATTGCAAATTGTATGTTTATACCTTCATTTATGTAATTTTCTCCGTATGTTTCGTAAAGGCTGGTGCAAAAAATTAAAAACTGTTTGGAAGGCGGTAAATACCATTATTTTGTTATATTATTTTAAACAGTCTGGTGCGACTTTGGCGTTAATTATAATTTGTAAAAAGAATTGTGGTTAAATTAAATAAAACAAATGAGTGTTGAACAGTTCTTCTGATAATTTGGCAAAGTCGTGTTTAGATGATGCTTCCTGTCTATTGTAACGATATAAGTACCTCAATTCACTTGAAAATGAGTTCACGGTGCCTAAGTAGTGCATAGTGGGCCTACGAAGAATGTGCTGGTGTAGAAGATGGGGATTTCCATGTTCCAGTCGCTAGACTTACAGATTTATTGTGATTTCTAGTATAGTATTACCCAGTGTCATAATAAACAATAAAGTTAGTTTTGGTTTTATTATTTAGAAAGCTGTTTATTTGAATATTTGCCGGTGGTTCAAATTAGGGAACTCTTGGTTCAATTTAGGCAACTGGTTCCTTAAATTGAACTGATTGTACGTTTTCTAAATTTTTTATTTTAAGATAGAATTTATGTTTTTTCAATATATTCTTTAATTGCATATGTAATAAACATTATAAAGTATGCCTTAGTGTGAATTTTAATTTAAATAATCGACAATGATCTGAAATACCAATTTTCTTCTAAAAAAGGTTCAATTTGGGCGACTGTCATATTTTCTTTGTTTTCTACCTTTATTCTTTCCGAAATACTAGCTTCAATTGCAAGAAGAGAAGCAGAAAATGTGTTCTAAATCATTACAGCTGCCCCCTCCATTACGCGGTTTCTAATAATATTAGTTACACCCTGTATTCTGTAAGGCGTGAACGTAATATTATGGAATAACATACAGGAATTTTTCCATTTTCCAATTATTCCTAGATAAGTTACATACCTGGAAAGGGCGGTCTAATGAGCTGAAAATGCAAGACGGATTTTTTTATTTAGAATTTTGAACATACTGCAACGCAAATTTCTACTATTCTGTTCCACATTTCAAAAAGTGGTTGGTTTCGAAAACTTAGTGCAAAGAAATTTGAAAAATCAGAGTAAAACTAACATAAATTGAAAGATTCAAAGTTTTAAATATTAAATCTCAGTTTTCCAATAGTTTGAAAAATTACAAATCTTAAAGCTAATTAAAGCTCTGATTTCAAAGCTAAGGGGTCTATTCTGTAAGCATTGAGCGAACCGTTCACGAGCGGTTATCGTTGTTTGAAAGGTTTCTCGCTCTAAAGCTATTCTGTAAGCAAACAACCATCGTTATGCACTCGTTAGTGAACAGCGCACTCTTCGAGATCCAACCTTTCACGAACGGCGGCAGATTAGTCGACGTTAGCCAACGTTCGTGTTTATTTTTATAATTATAAAAGAAATTTTATATGTTGTATTAATTTTATCAGAGTCTAAAACTTCGAAAATACAAGTACAACATAAGTAGTTGTACCTACTTGTAATAGTAGTTGTAGTTGTAATTTTAACTGCTATTGATACTGGAATTGCAACTGCGACTGTAACTGTAACTGCAACAGTAAATGCAACTGCAAGTACCTGTAACTGAAACTATAATCGTAACTGCAACTGCAATTGTAACTGTAATTAAATGCAACTGGACCTATAACTGTAACTGAAACTAACTGCAACTGTAACTTAACTGTAATTGTAATTTTAACTGTAATATAATTGTAATTGAATTAGTTTTTGAAAAAGTAACAAGTAATAACTGCAACGAATTACTTATTTACCGAGCATTAAGTCACGATAAATAATTTACTTTCTATAAAGTAATAATTGTCGAATATCTTGTTTAAAATTATGGACCTTCTAGATTAAGCCCACCAAGGGCTTAAGTTAAAGTAAATAACATTATTTTAACGAAACCAAAATGGAAACTACCCGGAAACTGGGAAGACTGGTCGAGTCCTGATCTAGCTGCTCAACCAATTGAGAAATCTAAACGCCGTAATACTGTACCATTCTATAGTAACTATTGGTGCATTTCTTTTAGTAGTCTTCTCACAAATTTCACATTGAAGTAGTTCCTCTTTGCTAACTATCAAACGATCATTTAGCGATTTAATTGATTATCATTATTTACAAAATTTAATAATGTAGACTTGTTCCTACCTTTAATATTATAGGGTCATCCAACTCGATATCAATCAAAAAATAATAAACCACTACAATTGCTACCCGAACATATTTAATTTGCAGTATTTAAAAAAAAATACCAACGGCATATATTTTCCGAAACAAGGAGGTTATAGGCGGTTTAGTAGATACTACAATTAAAAAATTTATTATTAATAAGAACGAACATTAACTGGTAAATAATGTGATGTCATCAGGCACTCCAACGTCAGTTGTTCTTAATCGGTTTTTTGAAAAGTTTGCCATCTTTTTTCAGGAAAACTAAAATCACCTATTTTGATCATCAAGACAATGCTGGTTGTATTAGCGCCATTTACCATATTCCCATTACCTTGTTTATTTATGACCACCATTACCCATTCGCTCTGTATGTCTAGTGGGACAGCACAACTCATGGAGATTTAAGACTGCTAGGGCTCTAGAAATGACTCGAAGTGCCAATCTTTGGATTTTCGAAATTGTATACTAGCTCAAATGCAGAATTCTTTAGAAGTTTTCTTAAATTGAAGTAACTATACAATAGTGTGTGTGGTACAAATCTCATTAATTGGACTAAGTTAGAAATAAGATGATTGTTACTGAAGTGAAGAGATCCAATTTTCTTGCTTAAATAAGCAGTGGAGAACCGCTTTACGTAAATCTATTTTTTTGCAATAATTTTAATACATTAGTTTTACCTTTTCGAAAGAAAGCATTTGTGTCACAACCACTTATAGCGTGCAAAAAAAGAAGCCTGTACAATTATTGTCACTTCCACCCACCACAACATCAGCACATTTGTTTAGAGTGTATTAGATGGTTGAAACGTGGCTGGGGAGAGACTTAGGTCCTCAACAAGGCGGTTGCATTTTCAATAAAAAATTATTAGACCCAATCCCTGCTCTACTTCCTACTGCACCAGAGGAATTCCTTGATTCTATTTTCTGCAATTGCACAAAAGGTTGCGGCTCAAATTGTGGATGCAGAAATCTAGGATTACTATGTTCGATAATGTGTGGCTTTTGTTGTGGCCAGTCATGTTTAAACACTACGTCAGATGATGCGGCAGTGGAAGTAGTGTTTCACAAGACAAGACTTCTTGTCTGGTACGACTACTTCTTGTCTTGTCTTGCAAAACAAGACAAGAATTCTAATAAACGCTTGTATTGCTTCATTCTTGCAAACAAAAATCTTGTTTTGCTTGCAAGACTCTTGCATTTTCTTGTATTGCATGTTTGCGGTTGGAATTTACGCCGGGACTTCCCCGTTTCTTGATTTTCCTGGAATTCTTACACAGTTGCGACTCGGAGATTTAGCTGTTAATTAGCTGTGTTCTGTTAATGAATCACAACCTCATTGTCATTAATCAATTGGACTTCCCTTAGCATACGTATGTACAAATATAGCATAGTCAATATCGATAAAACATTTAACACAGGCAAGGGCACATTTAAGTACAGATAAATGGGGCGGTGAACGAAACAAATATTTTGCTTGTAAACGGGTAAGCAAAGATACTGACAGTGTAGTGCAATCATACAAAAGTCTACCCTGATTTTTTGAAAATGCTGAAGCCTTTATCCGTTAATTCCTGGTTCGACGTTTTCAATGGCTAATAATTACAATAAAGAACTAAACTTAGGCGTTTAGTTACGTTTCTGTAATACTTTCTTCTATTGTTTTAGCTTTTAGGTTATTACGTAATTTCTAGTCACCCAAATGTTGATATCTTATTAGTCACCACACTAGAAAATACATGTATGTGTAATAGTGTAATAGAAAAATATTTTATATATTGTTTTTATATTTTTTTGTTTTATTTATACAGCTTTTAAATAAATAAATAAAATATATTATAAATTCATGATCTATCTAGACTAACACTTCCAATAATAATTTAAACATACTAATATCTTTTCAAAACCTGAATTTTAGCAAGACTGCAAGAAAATGCAAGAAAATCTTGCTATTCTTGCACTTTTCTTGCAGAAAAGATTCTTGTCTTGTCTTGCGCAACTGATTGCGATTCTTGTCTTGTTTTTGTCTTGCAATTTTCGCAAGAACAAGAAAAATGTAAGACTCTCGTGAAACATTAAGTGGAAGACACTACTACCATGTTATCTGCTGAAATGTTTGTAGATGATAACAGTAACGAAAATAATGATGAAGAAGAAGACGGAGGCGAAAAAGAAGAAGAAGAAAACGGCCCATAATCAATAAAATATGCTAATAATTTGTAACCCATGGATTAGACCTATAGGAGACACCATGTAAAAAAAAGGCACCTTGCATTCTACTTCAAAGGTGGTGCGAAAACAACTGCATTGCAACGCCCAAGTTTTCTCAGCCTCATATCTCGAAAACTATTGGTTCCACATAAATTTTGTATAGAACCTTCTTGTGCAGATTCTGACAAATGAATAAACAAATTTTATAACAATCAAAATTCATGCAAAACCAATAATTCACGAGATATTTGAGAAAAACTGATTTTAGCGACCTTTGACCTTCAATACCTAATTTTTTGCGTACACGGTTTTGCAATTGACATTTTACACAGTGTTTCTTATAGCGATACAAGAAAATTTCGAAGGATAATCTTCACTTGGATTTTTTCAGCAAATTGGCCCTTTTTTTGTGTCAAGTGACTGAACTACTATTAACTATACCGAAAATGATACCGAAATTCGGTACAGTTTTTATATTATGAGCCAATATTTTAAAAACCATAACTGCTATTTTCATAGTTTTTTTGACATTTTCTATAATTGAACAGTGCAGAGTATGTGAAGAAATGATTTTCCTCGTCGTCTAGTTTTGTATTTCTACGGCCTCAGCAGCCTTCTTATTGGTTAATTGTCCCCATCAATTAGTATATTCTTAGAGTACTCCCATCTTTATTCAGATATGCGTTATCAAAAAATGAAAAATTTGCAATCGGCGGCGTGTTTACACATTTTTGGAAAAGATATAACTTAAGTCTTCTCACTTGTTATGTAATAATTAAGCGCTAATACCTCTTACCTGGTTGTTGTCATTATTACTACTATTATTGATTAACAAATTTTGGCACCTTGCTGTAATGGTTATTATTGCTTAACAGGATGTGGTGTTAGTATTGTTGGACAATGTGTAATATCTGTTATTGCTGATTTTTAACAACTGGAGGGATTGTTGTTTTTGTTGATAAATATGAGCTCGCTAAAGTAGATTAATCGTACAGTGCACTGTTTGTTTGGAGAGTGCAAGTCCTGCGTGGCTTGGCACTTGATATCGACCTGAGTGACATAAGTAAAGCCACACCAGGATATCACCAAGTGAGATGGTGGGAACCTATCCCCCCTCCCTATATGACCTGAGTACATGACGGTGTTTACACCTGGTTTATTAGAGTTTTGCTGAAACATGTACTATGCGGAAATCATCTGTTTCATATCTTCATTCTTAAAAGCTCGATCGCCCAGAAAGAACTGCGCGAGGAATCTCCTAACGCCGCGTAAGTAGCTCTGATCTTCGTGTAAACTGAAAATGTAATTGTCTTTCTCTGTGATATTTTACACTTTTGGTTTACACACCGAATGCAAATACAATGTAAGTTGTTGTCAATGATGCACATCAACTGGCATCCAAGCTCCGCATGGAGTAAGTAGTCGCACGATCATGAAGGAATTTACGTTCCTACACTCACTCAATTGCATTTTTCCATTAACACTCAAAACAAATCAGCTTGACGCCTTTTAAAAACTATTCGAAGATTACAGATACTGGCATTTTTGTTTAATTGCTTTTTCATTTCTTGATCGTAATAATGAAAAGCATTTAAAGAACTATTCTGTGTATTTTACCGATTATAAATAAAAGTTCTATTGAAAGGCAAAAGCCATTAATTTTGTCTGAAAGAGATTTATTTCTAAACATTTCATAGCCAAAATTTTATACTAGCCCAGTCGATTCGACTATAAAACTTGTTTGTTGCTTATTGTTAAAATAGTGAATTCAACTAGGAGGTGAATGGAGTGAAAAACAGATACGTGTAAAAAGTTATTTTGTAAAGTTGACCAACCAAGCGACACACCAAATATCATATCTTTTACCGCTATAATTTGACTGTCCAGATAAAAGTAGTACCTGCATAATTATTATACCGTTTTTTGTGATAGTTTATATCACTTAAAAACCAATTTTGTTTCGACAGTGATGGTTGTTGCATTAAAATATTTGCATGCAAGTTTTAAAACTTAAACCTATTTTGTAGCCCACATAAATTACACAGGCTCAAATAAATGTTAGATTTATATTAGAATATTATCTAATAATTTTGTAAATTTTTCTATTATCATGGTTTGCATAATTTGAACTTCTTTTAATTAAACATTTTAAATTGATACGCATTTTAATTAAGAATTTCAAAAAAGTTAATAATGTCGCTGTCCTTGCTGTAATTATTACCTATTTCCTAAGGCTATACCTATAGGTTTGAAAAAAAAGAATTAATAATCATATTATTCATTATCATTATAGTTAGCCACTTTACACAGCTAGTGAACTTTCTCGTTCGTCTATTACGATATTATTATTATTATTAGTGATAATTACACAGGCATTTATAGACTTGTCTGCTCTTAATTATTATTAATTTATGATTTAATCGTAATTTAATTCATTATAAAAATGAATACTGACTAAGCCGTTAAACTGCTTTAAATCAAAATTCACGTCCGGTTTGACAATTTTATGTATATTGCACTTTCAAGGTTATTATTGAATAAGTGAACCTTAATTATTATGGAAAGACAAAGTAAACAATCAAAAATTGCATAGCCTATAAAAGGGTGTTAAGTTATAAATCAATATTTTCTAGAACCAGTTAATGAATATTAATAAACAAAAACAATAAATCGTTATAAACAAAAAGTATACTATAACATAATTGTACTTTTGAAACAGAAAAAATAGTGGTTATATTATTTACATAGGGCCGCCAACAATTAATGCACTATTAAAATACTGATCTTACTCGTACAGAGCTGAAGTAATATTATGATAAATGTTGATGAATTCGCATGCATTATTAATTTTTATAATAATTATATGTAACAAACTTTATTATTATAGGAAATCTGTTCAAATTAAAATAATATAAAAAACAAATTGAATTAAATTAATAAAGCTAATTACGTCAAATTAAATTAAATGAAGAAAACAATTTAAAACAAAAATAAATTAGTTAAATTAGACTATATATCATGTGATGCAGAAAAGTTCCATCAAAGTTAATCATCATAAAAAAACGTATATCTCTACTTGAATTTGGAACATTTAAAATACTTTAAAATACTTAAAGGTAGAGTGCCTGTACAAATGTAGAGTACAATAATAATGATTTTGTTTTTGTTGATAAATATGAGCTCGCTAAAGTAGATTAATCGTACAGTGCACTGTTTGTTTGGCGAGTGCAAGTCCTGCGTGGCTTGGCGCTCGATCTCGATCTGAGTGACATAAGTAAAGCCACACCAGGATATCACCGAGTGAGATGGTGGGTACTTATCCCCTCTCCCTATATGACCTGAGTACATGTCGGTGTTTACACCTGGTCTATTAGCGTTTCGCTGAAACGTGCACAATGCGGGAATCATTTGTTTTAGGTTCCCATGATCGCGATGGTGCAAATCTGTTCAAATTAAAATAATATAAAAAACAAATTGAATTAAATTAATAAAGCAAATTACGTCAAATTAAATTAAATGAAGAAAACAATTTAAAACAAAAATAAATTAGTTAAATTAGGCTATATATCATGTGATGCAGAAAAGTTCCATCAAAGTTAATCATCATAAAAAAACGTATATCTCTACTTGAATTTGGACATTTAAAATACTTTAAATTACTTAAAATACTTAAAGGTAGAGTGCCTGTACAAATGTAGAGTACAAGAATAATGTCGTACAATGTTGCTGTGTAAAACCATCGATTGGCATGCATTATATATATATATATATATATATATATATATATATATATATATATATATATATATATATATATATATATATATATATATATATATATTTACATCAGTCTAACAAATGGACGTCCGTACATTACGCATTTACCATCAGTTGGACGTCCGTTGTAATTGGACGTCCGTATACCGGACGTCCGATTGTATCACCTGTTCTTTGAATTTTTTTGGGATTACTAAAGCATCCTCTATCGTTTGGTGAAAATTTGTTTTAGACGTCAAATGACCGATTTTTACCGGAGATTGTGTATACCGTAGTTCAAGCGAATTCCACTAGATGCGCTAAATTCGACAAATATATACAGCTAAGTATATTGCAAACGGAAGGATCTACGTGTATAAGACGTCCGTGTCCATCACGAGACCTACATTCTTGCTGGCAACATCGCTTTTGTATATTTCAAGATTACTTTGATATTATTCGTGCATTTGACGTCTCTTTGTCTCGGTAACAGGATACGGCTGACCTGATTGTTAACACATGTTTTGAAATATTTATTTTGCCGTTAAACGTAGTAGGAAATGGTAGAAAGTAATATTGCAATAGAAACGTAAATTTTATCTAAATACAATAAATACCTAAACAACAAATTTAGATTTCATTTTTGTTTTTGGGTTTTCGTATTCAAATATTTTATAGAAGAATAATTATCATAAATCCTGAAGCCAACAGCTTTTCGATTTTCAAGCCATACAGCTTAATTATTTCTTGCATTGGTATTACTTACTTTTTAGTCTGAAGTTTAATTAACAATATGTTGCTAAACGAAAGCAAAAGATTATTATACGCATGTGTATTGTGAATAACTACACGGTTATACACAATATATTAAATATGAAATAATATGAAAACAATGTTTTTCCAGAATTTCAATCAGGGTTTCGTAAACATTATCGTTGTAAAACTAATTTATCAAAAAAAATAATTTTTTTTAATGATTTAGATAAAAATAAATCCTTTCTTCTTATTCTTTTAGATTTTACAGAAGCGTTTGACGCTATTAACCATAATATAATACTATCGATATTGCGCTTCATTGGTTTTGGTGCATCATCTATATCTTTAATCGGCAACTAAATATATTAAAGATTTTAATAAGATAAAGTCTTAAACAAAGATTACAAATGGTTCACTTATTCAATGAATCGTTGAGTGTAAATCAGTTCGTGTAAACGTTCAAATCAATTACAAGTAAATTAAGGTGTGCCGCAGGGCTCATTTCTCAACCAATCTTATTTAACGTTTATGCAAGTACTAATTTTATTTTTCTAATTATTGTTTATATACAGATGCTACACAACTTGTTCCAACTTTGGACATAGGCCTCTCCATTCTCGTCAATTGTTTATGTTTGTTGCTGCTTCTTTCTAATGTAATCCAGCCGCCTTTTTCAAATCTTTTTATCTTTTTCTGCGTTGCGTTGTGTTCTATTCCATTTTAATCTTACGATGTTTTATTAGCTCTAGTTAGTGTCCAGGTTTGGCAGCTGTGTCTAACGATCGGAAATATAAATACATTGGTTGAACACTACCTTTCAATGTTGTGGCATTTTAAGATTTCTGAAAATCAATTTTAGTTTTCCAAACCGTACCCATACCAATCGTGTTTTTCTAATTATTTCCGCTACTTGATATTCTTTATTTGGCTTCAGGATTTTCCCCAGATATACGTATTCATTGACCCACTCGAAGATACAGTCTTTATGCAGAAATTCGATATATAATCCATATCTTTAATTTCTTCAGTGTTTGTCATTATTTTTGTTTTTTGGATGTTCATCGTTAAACCTATCTTCCTAGAGGTTTTTGCTAGATACTTGATCATTGTTTGTAATTCCTTGAGTGTTGTAGTAATTAAAACTTTGTCGTATGTAAATGTAAGGCGAGTTAGTTCTTTATGTTTGTTACAAATCCTGTACAATCTAATGATCTAAATGCACCCTACGTTGCAAGAATAAATAGCTTCGAAGATATTGTGTCCTTCGAATCGCCAAACGTTTTAGTTGGTTACTACTGGTCTTTTGTTCCAATTGTATTTTCTTTTATATAGATGCTATTAGATATTATGAATTAGTTGCCTGTATCGAGAATCTATTCTACAGTTGTTCATGGCTTGTGCTACAGCCCAAAGTTCAACATAGTCGAATGGGAATATAGACAGGTGGTATTCATTTGCTTCTTTATGAGCGTTCTTACCGTAAGAAGAAGATCTAACGTGCTATATTCCTTCGTGAATCAAGCTTGTTCAACTGGTCGATACGAATCCATATTAGGCGTTAATCGGTTAATGATATTTTTATAAAAAAAAAACTTAAGATAGCAAAGAGATAGGCCGATAGTGTTCTCATTCAACTCTGTGTCACTTCTTGTGTAATAAATGTCTAATAAAACCATCTCATTTATTTTTAAAAAGAAAGAAAATGTATTTTTAGATTGCAGAATAAAACTTGCAGCCGAAAAAAACATTTTGAGAGAACAGTTTTATGACAGTCTTATACTAATCTGTATGTATATTTGTTACTTTACCACTAATTATGTAGACAAATTATTTTGTTAGTTATACAATATACTTTTGTTACAAATAATTGCAAGCAGAAAACAAAAATGAAAGTTTATTAGTAACTGATAAGAGACAAATAAATATGTATTACATGCGAGGCAGGCGCGGTAAGACGAGAGATGCGAACGCCTTATGATTATAGGCCGGCCGCGGGTCGGTGGGACATCACAATAAATGATGTCTTACTTTTTATTACATATCTTGATTAATATTTATTTAAAATTCATAAATCAAAGACCATCGTAATTGCAAAAAAACGTGGTTACAATTTCACAAGAATACATGTTTTGTTAAATGCTACAGATATTAAATGCCCGAGATAAAACGGTGTAAAGCAAAAACTACTCGAGTTTAATTAGGTTTGTGCAGTGCTTGAAACGAGAAATCTGCATAAATGTAAATCCTTCTCAATTTTCACTTATGCGATTTACGTGCATTTTCAAACGGAAGCTCTTATTAAGACTTTAAAATCAATAAGAATCTCTACAAAAATATACACAATTTTGTATTACAGAGGTAGCTTATATCTTCTATTTTCTAACTACGTACTTAACTCGAAATTTTTAAATAGTGCCCTTTTGCACCATAGGGTTTTTTGACAAGTTGCAGTTTTATAATCTACAGAACCAAAGCTACAATTCTATTTATTTTATACATTTTTACCTCGAAGTCCTACAAAATGTGTTTTTTGTAAGTTTCGGGGCTCCGAGCACTCTACTAACTAGTATGTCCCCATCTCTTATCTAAATAATAACTTCTTTGTTTCATCACTTATCCTGTCTTCACTAGATTTAGTTTTTCACGCTACTTTTGTTCCTGCATTTAAAAGCTTTTTTCGGTCTGTTGTTGGTTATTTCGTTTATGTCGTTTCTAGTTTTTCTTGCTGGCAACACTCTTCTAGACTTTCTACTGTATACTTTCTAAACTGTCTTTCCTTTCTATTTTTTTATCAAATCAAGCCTTAGCACGTAAACTTCGATATACACTACCTGAGATGAAGTAGTCTATTTCATTTTGGGTCGTTCCATCAAGAGAGATCCACATCTATTTTCGACTAGCTTTTATTTGAAGCTAGAATATTTCGGATTCGCCAAAATTTCATACTAATTTGCCATTAAAGTCACCTAAGGTGATGGCTGGTTTTATCTTTTCTTCGTCTAAAGCTTTCGTTAGTTAGAAGGCTTCAAGTTTTTCTTCTGCGTGTGCAGATGTTAGCGCATAAACCTAAATCATCTTTAATCTGACCTTATATAACAACTTATTCAACTACGATATAAGCGACTCTGCCGGATATGGTTTCAGACTTGACCACTTGAAATGCAAGTTCTTTCTTTATTGGAAATCTTACGCTTCCATATGCTTCGTTTCCCTCTGCCTTGTAGTAGAATGTGATTCCTAAATTTAGTTCTATACATTGTTCTCCTCTTCTTTCTATTTGCGAAAGCACACTATATCCTTTTCTACTTTTTTAGTTCTTCTAATTCATAACCGACGGTTTTAAGCCGAGAAAAAGGTAACATCGTTACCGAAATACGTATTGAGCAATAGTTAAATAGGTACATTGTGTAGTTCGGAGACACCATTTAAAATATTGTGTTATGATAGACCATAGTCTTTACAATCTATTACTATTGCATTAAAATATACATAATCAAGAATTTAAATATGAATTAACTCCTGAAGATAACTGCTAAATTTTATTATACTCGGCGAGAAACTTGGAGAAGCTTTCGCTGTAAGTTAGTTTTTAAATTGATATTCTTGATACAATATCTTATTATATATTTGTATTGTAGTATTAGAAAGTATTTACCTACTAGAAAAAGATAAGATTTTGGAAGACTGAAAGACAAAATTAGCCCCAAAAAAGGTGTTGGCCAATACAGCTCCCAGAAAACTTCATTAACTGCTACAAAGTTTAGCACAAAATTAAATCAATATACCAATGCATATAGCCTGTTAGCACATATGTAAAGCAAGGAAGGATTGTCATTAGCAACTAAAAAATATGAACCAAATTTCAAAATCAAATACCAAAAGGATTACAAAGATATAGGCTAATTTAACTTGATAATTCCATTCAAATCAACCAATTGTTATTGTTATTGAGATGTGTGATCCGAAGAAGAGAAAATGTGGCATAATTATTGTGGTTGCTCAAAATTTTATAGAAATTTCAAGCAAAATATTATCGTAAGGTTAAGACGTTAAGAGATTCAAGACAGTAGAAGTTGAAAAAAGGTAATTAAAAACTATCAAACTCACAATTTTCTGTTGCAAGTCTAGTGACCAAACAGAGACAAAACATCATAAAGGAAGTTTCTAAGGTACAAGATGGTTACATGAATTTCTCGTCGTTTGTTTATAAATCTCAGATAATCTAAATTCAATAGTAAAATGGTATTTTCTTTTGTTGCTAAATAACGTTATATCTATTCTTATATTTAAAAGGGTGTCTATAAACTACATATTTGTGTTTGACGTAACAATGCCAATACATATTTCGGAAACAAGGTTATTTTATTATTATAACCCTCTCTTCAGTGGGTACAAATGAAAGCATGGCGTTTAAGAAATATGTACTAATACAAAAGGGACAACCATCGGCCTTGGCTATTATGGGATCCATGTGTTACATAAAGATTTCTGACCTAAAAATATTTTGTTAGTTTTAAAATTAGTTACTCTGTTTTTCTCTTACGTAAAATTTTATAACTTTAACTAAAATTGACGGTATTATTAAAAAGAAAATAAATACACTGTTTACAATAATTCTTTTTGTAAAAGTTAAAATTTAAATTGTTATAAATAACACAAATTCAATTTGCTAATTTAACCATTTCACAAAGAAAAATTGAATTGGAAGTTAGTAATTAAAATTGACGATATTATTTGTAAATTAAATGCACTGTTTAAAATATTATAAGTATCGTTTTGTCAACGAGAATTAAAATAGTTGAATACAACAAACTCGATTTTCTTATTTAATCACTTTGGGAATATATTTTACCTAAAAAGCTAATCATTTGTTTCTATCTTTGCTTACAAGTAAATCTTATGTTTGCGACCACTATTAAAGATTTAAAAACTGAAAGCCATAATTAGTAGTTTAAAAAATCATTTAGACTGACTCATTAAGACAGAAAGATGAAAAGTGGGCAACAAACAACGAACAAAAGGCAAATATTTTTGCGATTCATTTAGTAAAAACTATTTCAGCCACATAAAGAACAAAATGTACCTAATTTAAATGAGCCAATCCAACAAGATGAGATCAGACTTGCTTCACCTAAGGAAATAATGGCTAAAATCAAAGCTGACTTATCTAATAAATGCTGCCTGCCTTCATATTATTTAAAGTACGTGCCTAGATTGTGGAAAGTTGCGGAGGTCATCATGATTCCCAAACCTGGGAAACCATCTAACGAAGTTTTATCTTACAGACCTATATCTCTACTTTCTGTAATATCGAGATAAATTACTGTTAAAAAGATTAAAGCCTATCATTGAAGAGAAAGATTTAATTCCACCTCATCAATCTATCGGGAATCTATACTACATTTATTGGTTTGTTCCTCAGCCCAAACTTCAGCCTTTCCATAGTTGACCAAGTCAGAGGATATAGACAGGTGGTATTCATTTGCTTCTTTATGAGTGAGCTTTTCGTAAGGAGACGATTTGACGTGCTATATTCTTCCTGAACCCAACTTGTTCGTCTGGTTGATACGAATCCATTTTAGGTGTTAATCGGTTATTGATATTTTTTTATAAAAAACTTTAAGATTTAAGATAAGATAGCAAAGAAATACTCCGATAGTTTTTTAATTCGTCCCTATTTTCCTTCTTGTGTAACAAAATGCTTATACCTTCATGTCGATCTAAACCTGCAAGTAGTTGTAATACAATTTGTTTGAATGGTTCCCTACTGCGAATTACACATAAAGACACCAGTAAAAGGTCTACCACTCAAATATGTATATTTTTCCTCGTCGCCTCGCAAGGAACACAGGCACATGTTTTGGCTTGTACGAATATACCCATATTTCATATGTTACAAAGATCCTTTACATAAAATTTCTTTCTTACTAGATGTGAATCATATTTTGTAGAATTCATATGACGGTCATTGTTAAAATACAGTTAAATATCTTTTTCTAGAACTGTCAAAAAATTGTATTTCATATATCATAGCAACAAGCTAGGAAAAATGGCTATTTGGTGAGTTTTTTGATCGAGACGGAGCCCAGATTAGAAACATCTCGTGAATGGAAATAGTTATTTGTGTATTTTATTTCAAGAATGAAAGTCTTTTCGAAAATCTCATTCGAGACCACCAAAGTCCTTTCGATCACGAATTACGCACAACGTTTTTTCTGTAGCGCTATTAAAATAACCGAAAAGGTAATAAAGAATAACACAAGGAAATTCCTATTTTAGCGCAAAGTCGACAATTTGGTTGTTGCTACGGAAACGATATTGCTCAAATATGCATAAATCGCATGAATGCACGAAATATTTTTCGCTCTGAAGCGAGAAATATTTCGTGCACGTTGTCAAGTAAACAAAACCAATGTGGCATTTTGCATACGGATATTAATGACAATCCAACTCGAAAATTTTTAACCAATCAAATTACAGAATTTTTCAAATTGGGACCAATGAAATTAGTTTTATAGTGAAAAAACCACTAGTGGTTTTTTCAACAGTAAAAACACAAGAGCTTTTTTTTATCGGATAAATTTCTTTTTGTAACGAAATAATTTTGCAAATCAGTAATTTTACGAGAAAAACTGACATGGCAAAATCGCGAGACCGAAGGTCGAGCGATTTTGCCAAATGTCAGTTTTTCGAGCAAAATTACTGATGGAAAAATTTTGAGTTAAAAAGAAATTTATTCTTAAAAGAAAAGCTCGAGTATTTTTTGGCAAGATAAATTAACGACTGAATATATGAATGAACAACAACAATAATTATTTTTATTGATACAATTAAATTATTTGAATGAACAGTTATTAAATACACAATTGTTATAAATAATTATAACTGATAGGGCATACATTAAAGTGACGTAAGCGTACTAGATGTAGTCTGGTTATGAGGAACAGGCGTTTTTATCGGTGATAAAAAAGGATGCACCTTTTTTATCGCTGTCAAAATGGCAAAACTGTCATCATTAAATGACACATTTTATATAGGAGTTAATTTATCACTAAGAAAAAACCACTTGTCAAAATGAAATGTCAAATTCAATTAAATTAATATTAACTACACACGCTAAATAAAAATTTGCTCGGTGGATCGTCAAGCCGAATACAGCTCGTGGTCTAATTTTTTCTTGCAAAATTTATCGTTTAAGACATTCGTAGCTTTTGCTTTTGGAAAATTACACTCGTCTTCTGCGTCGACTCGTGTAGTTTTCGTTGCAAAGCTACTCATATCTGAAACGACAAATGTTGTCGGAAAAAATTAGACCACTTGTGATATTATATATGAAAAAATGTCATCATTTCTTGACAGCTGTAGAAAAAAAATATTTTTTCCTAGCGAGTTAACGCAAACTAAGCGTACCTACTCGATGTTCAATACAATTCATGAATCTAAAGACTTGGCTTAAGGTTTAAAAACCATTTTTTATCAAAATTAGAAAAAAATTTTGTAGAATACGGATTAGGAAATGCGATTTTGTGTAACTCTTGTGTTTTAAATTTACGATTTTCATAATAACCGTAATTATCTTTCGACCAATAGAAAGCGAGATATACGCGAAAAAAATCAATTTTCATGACTTTGATCTTGAATTACTTTCGAACCGAACATGATATCGATGGCGACTTTTTGCATGTTACTTATAACGTCCATATAACGGCTGTTGTGTGCAAAAAATCAGCTTAGTGCAAATTCTTCAGAAGTAAAATGCTAATGTTACTAGTCGAATTAGAAATTCTATTCCTGCGCGTTATGTACATTTTTTAGTGCATCAAATTATTTCGTAAATGAAAGAAATAGCGAGTCTCACTTTTCATTCTTGTGTTCCCTGGTTACTGAGTTTAAAAAATGATTTATTTGAGCAACAACCTTAGTTTAGTCTTTTAAAAATAGTTCTGTCGTTAGCATATTTTAACTTACTGGGGTTAGTAACTTATTACTAACAGTATGTGATATCTAAAGTGAACCCTCAAAAAATAGTACTATTAATGTACTGATTTTGTTATTAGCTCTGATTATTAGATTATTATTATTATTAGCTTTCTAGTTAGCAGTTCTATTATCAACTCTAAAATGTAAGTTATTTTAAAATTCTAAAAGTTCGCTTGAAGAAATAAAGTTCACCATCAAAGTTACAAACTAATTTAACATTATTTTTTACATATTTTACAGCTGTACTGTCCAAAAAGCATTGTACGCCCACAAAAAAAGAGTTCAATAAAGAAATAGTGGTTAATAAGTTTTAGATATAGTGCAAATCTTTTAGTTTTGTTATACAGATTTAAATATTTATTATATAATATTATACTATGCGTTTAATATAATTTATGCTTTTTGAATAAAATTATTCTGAATATTATTTCTATTAGCTTGTTATCTCCGCATTCGAAAAAACATTAAAGCTTTAAAGGAACCAACTTGTACTAATAATAATGTATGAAAGGCAATAAATACACGCCAGAAAGGTTGTAAAACGATTTCGGGAGTTTGTATTTGTTCTTACTTCTAAACAGAAATATCTTAGGAATGAAACTGAAACTTAGAAATCACTATAGGGAATGCTTTTAATTCTACCCGCATTATCTTGTTGGAGTATTATAAAGAACTATATATTTGAACTATGAAAATATTGATGGCATTTGACTTTTGACTTCTTATTAAAGTACCCAATAACAGAAAATTTTGAATTAGAGAATTTCAAAAACATAACATTACAATTACATTGTGTTCTTGTATTCTTGTGTGTTGTTTTTAAAATGCTAAAGTAAAAATATTTTTTAAGTTCTCTAACTAATTTAAATTTCAGGTAAGTTAATATTTCTTTCATAATAATGTATCAATCAAAAAATTTACACTTTTATTTTATAATATAAATATACATATTTTACAAACCAATTAAATAATTATTTAGAATCAAGACTTTTTCAGGGATAACCTGATATATAATAACATAAGAAAGAAATTCTAAAGATTCTTCCCTACTTCCATAACAATATTACGAACACCAGATTTTTAAAGCGTCGTAAATATGTCTAACAATTCGTTTCGCATTAAAAAGAATAAGACAACATACAGTACAACAGTGTAAGAAAGAGCCAGATGTTTCTTTTACACCGACAACGTTGCAGGACGTCAAAATACCGAATTCCACATTAGTGTATATCTCTGGGACGTCATTTTGTCGGAAATATTTATATGGATATACACTGGACGTTATAAGACTGTATTATGTGCGGACGTCGAATGACGGTGTATATTGACTTCTTTATTTTTGATTTTATTAAAAATCTAACTAGCACACGTAACACTACTATGTAAAATAGTGTATATACACGAACTAAATCTTCTCTAGCGTTATTAGTTGTGGTGGACGTCCAATTACTTAGATATGAAAGGACGTCCATTTGTTAGGCAGATGTAAATATATATATATATATATATATATATATATATATATATATATATACATCCCGGTATCATTTCCACGTCCGCAGATGGAAACGTAATCCCGCGTCCACCAGAAGGAATCGACTTTCTTAAAGTTTTATTGATGTATATCGTTCTTCTCACATCTTATAATAGGGTATGCGGTCAAGATTTCTTCTAAAACGATTTTTATGATATACATTTTCTCATATATTAAGCCATCATTTGAGGGTCCGTTAGATTTACATTTAATTCTAAGTCCGTTTATACGAATTCGTACATTCTATATGTAAAGTTGGGTCCGGCAGCGTTGTCAGATTGTTGAGGTATGTTAATACTCGTCAACCGAA
Source organism: Agrypnus murinus (assembly GCA_929113105.1). Classification (NCBI taxonomy): domain Eukaryota; kingdom Metazoa; phylum Arthropoda; class Insecta; order Coleoptera; family Elateridae; genus Agrypnus; species Agrypnus murinus. The sequence goes on from OV816026.1 coordinate 21,489,890, forward strand.
TGTTTTTCATGCATCTCGCCATCATTTCAAAGTCCGTCGTATATCCGACCTTTAAATTTGAGCCAGACAGTCTTGTTATTGCTAATTTGAATCCCGGTAGCGAAGCGAGAGAGTATGTAATTTAAAGATAGTGATATAGTTGAAGTTCTTGAAAACCGTTTTGGTTACGTAACATTTTTATTATTTAATTAATTTAATTTAATGTTAATTTTAGTTAAATTTGTAAGTTTTTTTGTGTGTTTAGGCAGAATGGCTGATTCAGTTTCGGACTGGCTCGCCGGGCAACCGGGCAACGGTGGGCTCCTCTGGAGATCGAAAAGTGGGGCCCGAAGACCCCAAGAGCAATTTAAAAAATTCAAATTTTATTAACTCTTGACGAATAGCCAGACATCGTGAATACAAGAATACAACTGTCTGTTTGTTAAAAATTAAAATTAAATTAAAAGTTGTAATAGTAATATTTAAGTAATTAGTAATAGTTGTTGAAATTGAATAAAACTTCATGGGATTTAATTTCAAATTTATTTTTTACAAATTCATCAAGACGTTACGATAACTATTTGTTTTCTTTATCAAGACCTAGAATATACAAATTACAAAGAATTAAACCATTAGTTCTTCTTAATTCTATGCCTTTCTACCGTTAAGTGTAAGGCCATATCTATTTTTCTGTTCTTTCGCTGTCTCTTAACGGGAAAAATTATTGGATGCTGAAAATTGGCATAGATATTGGCGAATACATACTGTCTAACAAATTGAACCCCGAGTTGAATAAGGTGTGCTAGAGCCGCCATCGTGGAGAAAAAAGACAAAATGAAAAATTATAAATAACTCGATTTTGGTAGGTTTTACGAAAAAAATGCACGAGAACCTTTTTACTGCATGTAAAGTTTCTCCCAATGGTTTTGTTTTATTTAGCTTCGACTGACAACTGTCAGTCTGGAGACATAGCATCAAGAATGTAGGCTGTATTTTCCTTAAGAAACGCACATAATAAATATCTTGCAATGATTATGGGCATGACGGTAATTTAATTACACAATATATACACGAGTTTGAAGAGTCTCAACACAAGTCCAAATGTAAAAGACACATATGGCTATTAAACAGCTGCAAATATGCAAATATTTGGGCTACTGTAGAATTTACTGAAAAAATGCCATGCACCCAACAAAGTGAACCTTTAGTAGACCACACCCGACAAGACCGTTCTCGGGACGCTGAAATGTCCAGATCAGTTAGCAGGGTGAGGGGGAAGCTAAATTCCTTTAAAGTGACCTTTTGACTTAACTAAGCTTTAATGAAAGCTTAATTTAGTCTCGGCAAAAGGACAAAAGGGTTCTCCAGACGCCGAATAATACAGATTATATGACGGGGGGGGACTTTAAAACTTCATTTAACCTGCGAACGCTAATCGGTGGTCAAATCCAGTACACAAGGACGATACAATCTTGGAACGTCAAACTATCCAGATGATATGGTGAGGTTGGGCGAAGGATGGAGGTAGAATTTATGTAGATTCCGTGTTACAACGCAGCCACCCCACCGCAAATCAAAAGTTTCCTAGACCTGCTAGAAGCACCATTCAGTAGCAGAGTCGTTAACCGACACGAAGGTTCTCGGGACTCTGAAATGTCCAGATCAGATAGCAAGGGATGGAAGGAGGGGTTAAATTTCTTTGAACTGACTCTTTGACTTGCCTAATTCTCACTCACTCAATTAAAGTTACTCTCATTGACTCACTCATTTGGACTCACTTATATGGATTCACTTACTTGAACTCAATCATTTGGACCCATTCACCTGTCTCACTTGCTTAAATTCACTCAGCTGGACTCACTCACTTGAACTCATTCACCTTAACTCACTCTCTTGGACTCACACATCTGGACTATTTTCCTAGACTCTGCCACTTGGGCTCACTCTCTTAGACTCACACACCTGGACTATCTTTTCTGAATCCACCCACTTGGACTAACTCACCAGGGTTCACTTTCTTGGACTCACTCACTTGAACTCATTTACTTGAACTCAGTCATTGGGACTCACTCACTTGAACTCATTCACTTGGACTCACTTGCTAAAACTCACACACCTGGAATCACACACTTTATTTATCTGGCTCATTTATCTGGACTCATTTAATTGAACTCGCTCACTTGAATTCACTCGCTTGGACTCACTTACCTGGACTCACTCGTCCAGAAGAGTGGTACCCCATGTGAATGAGTCCAAGTGATTGAATCTAAATGTCTGAGTTTAAGCAAGTGAATCCAAGTGAATGAGTCTAGGCGTGTTAGTCCAAAAGAGTGAGCACAAATGAGTGAGTGCAGATGAGGTAGTCCAAATGAGTCAGTCCAAATGGGTGAGTTCAAGTGAGTGAGTCCAAATGATCGAGTCCAAGAAAGTGATTCCAAGTGAGTGAGTCCAGGTATGTGAGTCCACGGCAGTGAGTGCAGATGAGTTAATACAAATGAATGAGTCCAAGAAAGTTAGTCCATATGAGTAAGTCAATTCAGGTGAGTGATTTTAAGCGAGTGAGTTTAAGTAAAGGAGTCCATTTAACTGAGTTCAAATGAGTGAGTCCAAGAGATCGAATCTAAGAGAGTGATTCTAAGTGACTGAGTCCATGTTAGTGAGTCCTGGTGACATTGTCCAGGTGAGTGAATTTAAGCAAGTGAGAAGTGAATGAGTCCAATCGAATGAGTCCAAATGATCATGATCGTTTTGTCATGATTGAGTTCAACTAAATGAGTCCAAATGAGTGAGACCAAGTGGTTGCGTCCAGGAGAGTGACCCCCATGTGAATGAGTCCAAGTGATTGAATCTAAATGTCTGAGTTTAAGCAAGTGAATCCAAGTGAGTGACTCCAAGTCAATGAGTCCTGGTGAATGAGTCTAGTCGTGTTAGTCCAAAAGAGTGAGCACAAATGAGTGAGTGCAGATGAGGTAGTCCAAATGAGTGAGTCCAAATGAGTGAGTTCAAGTGAGTGAGTCCAAGTGATCGAGTCCAACAAAGTGATTCCAAGTGAGTGAGTCCAGGTGTGTGAGTCCATGGCAGTGAGCGCAAATGAGTGAGTGCAGATGAGTTAATACAAATGAATGAGTCCAAGAGAGTTAGTCCATATGAGTGAGTCAATTCAGGAGAGTGATTTTAAGCGAGTGAGTTTAAGTAAAGGAGTCCATATAACTGAGTCCAAATGAGTGAGTACAAGAGATCGAATCTAAGAGAGTAATTCCAAGTGAGTAAGTCCATGTTAGTGAGTCCTGGTGATATTGTCCAGGTGAGTGAATTTAAGCAAGTGGGACCAAGTGAATGAGTCCAATAGAATGAGTCCAAATGTCTAGTTTAAGTAAATGAGTCCATATAGGCGAGTTTAAATAAGTGAGTCCAAGTTAGCGAGTCCATGAGTGAGTTCAATTAAGTAAGTGAGTTTAAATGACTGAGTTCAAGTGAGTGAGTCCAAGAGAGTTAGTCCAAGCGAATGAGTCCAAATGACTGAGTTCATCTAAATGAGTCCAAGTGATTGAGTCCAGGAGAGTGATTCCATGTGAATGAGTCCAAGTCATTGAATCTAAATGACTGATGTTCTAGGCGTGTTAGTCCAAAAGAGTGAGCACAAGGGAGTGAGTGCAGATGAATTAGTTCAAATTAGTGAGTCCAAATGAGTTAGTCCAAATTAGTGAGTCCAAATGAGTGAGTCCAAGTGAGTGAGTTCAAGTGATCGAGTCCAAGGGAGTGGTTCCAAGTGAGTGAGTCCATGTACGTGAGTCCTGGTGAGTGAGTTAGTCCAAGTGAGTTCAAGTGTGTGAGTCCAGGTGAGTGAGTTTAAGCAAGTGAGGCCAAGTGAATGAGTCCAATCGAATGAGTCCAAATGACTGAGTTCAAGTAAATGAGTACATATAAGTGAGTTCAAATGAGTGAGTCCATGAGAGTAAGTCCTAGTGGTGAGTTGAAGTGAATGAGTCCAAATGAGTTAGTCCAAGTAAGTGAGGTCAATTAAGTGAGTTTAAATGACTGGTTCACGTGAGTGAGTCTAAGAGAGTTAGTGCAAGCGAATGAGTTCAACTAAATGAGTCCATATAAGTGAGTCCATATAAGTGAGTCCATATAAGTGAGTCCATATAATTGAGTCCATATAAGTGAGTCCATATACGTGAGTCCAAATGAATGAGTCCAAGAGAGTTAGCCGATGTCAGTGAGTGAATCCAGGTGAGTGATTTTAAGCAAGTGAGTGATTTTAAGTAAAGGAGTCCATATAACTGAGTCCAAATGAGTGAGTCTATGAGATCGAACCCAAGAGAGTGATTCCAAGTGAGTGAGTTCATGTTAGTGAGTCCTGGTGACATTGTCCAGGTGAGTGAATTTAAGCAAGTGAGAAGTGAATGAGTCCAATCGAATGAGTCCAAATGATCATGATTGTTTTGTCATGATTGAGTTCAACTCAATGAGTCCAAATGAGTGAGTCCAAGTGATTGCGTCCAGAAGAGTGGTACCCCATGTGAATGAGTCCAAGTGATTGAATCTAAATGTCTGCAAGTGAAGCCAAGTGAGTGAGTCCACGTCAATGAGTCCTGGTGAATGAGACTAGGCGTGTTAGTCCAAAAGAGTGAGCACAAATGAGTGAGTGCAAATGAGGTAGTCCAAATGAGTGAGTTCAAGTGAGTGAGTCCAAGTGAGTGAGTCCAAGTGATCGAGTCCAAGAAAGTGATTCCAAGTGAGTGAGTCCAGGTGTGTGAGTCCAGGTGTGTGAGTCCACGGCAGTGAGCGCAAAAGAGTGAGTGCAGATGAGTTAATACAAATGAATGAGTCCAAGAGAGTTAGTCCATATGAGTGAGTCAATTCAGGAGAGTGATTTTAAGCGAGTGAGTTTAAGTAAAGGAGTCCATATAACTGAGTCCAAATGAGTGAGTACAAGAGATCGAATCTAAGAGAGTAATTCCAAGTGAGTAAGTCCATGTTAGTGAGTCCTGGTGATATTGTCCAGGTGAGTGAATTTAAGCAAGTGGGACCAAGTGAATGAGTCCAATAGAATGAGTCCAAATGTCTAGTTTAAGTAAATGAGTCCATATAGGCGAGTTTAAATAAGTGAGTCCAAGTTAGCGAGTCCATGAGTGAGTTCAATTAAGTAAGTGAGTTTAAATGACTGAGTTCAAGTGAGTGAGTCCAAGAGAGTTAGTCCAAGCGAATGAGTCCAAATGACTGAGTTCATCTAAATGAGTCCAAGTGATTGAGTCCAGGAGAGTGATTCCATGTGAATGAGTCCAAGTCATTGAATCTAAATGACTGATGTTCTAGGCGTGTTAGTCCAAAAGAGTGAGCACAAGGGAGTGAGTGCAGATGAATTAGTTCAAATTAGTGAGTCCAAATGAGTTAGTCCAAATTAGTGAGTCCAAATGAGTGAGTCCAAGTGAGTGAGTTCAAGTGATCGAGTCCAAGGGAGTGGTTCCAAGTGAGTGAGTCCATGTACGTGAGTCCTGGTGAGTGAGTTAGTCCAAGTGAGTTCAAGTGTGTGAGTCCAGGTGAGTGAGTTTAAGCAAGTGAGGCCAAGTGAATGAGTCCAATCGAATGAGTCCAAATGACTGAGTTCAAGTAAATGAGTACATATAAGTGAGTTCAAATGAGTGAGTCCATGAGAGTAAGTCCTAGTGGTGAGTTGAAGTGAATGAGTCCAAATGAGTTAGTCCAAGTAAGTGAGGTCAATTAAGTGAGTTTAAATGACTGGTTCACGTGAGTGAGTCTAAGAGAGTTAGTGCAAGCGAATGAGTTCAACTAAATGAGTCCATATAAGTGAGTCCATATAAGTGAGTCCATATAAGTGAGTCCATATAATTGAGTCCATATAAGTGAGTCCATATACGTGAGTCCAAATGAATGAGTCCAAGAGAGTTAGCCGATGTCAGTGAGTGAATCCAGGTGAGTGATTTTAAGCAAGTGAGTGATTTTAAGTAAAGGAGTCCATATAACTGAGTCCAAATGAGTGAGTCTATGAGATCGAACCCAAGAGAGTGATTCCAAGTGAGTGAGTTCATGTTAGTGAGTCCTGGTGACATTGTCCAGGTGAGTGAATTTAAGCAAGTGAGAAGTGAATGAGTCCAATCGAATGAGTCCAAATGATCATGATTGTTTTGTCATGATTGAGTTCAACTCAATGAGTCCAAATGAGTGAGTCCAAGTGATTGCGTCCAGAAGAGTGGTACCCCATGTGAATGAGTCCAAGTGATTGAATCTAAATGTCTGCAAGTGAAGCCAAGTGAGTGAGTCCACGTCAATGAGTCCTGGTGAATGAGTCCAAGTCATTGAATCTAAATGACTGATGTTCTAGGCGTGTTAGTCCAAAAGAGTGAGCACAAATGAGTGAGTGCAAATGAGGTAGTCCAAATGAGTGAGTTCAAGTGAGTGAGTCCAAGTGAGTGAGTCCAAGTGATCGAGTCCAAGAAAGTGATTCCAAGTGAGTGAGTCCAGGTGTGTGAGTCCAGGTGTGTGAGTCCACGGCAGTGAGCGCAAAAGAGTGAGTGCAGATGAGTTAATACAAATGAATGAGTCCAAGAGAGTTAGTCCATATGAGTGAGTCAATTCAGGAGAGTGATTTTAAGCGAGTGAGTTTAAGTAAAGGAGTCCATATAACTGAGTCCAAATGAGTGAGTCCAAGAGATCGATTCTAAGAGAGTGATTCCAAGTGAGTAAGTCCATGTTAGTGAGTCCTGGTGATATTGTCCACGTGAGTGAATTTAAGCAAGTGGGACCAAGTGAATGAGTCCAATCGAATGAGTCCAATCGAATGAGTCCAAATGACTAGTTTAAGTAAATGAGTCCATATAGGCGAGTTTAAATAAGTGATCCAAGTTAGCGAGTCCATGAGTGAGTTCAATTAAGTGAGTTTAAATGACTGAGTTCAAGTGAGTGAGTCCAAGAGAATTAGTCCAAGCGAATGAGTCCAAATGACTCAGTTCAACTAAATGAGTCCAAGTGATTGAGTCCAGGAGAGTGATTCCATGTGAATGAGTCTAAGTCATTGAATCTAAATGACTGATGTTCTAGGCGTGTTAGTCCAAAAGAGTGAGCACAAGGGAGTGAGTGCAGATGAATTAGTCCAAATTAGTGAGTCCAAATGAGTTAGTCCAAATTAGTGAGTCCAAATCAGTCAGTCCAAATGAGTGAGTCCAAGTGAGTGAGTTCAAGTGATCGACTCCAAGAGAGTGGTTCCAAGTGAGTGAGTCCATGTACATGAGTCCTGGTGAGTGAGTTAGTTCAAGTGAGTTCAAGTGTGTGAGTCCAGGTGAGTGAGTTTAAGCAAGTGAGTCCAAATGACTGAGTTCAAGTAAATGAGTACATATAAGTGAGTTCAAATGAGTGAGTCCATGAGAGTAAGTCCTAGTGGTGAGTTGAAGTGAATGAGTCCAAGTGAGTGAGGTCAAGAGAGTTAGTCCAAGCGAATGAGTTCAACTAAATGAATCCATATAAGTGAGTCCAAATGAATGAGTCCAAGTGAGTGCATCCAGGAGATTGAGCCCAAGTGAATGAGACGAGTGAGTTCAAGAGACTGAGTCCTGGTGAGCAAGTCTAAGTGAGTGAGTCCAAGTAAGTAAGCCGAGGTGGATGAGTCCAGGAGAGTTAGTTCAGGTGTGTGAGTCTAAGACAGCGAGTCCAAGTAAGTGAGTCCAAATGAGTGAGTCTAAGTGAGTGAGTCCATATAAGTGAGTTTAAGCAAGTGAGCCCAAGTAAGTGAGTCTAAATGACTGAATTGGTCACATGTGGGCGAGTCAAAGTGACTGAATCCAAGCGAATGGGTCCATGTGTGTAATGCCAAGTGAGTTAGTCCAGGTGAGTGATTCCAATTGAGTGAGTACAAGTGCGTGAGTTCAAGTGAGTGAGTCCATGTGGGCGAGTCCAAGTTAGTAAGTCCAAGTGAGTGAATCTAAGAGAGTGATTGCAAGTGAGTAAGTCTAAGTGCGTGAATTCAAGTGAGTAAATCCAAGTCAATAAGTCAATTTAAGTGAGTGATTCCAAGTGCTTGAGTTTCAGTGAGTAAGTCCAAGCGGGTGAGTCTAAGCGAGTGAATGTAAAAGTGCAACAGCCAGCTAAAATGAGGATTCCGTGATAGAAATAGAAGCCGACGAACTAATACGATGTTGGGCTCGTATCACAGTTGTCACCAATTCCAAGAAGAATTCTACAACACATAAGGAAGTCATTTTAAGGCTAAATATTCTTAAGGCACAGAATCCGCGATTGGTGTCGTCAAACCCTAACTGAATACATTTTTGAGATTGTTAACGACAGTTAAATAATGAAATGCTCAAGTCAAACTCTTCAATAATGAACCATCTGAATTGAAAGTTCCTTTACTCTCTCATAATATAAAATCTGTCTGGTTAGTGTGGGCTTTCTTACAGCCCATTACCACCAGAAGCACATTTCAGTAGCTGCTCCTACACCTGGCCATCGGTCACATCGTATAATGTGGTTTAGAATACATGTCCTGGGCTGACATCAGATGGTTGACGTTGCATGGTGTGCCTGTGCAACGAGTCTTAGATTTAGACCCATTAGGCAACATCTTAGGCAGCGGTAGCCTAATCATATGTTTAGTAATTTGGGTAGAAGGTGCATTAGAAGATTACCAACCTTATTTGTCAGTTAGAACTACCAATTAAAGTTAACTTTAAGTTGTATTGGTTTTCAGTATTTATTGGAAGTTTAAACAGACAATCAGGGTTAATTTCCGGTTGAAAGATTTGATTACGTCTAATTGTTAGTTTGAACTGACAATAAGGACTAACCACTGAACCAAACAAAATAACGATGAAACACCCTGTATGTTTATTTCTACTACCTAATTTTAGGCCTTCCAGAGTAAATAAAGTTCTTGAGAAATGTTGGTAATTGAAGGTCACAATGAAAATCTACAGCGCAATATGACAATGAAGTAACCTAATTAAAAATAGTCGTATTCCTAGAAATACTAGATGAATACGTAAATATACTAAAGACAAAGCAAGGAAAAACAAATTTAATACTACTATAAGGATATTGTTTTAAGGTAACTAGAAAATAAGAACAACGTGTGAATTTTCTCTACTAAAGAAAAATAATGAAAATGTAAGGGTTTTATTACACTTTCTATGAAATAATAATTTTAATTCCATAATCACTTAGTTTTACATTGTACAATGGTTTGTCTCAAAAAATGTTTAAAACACCATCAAAATTCGTTAAAATAATGCTTAAAATACATTGTGCCATTGTTTTTATGAGTACTGAAATTTAACTACTATGCAATTAATGAACACTAGATGAGTGGTATTCAAAGTATTTATCTTCGATATTTATTTCTATAATTTTACCTCCAAAAAGTATTACTGCGTCTAGAGCGCGAATACCGATTTTACTTTTACGAGTCTTACTCATTCAAAAAGCAGTATCGCGTTAAATTAGAATAGCAGCGTTGTCACATGTAGGACCTGAGTTTGCATACGAAATATATGTGTGATATACGCGTTTGAGTTAGAGTCACTGCATCTAGTTACCTAGGCCAGCTGGTCGACCAGAGTAACGCAAACCGCCGCCATATTGGGGCAAACAAAACACGAAATAGTTCATTATTTATTCTGTATTGAATTTAATCAAATCCACGTTTACTTTAAACGGTTTTTCTTATTCTGAAAGATCAAACCTCTAATATGTCAAACACGTAAAACGTGGTTTTAATTTGTCCATTATTAAAAATCACCCTTCTCTGCCCCAATATGGCGGCGGTTTGCGGTACTCTGATCGACCAGCTGGCCTAGGTGACTAGATGCAGTGACTCTAGTTTGAGTATATATTTAGCGCTCCAAGCGGAGGGATGCAAAACTACAAACGCATATAAAAATTCATTTTGCATTCAATTCCACGTCCAGACCGAAAATAATATTTTTTGTCTATAAGCTCTGCATGACCCCTAGATACCGAAAAACTAGTTAAAATGGGCTGGTAATTCCAGGTCCGTATAAGGGACTTGGAATTACAGGTGGACTTGGTATTAAATGTAACTCGTAAATGAACGGACCTGAAAATGATAGACGGATAAATATATATATATATATATATATATATATATATATATATATATATATATATATATATATATATATATATATATATATATATATATATATAATAATAATAATTACTACAACCCATAACCTTAACCAAGGCCCCAGAAGCTATAAGCTTGTGCGGGAGGGAGGGGGCGATTATTATTATTATGTAGGCCCAATGTGCGGCTGCAGCCGACTTATAGATGGAACAGCGCAAATCCCACATTTGTGTTACAGCTAAGGGAAACTGCAGAAAACCTTAACCAGATCTGCCAGCGCCGGGAGTCGAACCCGGGCCGCTTGGGTGAAAGTCCGGCACGCCAGACATGACACTACCAAGGCTTCAAATATATATATATATATATATATATATATATATATATATATATATATATATATATATATAAAACGAAAGCAATGTTTTATAATTTATCAAATTTGTTCAAATTAAAATAATATAAAAAGAAGTGAATTAAATACACAGAGCAAATCAGGTCAAATTAAATTAAATGAAGGCATTAGTCTAAAAGAAAATAAAATAGTTAAATTACAAATTAGACTGTATCATGTGATGCAAAAAGTCTAATCAAAGTTGATGTTAATTTAAAATACTTGATGTTGTATCTATTATTCGCAGAGTGCCTGCACGAATGTAGAGTACAGAAAATGTACAATTTTGGTTACATGTCTAAATATCACAGTCTCAAAATGCCATATGCTAATATGTACTACATCACATGCAAAAATATCCTAAGAACAGAATATCTTACGAAGAAATATCACTATTATGTTTAAAATACTATAATAATTATTTATTTTTTTCAATAATAACCTCTTTCGACATTTAGTAAAATTCTTACAGTATTGGTAAAACTTCGCGTTAGGTTTGGGTTTTCATGTGGGAGCATAGGAAAAATAGCGAATAGCAATAGATCTGAGAAACAGAGATATCGTCACATACTTGGCAAGCTTTACAATATAGTAACTTTTTTGTAAGGTTGGTGCTATAGGTGACATTTTTAAATTTAATTGAAGTTTGTCATTTGACACAACTGAAGACTTAATAGTGTATACTTTTCCCTCTAACATAAATTGTGTGTAAAACTTTTTAACTAAAGATAAACATTTTTAAACACAATTAATAAGAATATCAGTTTTACTACCTCGACAATCAAGCGGTATTATGTTAATATTTTTGCTATCAAGTATGTCAATTTCTGTCAACAAATTATTTTAAAATATGTATGTCCTATTTTAAAATATTAAGGCTACCGAGCAATTGGTTGTTCCATTATGTATTTAATATTTTAAATAATTTTATAAAACCAGTTTTATATTATTCTTGGGTAAGTTAATTAAAATTTCAGTTATGTCAAAATGACAATAATAGACTATTATTTTTAATTTTTTTAACTGGCGTCAACCTTACTAAAAAGTTACTGTATTTTAAGATTTGGCAAGTATGCCATAATATTTGCTATCTTTACTTTTCTCGCGCATGAAAATCCAAACCAAAGGCAAGGTTTACCAATATAACGGGTGTTTTTTTAAATTTGGCGTCAGAGCAAGCAATGAGAGTTCGATTGTGAACGCACCTTTGAATGTCGCCACGCCGCAGTGTATCTAAACCTAACCTCACTTTTAAGTTTTGACATTTTGACATTTGAAAAATAGTGGTCTATTCACAACAAACTCATAGTCATAGCTAACTAGGACGCCAAATTTAAAAAAACACCCGTTACTATACAAATACATTTACTCGTACATTCTGACAACTGTAATTATAGTATGTGTACTAACCTTAGTGCCTTAAACTTAACCTAACATTGCAATTAAATATATACCTTGATACTACAGTGCCACAGTAGTTTTTACTAAGATGCCTTTTCATGTGATATTTTGTTCTTGAGGTATTTTTATTTTTTATTATGATATTGTATTATATGTAAAATATATAATTATATTATTCATATATTCTTACTAGGATAGTTTTTCATGTGATAATTTGTTCTTGGGATTTTTTTTTATATTGCATTATGTGTAAAATCTATGATCACAATAATACTATAGATATTTTCTTATTAGGATATTTTTTCATATAATTTTCATGTGATTTTTGTTCTTGGAGTGTTTTTTATCACAAGAATTATATTATGTGGAAATCATATTGTATTATTCATATTTTCTTACTAGGATAATTCTTCATGTGTTTTTTGTTCTTGGAATATTTCTTATATGTATTTTATTATGCGTAAAATCTATGATTATAATATGTTATTAATATTTCCTTACTAGGATATTTTTAAGGTCATATTTTTTATGTTGTATTTTAATTGTGATATTTCGTCGAATGATATTACGACTGTGATATTTAGACGTGATACCACAATTTTGCTATGTAAAAACCGATAAAAACCATCGATTCGCAGGCATTATTATTTTACTATGTATAAAATTCGTATGCATTATTAATTTATTATATATAAAACAAAACCGATGTTGTACCATTTTGTAAAATCTATTCAAATTAAAATAATAAAAAACAAATTAAATTTAATTGACAAGGCAAATCACGTCAAATTAAATTAAACAAAATAAATTAGTTAATCGGCTAAATTCTAGTAGGGTCGGCCAAATGATCATAGCAATCGGTGCCATGAGGTACGAAGGATGCTCCGCCATCCCGATTCCTTGCCCAAAAACAAACAAACAAACAAATTAGTTAAATTAGACTACCTATATCATGTGATCATGTTATCACCAAAACAACGTATGTCTCTACTTGAATTTGGAACATGTAAAATAGTTATATCAAGAGAACATATTAAAATAGCATAAATTAATTACAGAGCAATAAAAAAAGAACATATTGTAACATTCAGAAATCTATGTGAGAGAAATTCGAATAAGCAATATTTTATAATTTATCAAATCTGTTCAAATTAAAATACTATAAAAACAAATTAAATTGACATAGTAAATCACGTTCAATTAAATTAAATAAAGACAAAAATTTAAAACAAAATAAATTAGTTAAATTAAATTGTCATGTGATGTAAAAAAGGTTTCAATAAAGTTGGTTAAAGTTTCAATAAACATTTAAAATACTTGCTGCATCTATTCTCTGCGGAATGCTTGTGCATTATTAATTTATTTTATGTAAAAAACAACTTTTTATCATTTCACTAAATCTGTTTAAATTTAAATAATATAATAAAAACAAATTGAATTAAATTGACATAGTAAATCACGTTAAATTAAATTAAATAAAGACAGCAATTTAAAATAAAAAAATTATTCATGTAATGAATGGGAGAAACCCTTATGCCTTGCCGGTGAACATTCGAGATTGGCGGCGAAATGTATGACGTATCGACAGTTACTCGAATGTTCGAAGAAGATTCCAGCACGTTTCCAGCTGTCTTGTATACTAAGATATATTATAGTATAAAGCGCCGCCGCGCAGGCAGGGAATTAGTCACCAGTCAACAACGAGTTAATTAAAATACGCGCATTGTGTGGTAGTAGAAAATAAATGTGTCTATAGTGTAATATAAATCTTATTGAAATAAATATTTGTTTAATTAAATTAGTCTAAGTTTGTTAACAGTTTATAGTTGTTTGTAATTAGTGTTAGTGTAAATATTTTCTATTAATAATAGACAATTAAAACAGTACCATTAATATTATTTAAAAATAACGTTACATTAATTTAGAGTATATCACGTGATGCAACAAAAGTTTTAGCAAAGTTGGACATGACAAAAACCATGCATGTCTCAACTTGAATTTGGAACATTTAAAATAGGTACTTATTACATCTATTTCCTGTACAAATGTAGAGTACAATAAATATCGTACAATGTTGGTATGTAAAAACACACCATTTAATTACAAACTAAAATGTTTAACAAATGCCTCAAATCTATTGAACAATAAAGAAAATAAAAACTTTTGTAACACCAATTTTATTAATGCCAAATTGACAAAAACCGGCATAAAGTGGCAGTTGTTTTATTTTTAAAAGACTACTTTCCGAATCATTTATGTTACATACAGTGCATGCCTATTTTTCTCTATCATGGTCATATTTGATGAAAAGTTTTTGAATTAAAATTACTGTATCCTATACAGAGTGATAAAAAAGATTGCCTTTGATTTTAATGTTTGGATTTATTAAATTTTAAGTTTCTTTTAAGCAACATGACATTGTTCTCATATCAAATAAACATAATCGTATTAAAGTATCAGTATTAAAACAATGATGTTAAAAATAAACGGTCATCCATTTTTTTTTTCTAGAAACCTATGACTTTGAAAGCGTATTGCTCGTAAACTACTGAACCAAATTGAATATTTTAAAAACGAACAAACAGTAAATCTACTTCTACATAGAACAGTAAAATATTATATTTCCAAGTGTTATACTTTTGTTTTCATCGGTCGATGTGTAATAAAAGGTATTCATTTTTAAGGACAAGCGATTTGGACAAAAAATCGTTTATGATTATTGCATTTTTATTGTTAAAATTAGGAACATTTCTTTGAGGAAAATAATGCCTACATATGAAAACTGTTGATTTTGTGAAAGATTTTGACACTATCTTTATTAATACACAAAAAACATAGTTCGCTATTTTTTATATCAATCTCAAATAAATTTTTTTTGTCTGGAAATTAATATTATATGAACCGCAAAAGGTTTCTTTCTAACCCCTACAAAAAATTAATAAATATGTGATATCTACTTTCTGAGAAAAAAAAAATTATTTAATTTACTCTTAATGAAATTGTCTCTAAAAATGGGTACTTTTTATTGCATATCGTTCGATAAAACAAAAGTATAATACATAGAAATAAAATATGTTACTGTTAGAGGTATAAATAAATTTACTATTTGCTCGTTTTTAAAATTTTTAATATGATTCAGTAGTTTACGAGCAATGCTTTTACAAAGTCAGAAATCTCTAGGAAAAAAAAGGAGTTTTTAGCATCAGTTTTTTATACTGATTTTTAGGTTTTAAAAATACGATCAAAAATAATAACTAATAAGAAACTAAAACGAAATTAAACACTTCCTTTATACATACATACATAATCCATTCCCCTTTTACCGCATTTCGCAGTGTCGGGGTTCCACACAAACTCTTATGGGAGTGCAACGGAGGCAATGGAGCTATTGTAGCAAGTACATTGCGTTCCCCCATAGTTTATCACTCATACAACTTTCATACCTTAACCTAAGCAGCTCAAACACGATAGTACTAAATTTTTAAAATTCAGTCGCAACCGAGGTTTGAACCCCTGTCCCTCTAAACGAGAGGTAGGATCTCTACTACTCGACCACGGAGGGCCTCCACAATTCCTTTATACAGGCAAAAATAGTTCAAATTTCCATTTAGAATAAATATTAAAAATATTAACAATAATTATGTTATTCCGATAGCATTCATTAAGATTAATTAACGTTTCCTTACATTCATGTATTTTATATTCCTTATGGAGTTAATTGACACGGTGCGACGCGTTAACGTTAAATGCGGTTTTTTAAAAGCTTGCAGCTTATCGCAGTTGTTTGTTTGTCATATTATTGTATAACTGTCAGTTCAATGAATCATTCGAACTTAAATTGAACTCATCGGATAGCCACGCACAAAAGTTAAACTGAAATGAATTTCATTATGCTTGAATTGCCTAATGATAGTCTCAAAATCTTTTTATTCATAATATACTAAAATTCTTATTACTAATAATTACAAACCATCATAGCATTAATCATGAACTATGTTTTGAAGAAATATAACCAAAATATAAAAACTGTTGTACATTTAAAAAGTACATCAACTGAAATATTTTATAATGCATTTCGTATTATTTTTATTTCCTGTTAAATGGCGTCTTTTAAAGCTTGACACCTTTATATAAAAATAATAAATAAAGGAATAAAACTAAAAGAATAATCCCAAACGATAACTTTGAATTGAAAGATAATATATAGAGCTCGAGTGTTATAATTTATTGCTAGTAACAAACATATCGAATAAAAACAGCACCAAGTAATACTTTCCATCCTTTAACAGAATTTATAACTTTTATATTGTAAAATTAGGTACCTATTTAAAGTTCTATTAATAAACTACTACTATTCAGGGGTTCGGAAAAATCAAAATTATTATACATTAAGATTTATTTTGAAAAAATAAAACAATAATACTGCAATTCGTATAGTTAATTACTTCTCTAAGTTGCACTGTTTACGAATTAGTATTTTTTAAACAAAATTGTAAATTGTGTTCCGCTGCTTTAATTTAAATAAAAGAAGCTACTATAATGATGTCAACAATTATAGAAGGATCAGCTTGTTCAATTCGTGCTGCAGACTATATTCGCTCAGTTTGAAAATCGCAACCATTTTGCTTCATGTAATAAAAAATAGCCAAATTGTATCTTATTAACTTTAAAGACACGCGTCTAAAATTTTATAATCTTATGGCTAATTAAACGCTCTTGTGCTCTTGAACAGAGGCATAGTTGGAGTTTGTGATGGCCCTGTGCATATGCCTCATATTAAAAAAATGATCGATTGAAAATGTAAGATATATTTTATTAGTAAATTTCATTCCAACTTTCACTGCGGCGCCCTTGTGCCGCGCACAGGCTGCACAGGCGCTAGCTACGCCTCTGAATATGAAGAAATGAAATGAGAGTGAATTTTCACAAAGAACCAATCCAAACATATGGAAACCGAAATGAGATTTTTAAGGCATATGGATTAGCTAATTAAGCTTAACAAACATCTTAGAAGTAATTGAGCAGTAGCTAAAGAACGAGTTGGAACATTTACAAAGGATGAATAATCAACATACGCCAAAGCTTTATTATAAATCTAGGGAAGAAGCAATACAATACGTCAAGAAGAGCTGGAGAGATCACTTTGAATAAGAAGAAAGAAAACCTGAAAGAATAAAGAAGAGAAGAAGATGGTTTAACCCGTAATGATGATGGTAAATTTTAGTGAAAAGATATTGATTAGCTGCCTCAAGGATTTATATAGAATTTCTTGCATTCTGAACGCTATATATGTACCCAAGAGACAATTACTCATTAAAGATTTTACATACCGGGTGACAGAGAGGGTAGGACCAAGCTGATATGTTTATTTCTAAACGGTTTTGATGAAATTTGATATGAATATTGAGGTGATTTTTAATATGCCCCACGTTCAGGGCAAGCCATTAAATATATGAGGTGATATAAATGATAAAATATCTGCGGTGAAATTTAATAAAATAAAAAAAATATACCCCAATATTTTTCCTATTTCCCAATGGGCTAACTCAGGTTTAAATCGATAGAGCATGAAATAATAAAATCTTATTGATTCTTATACCTGGAAGAAAAGAACTTACTATCAAGACACTTGCACTTCCGCAACTGGACAACAGCAAGCTAAACTCTATATGTGAAAAGAAAAGGAAATGGATGCTTGTATACACATCAAATAAACACATAGATAAATTAAAAACACAGCCTTTATTTTTATTTATGAGAATAAAAGAAAATATAATTCAAGACAAATTATTTAGAACAGAACAGTACAGTAAAATAGAAAATTCTTTTCTGAGCTTGCTCAAATGTGTTAATTAGTCGTTAATAACCTGACATAGGGCTATAACAGTTCTCCATTTGAGCAAACTGACATCAATCAATGTTATTAATTAAAATATTTACAAATGTTAAGATAAATTTAATTTATGATAATTAAATTTTAATAAAGAAACTTAAATTGTTTTATTCGTAAGAATTTTTATTAATTAAAACTTTTAAAGTGAAAAAAATTTATTCTGAAATTATTCAGATTGTCTTTATAATTTTTGTTATTGAAAAATTAAATCAAAACCTTTTATTTTAACCAACCTTGTATATAAACTACGTTGAGATCCACTTCAATCTTTTTTAAATTGGTAGTACTGCATTCAAATCTGTCAGATGATTTTATAATGTAAATACGTCGATTATTAAATCAATATTGGAAATAAAATCTTGAATTTATTTTAAAAATAACTCGTCCACAATTTCATACAATTGTTGGTTAACGAAATAAATCTTCTAAATTTTTAAAATATCTAGGTAAAATTATTATTATACTTTGTTAAATTTTGTTTGTTGACATAAACATATGATTTTTACATAACCACACTTATTTTACAGATTTTTAATCTCGAGTCGAGCGTGGATTCTTCAAGAGCGTTTTATCGACTGAAGTTGTTAATTTCTGCTGGGCTTTATATATGATTTGGCGAAACAAATGAAGATTCTGTCACTTTTTCGAAACATCCGCCTCTCGAATGTTTTTCATGACGTCACATCACCAACACAGCTGATAATAATTAACACAGTTCTTAATTCTAATAAGATAGGTTTGTAGCTAGAAAATAACGATGAAAACAATATCAGACACTTATATTCTACAGTTTACCATAACTGAGAAAATTAACAAAAACGATTGACAATGAAAAAATCTCATTAGAGCTTAATTATACACACAACTCATTAAATCCAGCTTACTCCATTACAAAATGAATACATAATTACACTAGGTAACTGATACATATAAAATTTACATAAGAACACCTTTACAATAGAAGAAAAACTCAAATCAAAATCCATTCTTACGTTTTGATAGACCCAACGATGTTTATACAAGATCCATTATGAACATCAACTTAAATGAAGTTAAAATTATAGTCAACTTGTCCAGCATACAGTCCTCCAAGTGTTTGCATTCAAACAATGGTGAAAAATGTTATATAAGAATCAATATTTGGAAAAATCAAAGCATATAAGCAAAGCCGAAACCTTCATTAGAATAAATGCGCTTTAGTAGTATACAAGAAATTGTAAGTTTATTGTGCTAGAGTAGTCATTACAAAATTGACCTAATTTACATATTTCTAGTTAAATATTAGCCCGAAACTGAGTCAATCTCATGGAAAACAGAAAAAATCTTCCTACGTTATCAATGGTAGAACTTAAATTTAATTAGGAAAATTAAATCTTCCAGACAAATGGAAAAACCATCCTAATATGTGACTTGGGTTGCATAAAACATGTATTATCATGAAACAATCTAAATGATTGATATCCTTTTTAGAAATCAGACTTTTTATATATATATATATATATATATATATATATATATATATATATATAAAAATTTAGGTTATTTCTGCATGAAATCTAATTCTTCTTAATTCCTATTTTAAAAATTGATAAATCTATCTGTCACCTAACATGTAGCCTTTAGACTAAATAGACCTAACATCCTAGCATGCCTATCCTTTATTTTATGTTATTGCATGAAATAATTATTTTTATGTTTACGATCGAACCGTCTAATGAATTTTCAATGAGATGAATTCAAGACATCTCAAATTATTATAAACGTAAATCCCGATTTTTTCTCATACAGGTCAAAGATGACCGACTTCAGGTTTCAACGGTTCTATTTCTGAAGGGAGCACCCTGCATGTTCTTTAACAGTTCAGACCCTTCTCGAACTTCTAAGGCGAAACATTTTTCGACACATATACATTTACAACCCTTAAATACATACATATTTCGAAAACGGACGTTATATTTAAGTAAAAAGTTCTCCAAATTAACTTATCAAGAACAATTAGTGGTAAAAGAACAAGATTGTCCTAAACCCGAAACAATACTGAAAATACCAGTATAAGTCGCGGTAAAAATGATGAAAGACAAATTAATGACATATAATCATCTATGTAATCGAAATAATGCTTTATTTGGTTTCCCATGTTTGTTTGGACGGAAACACGGGTAAGAGATCCTGCACATTTAAGTGAGAAAAAAGGAAAAACATGAAAACTCTAAAACGCATATTAGCTTAATGATTTACGATTTCGTTATATTTGGTAAAATAAAACAGGCAAGACAAAACATACCTAAACATTTAGGGTATCTAGCACACCCAAAAATACTTGCACGGGTGGCCACTGCTTGTATTCTTTTTTACTTTTTTTGGCTACTTATTTATTTTTTTATTGTCGTCCCTATCATCTACCTAGAAATCTATTTTTATTATTTAGAAATCTACACAAACCACTTGCACCAACCCTTGAAACTGACTACAATTACCCCCGCTTTTTAACAAGACCTTTCTATTGGTAGCATTCAAATATACCGCTCAAATTAAAAGGCATGTTTAATTGTACCTAAAAGATATCAATTCGTTTATTGTCAAATATCCAGCAATCACTTGTTATAGTTCAACCAAAAACACAAAAAATTAGTCATGACAAACACGTGGGCGAAAATGTAAAATGCATCTAGAAGGCCACGCTGTAATCTAAATGATAAAATAAACAATAAATGAGCTAAAGCCAGCCTCGGTGGATTAGTGGTTTGCATGTTTGCTTCATAATCCAAGGATCGCAGGTTCGATCCCCGGCCGAGCTGGTAATTTTTCATAGCGGAGAAAAATTAAAAACATGCCTTCTTCTCGGATAGGAAGTAAAACTGTAGGTCACGTGTCGATGCGATGTTTGGCACGTTAAAAATCCCTACTGGGGGTGGAATTCCCCCAGATTTGGCTAAATTCTAGTAGGGTCGGCCAAATGATCATAGCAATCTGTGCCATGAGGTACGAAAGATGCTCCGCCATCCTGATTTCTTGCCCAAAAACAAACAAATGAGCTAAAAAGATTCAGTAGCAGAACAAACCCCTTTTTAATTAAAAATAAATGTAAAACAGCAATGAAAATCTGTTGGTTCTAGCGTACGTCACTGAATTCTTAGCAATGTGAAATTTGCACTCTTATCTTATTTCACCTCGGGTCGTATTTTTTTATTCCGGTGTGATTACGAAAATGACTCATTTCTTGTATTATTGATTGAAAGTTCGTGACGTTTGTATAACTCAAATTTTCGTTCATTCATTTTCTAGATTTCTGTATTTGTTTGTTTGTCTAGTATTCCGTTTTTTTTCGTTTTCCTTTTTACGTTTTGTCATTATTTCGTTCATTACTGTTATTGTTCTAAATGCAAATGATATGGCTCTGTCTACGCCGAAAATACGGCCGCAAAAGCATTTTTCGGTGTCTGATAAGGCATCCACCATCAACGTTTTTAAAGCGTGTCAAGAAGAAGATCCAACTAATTCTAAACTTGAAAACTTCGAATTTACTGCAAAAGCAGCAGGTAGGCAATTGTAATTTTATTCTGCTCATTACGTATTGCATTATTTCTTTAATATAAATGTTGTAAATATTCATTTCATGTCAAGTGTTTATAACGTTCTTCGAGTATATAAGGCTGACCATAAATTCAAGCTGCCAAAGTCCTATCATCGAAGTAAACCTATTTTGGACGTCATTGATGAGGGCATAACAAGCTTAGTCAGATGAATAATTCGCCAATTTTACCTACGAAACGAGCCACCAATAATAGCAAAAATAATGCTTACTATTAATGATAACGAAGAACTGCCGAATTTCAAAAAACTGCTTTGAAGGAAATTAGATTTCGATTATCTAAATTTATTATTGATGTATAGGTATAGCAAAAGAAAAAGAAGTAAAATGTTAAAGGGAAAAAATTAAAATTGTGGCTTAGCGACCACATTATCGCCGGGAAGTGCGAAAATTGGGAGCAGAAGGGTTTGTAGTACTTAGATGGAAAGAGAAAAAAAAAAGCAGGTCATACAGTGCAAAGAATTTGGCAAGACACGACCATAACTACAGCAAAGCAAGCTTTCCTACAAGAGTTATCTACAGGACTGAAGAATCCATCTGGCAAAGAAAAACGTCTTATTGTGTTGCACATTGGGTCAGAGGAAGGATTTGTAGGAAATGGGCTACTTTTGTTTAAATTCAAGAAGACTGGCGACTATCATGAAGAAATGATCGCCGAAGTCTTTGAAAAGTGGTTCCAAGCAATATTGCCGGTTTTGGAGGAAGGAGCAATGATAATTATGGATAATGCCCATATCACAGCAAGAAAGTAGAAAAGTTACTTCTTCTTCAACAAAAAAGGCAGAAATTCAAGCTTGGTTAAGTAAGAACTCTATTCCATATGAAGACGATATGGTTAGAGCACCTGCAAAAAAGAAATATGCTGTTGACGAATTAGCTACAGCAGTTGGTCGTAAGATTTTACAATTGCCACCATGTTACTACGAACTTAAGTCTATAGAATTAATATGGGCCTAAATAAAAGGAGAAGTAGCAAGAAATAATACCACCTTTAAAATCTAAGATGTACGGAACCTGCTACTAACTGCAGTTGCCAATGTTTGTTCCGAAAACTGGAAGAAACTGTATCACATATCATGCTGGTAGAACAGGGCATGTGGGAAGTTGATTTAGCAGCGGATATTATGATCGAACCATTGATTATCAATTTGGAAAATGAATCTGCCTAATCAACTAGCTCGGATTCTGATTAATATTTATTTTTTAATTCAACCAAACATTATAATCCAGTTACTTTTTATCGTGTGTACATATTGTAATGAACGAGATTAACACCTATACGCCGCCTGCGAACATTCTAGACTGGCGCAGAATGTATGACACATCAACCGCTAAACGAAACACAATGCATCGGGCTAATCTAGAGTGTTCTAGCAATCTCATATGGGATATATAAACCATCATCGCGCAAGAGGATGCAGCATTAGTCAACCAGTCAAACATGTTTGCGCGTCGTGGGTAGTATAAATGTCAGTGTAATATAAATCATTGTTTGAAATAAATATTCGTGTAAATTAGTCTAAGTTGTTAATAGTGTATAGTTGTAATTATTGTTGGTGTAAATATTTTCTTTTATTAATAGACGATTAAAACAGCACTTTTAGTATTATTTAAAAAGAACGTTACAATATTTTATTGTTTTCATTTGTATCATGTGTTCGTTTAGTAGTTGTAGTTTCTGTTCTATATTTTTCATTTCGTATATTTTTATGTATTTTGTATTTTACAATCTGCATTTTCTATTTTGTATAAGACATTTTTTGCCATAGATGTATTTGTATATATACCCGTAGTATGTAGATTCATTGTTTTATTAATAATTCACACACAAAATAAAAACATCGCACTCAGGAACTTTTAATGGAATTTTTATTAAATTAATAAAACTGCAATTTTGTAAAATGTATGGTTATTATTTATACTAGCATCTCTCGAAGTGACATTATTTATAATAATTTAACAATTCATATGCAAAAATGTTCTATTGTAAATTTAACCTTCACATAAAACCAATCAGAACAATCTGAGCTGCCTAGATTTTTTTTAACTTTACCTATTCAGTATAATTCTCATTAATTTTATTTGATACTTTAAGAATTACAATCACACACTAACAGGTTTCACTTTTACGTTGTAAAAAGGGCTGCATTATTTTTATGATTATTTCGTTACATTTATGTTACAATCGACCAGTTATTGAATGGAGTCTATTATTCAGTTGTTTAAAAACGTACGGTATAAAATAATCATAAAACAATCATATTGAAATTGTGTAAAGTTTAAAAACTCTGTTATAATTTTGCCTGCATTATGCAGATATATCTAATGTCCTTCTAGAACGACATTAGGTATATCTTAAAAGCTTCTTTGCAATTGTTGAATTGTTCTATACTATTTCAAATTATATTTATTAATTTAAACCTGTTTGGATGTTGTTTATTTATCGGTGCCTATTTGGTGTTCTGTTGTTCATATAAAAGGCACATACCTATCTATGTTAATGCTAATGTCGTGAGTATCTTATTTTATGGTATCCTAACGGGACTTAAAGCTCATCCTATTTCTGCATGTTATAGTGTGGATACTGTGGATGGGTTATGATTATACATAAATACAACTGTAGGTAATATCAAACCATGAAAACATTTATAATGATTTATGACCTAGTATTTTGCGAGTAATCGACAGAAACAATTTACATATTATAAATTTAAAAAACAGGGACCTTACTTAAAGTCTTTCTTAAAGTGCAACTAAATTCTATGGTAACTCTTAACGGTGAAGAATCGATTTACCTACGCAAATTAGTATTAATGATTTGTCCATATAGGTAAACATATCTTTATGTAAGGTTTGTGGTTAATATGGTCTATATTTTATTGTAACCCTGTGGTAGCTTAATTCGTGCTGGATATTTAAATTGCATAATTATCACGTAAGAGTCTCAAGCGCGAAGATTTTATGGCATTCTGTCATTTTTCATATAAAGAATTTAATAAAAATTCATAAATATATAATTTACATGTAAGGTAGACTTTTATCAGAAATTTAATGAATTACGATTTTATGAATTCATTTGACTTCATTATAACTTAAAAAAATAAGAATGCTTAAATAGAACCTCTGTAGCTTACAAGCTCACGTTTCTAATGGTTTTTAAATGTTGATGATTGGTTTAGTAATTAGGATGACTTAGAAACAAACTGGCTACACAATAGGTTGTAGTAGTACCATAATAGCCAGAATCTGACGAAGTCCTAACGATGAAGATCCGTGTCCATAACAATGTGTCCTCAGCTATCAAAAAACATCAACATAGGTAGTAGAAAATGTAGAAAAGTTAAAATATTCTCAAAACTCTTCTCAAGTCACTATAAGTTTTGCTACAACATCTCAAATAGTCTCAAAGTTAGCAGGGCAGGGAGTGGGAAATTGATAACTGCGGTCTTGTTTTGAGAGGCAAATTACATAATTGGTACTAATCCCAGTACCTTTAGGAACTAATAAGCACTAAAAAGGTCGAGTATGTAATATACTGCTAATAAATGCAAGATTATTAATGTAGCTTTCCTCAAGATTCAGTGGGAAGAAGAACCTGCGGAAATTTTAATTGGCCGTAAAATGCCATTATCTGATATACTCTTCTTGAGTCCATACAGAGCAATGATCTAGTAATCTCACCATGTGGGTGGATTGTAAATGATGAGCTGCTACTACTGGTAATCTTGAGTAACTCACTTATCACATCAAAGTGCCCTATTTGGCAATTTGTAACTTCATTTTACATAATATTTATTCCATAATATTAACATAATATAGAATCTCAAGGAGGGAACTCAACGAAGTTGATGTTGTATAGCACTTTACACAAATCATAGCCGGGCTATTGAACGTATATAACTATATTTCTTTAGATTTTAGATTTCTTTCTAATTTTTCTTTAGATGAATTAAAATATAGGTAATTATAATTACCGTGCACACTTGAATACGCTAGGCATAAAAAGGATATCTGGAAAATTGGATTTTTCATAAAAATTAGTTAATCTTTTGCTATCAACGATTTGGGGAACGTTTATCTAATTTTTCAATTTAATGAAATTTACGCCAATTTTAATGTGAGATATAACCTCAACAGACAAGGTGTATTGTAATGGGGGAGGTAACTATACAAGTATTTACTATCTTACCGTATCAATTAATAGTTAAGAATGTGCTTTCATGATAATGAGATGCCACAGTTGTATAAGTTTGTTGTATTTCAGAATTTTATATCTTTCAGCTAAAGTGTTGTAATGCAAATTTGTGAAGCAGCTGCTTTACCACATATTTGATACAATTAAATGTTAAATGTTACCAATACTGTGATTGGTTTGAATTTTCATGTTATTGATACCTAAAATTGTGCTTGTTAGAATGTAATGTTTAAATTTGTGAAGATCATAAGGTGAATCGACATTCAAAGGAGGGTGTATTTGGTAATGAATACATAAGTGTCGCATACCAATGGATTCGGAATTTAATTTCTTATAAGATTATCTAATTAATTTTAGATTTAATTAAATGTTATAAACAATAATTTTATTATGTTATAAATAAAATGTCAGTTCTCATTTGTTTCAATGAAAATTTAGTATAGAATTCAATTTTTTACCAAAATGTATATAAGCATAGCCATTTTTTCAACAAACTCTCTTTCAATTTACATCTTGCAGAAAGTGCACACGTCTTGTCCAGATTAATAGAAATTGACCTAATTTAGAAATGTCAAAGTTCTGATGTTAGATTGATTTATTTATGTTAAACGTCAAATGTGAAAAAACGTGAATTAATTAAAAAAGTTTTAAAATAAATGTGTTTATTTAAGAAGTGCCCCAATTTAAACAAGTGATTAATAAATCCTACGATTGAATTTTGCTTACTAGACAAATTTAAGGAAATTTTTTAAAGAACATGTATTTACTTACCATTGATGAATAACGATTATTGGATTTGGAATTCCAACTTATAAACCGTTTTCTTATTTGGATATATTTATAAATGGATTATTGGCACATCTCTTTCATCAATTCTTAGTCGAGTTTAATGATAGCAAACATATGATACCAGGGGTTTCAGCATATCAAGTTGGTATTTACCAGGCGCCAATTTTAAAAATTAAAAGGAAGAAATTAATTGTAATTCCTTGTAATTATTATCTTTATTTCAAGAAGAGTTTTTTAATAGTTAAACTAAAACAATTATTTGTTTTAAAATGAATTTAATTTACCTCCAAATAAACAGCCTTGGTAGTGTAAAACAACCTTGGTAGTGTAATGCCTGGCGTGCCGGACTTTCACCCAAGCGGTCCGCGATCGACTCCCGGTGCCGGCAGATCTGGTTAAGGTTTTCTGCAGTTTTCCTTTGTGACACAAATGTGGGATTTGCGCTGTTCCATCTGTAAGTCGGCTGCAGCCGCACATTGGGCCTACATAATAATAATAATCGCCCCCTCCCTCCCGTACAAGCTTATAGCTTCTGGGGCCTTGGTTTAGGCTATGGGTTGTAGTAGTTATTATTATTATTATATTATAAATAATATTTAATTATTTTGAGATTACTAAAAATTCATTATATCATTCAAAAGAGAGAATCTGTATTCATATTTTTCATTGCTATTTAAATTATAAACAATTATTTTTGTCTTTCTATTTCTAAATATTGTCTAAATATTTTATTAAAATAAAATATTTCTTTGATACTATCAATTTTCGTTTTGTTTATTGTTTCATTGTTATTTGTTAATAAAAATAAAATTGTGTTATTATTATTTATGAGGTTTATTTGTGTAAACGCGTTCTTATATTACTTACTTATATAACATAAGATTTTAGTTATGGCATTGAAGCGACCCGCCTGAGACTCTCAATTTGTAGAGAGTTAGGCTTTTCACAACTTTATACTTAGTCGGAGCATCATTCGATTAAAGGTAAGCAAGTAATAAGTTGTGTATACCATATTTATTACAATCGCATCTGTCTGTGTCTAGTATACAAATAAATTAAAGTGATCATCATTATATCATAACTTTAACGTAGGGCGTTATTAAAAAATAAGTAACCAGTAGCGTAACAAGACTGCATTGGGCCCCGGGGCAAGATTATCATTAGGGCCCCCCACACTGTCGCAAAAAGAGAAAAAATTGAAATAAAATCCAATCTTAGTAATAAGATATTGATATGTATTTTTATTACTAGTAGTAATAGTTTACAGCCTTTTATTATTGTTTCTTCAAAAACTGAAATAAAATGTTGACATTTTCATTCTGTTTCCTAAGTGTCAAAATGACACTTTAGTTAACTGGAAAAGACTTTTTTATTCTAAAAGTCTTTTTCTACTGCTACTTGTAAATCACCTGTTTTTTCTCATGTTTCATGCAATGTAAAAGTATGCAATTTCAGCAAGCTGTACGGATATGGGATATCATTTCATATTCGTACAGTGAGTAGATATGAAAACAACCAATCAAAGAAGTTCAATTTCGCACTTCTTTATTTATAATTAATTTATCGACAACTCCTGTCATAAATATAGAAGTAAAAGTATCAATGAATATCAAGAATCAATGTTTCCTTCTTTCAATAACACTTAAAGCATTTGAGAATAATGTGATTTGTGAAATTGTAGCTTTAACAATTACAGGGAGATTTTACAAACCATATTTTAGCATGGATAAAAGCATAGGTTAATCCCTATATTCGATATAGGGATTTCCCTATACTCGATGAGGCATGCAATCTATTTCTTAATTGTTTTGCTTAGTCAAAGAAAAAAGACTGTACAACTTGAGTGGAATGCCCATATCCCACATACTCCGCCTTCGGCATTGTGCCTCTAACTTCGTCTTCGTGCGATATAGGCATCACATCAAACTACTATTTCCATAGTATTAATTTAATTGAATAAATTTCTTCAATATTATGACTACTTATGTTTGGAAATTTATTTATTTCAAGTAAAGAAATTTTAGGAATAAGTTGCGATAATGCACTCTCACGGATTTCAATACTTTAAGACGCAAATATTCTGCATCACTTGAAAGATCCATTTCGCTTTCCACTTCATTTAAACTTAAGACTTGAGTCATAATATTTTTAACACTAATTTCTAAATATTCACAGAATTTCCCAACACCGGGCAGATATAACAATTATTATGGCGACCAAAACCAAACGACTATCAATAGTTACTTTGTTTATCTGAACCGCGTTCGGTATTCCAAACCTGTTTACTCGAAGAGCTTGATTTCTATGGTATCCATTGTTGTAAACAATTGTAACTGTAGCAATAGAGCTTTCCGAGCAAAAAGAGTTCAAATACCGAACCCAGCAATGGGGTCTATGATTAAAATTCTTACTCTTTTTCTCGCCAATTTTAAAAAAATGTGTTTAATACTCGGTGGCGAAGTCACTTTTGCATTCTCGAATGGAAAAGCGATACTTCGCAACCTAGAATCAAAAATAACTACAGTGTTTCACTCAAGATTCGCATCCTCTGAACAGGTGATAGTACACATAAAATGCAACAAAAAAGCTTAATATCATTAATGCCTATCTTCCATAATAACCGAGAAAAAATTGTTTTTGAAAGGTGGGTTGGTGGTGACTGGTTTAAGAATCACAGTTGAAGCTGGATGTACCTAACTGCATTTTCAACATGATATCTGATACATTGTAGCAGCTGATGCTAGGTGATGTCACAGTTTGTTTTGCCGATTATTTCCAGCAGTTCCCAAAAGTTGATCTTTTTAGTAAATGTTTTTCGATGTGCGTAACATCAAAAATGGCATAAAGATTTTTTGTTCCTATTGATGAGTACTATCACGCATGAAATTTATACGAAAGTTATATGAAACACCCTATATATTGTTATTGTGTTGACTGTCACAGAGTGAACGACTAAATTTTTGTTTAATTGTTTAACTAACTAACTAGTTAAATTAATGAGGATCAGTTTGACGGTGTCTGGCAACCAAAATGTCTTGGTTAGTAACTAAAGCCATATATTTAGTATCACTTTCTGTTAAACTGACATTTTGTGAAATTCATTCTAAGAATAAGAAACGTAACTCAGTCAGTAACTCAAAAATAAAATAAAAAAAACAAGTCATCAAAACAACTACTCTAATATTTATAGGAATGATAAATAATAAATATATCAACTTATCAACAAATATTTCCGTATTATTTATACTCATTTTTTATTTTAAAAGGCTCTTTTTTTAGATTTTTTTGGTATCACACTGGGCCCCCCAAAATAGCCGGGCCCTGGGGCTTTGCCCCGAACTGCCACATGATAGTTACGCCACTGTAAGTAACCCCCCACATATGTAATTAGTGTAGACTGTTTACGATTTGGTGCGTCAATGACGAACGTCTGCAGTGAAGTGCTTAAGCAAGGTTTAAACGATGAAGGAACTATACATCATCATAGATTTTTGCGACTTTACAACTAAATGAGCGCTCGTAGAATGTAATGTTAGGCTCGGGTATAGTCACCAGACTTCTGTGCCGCACATGTGTACTGTATACATACGTCCTATACCTTATTTTATTACATAAATATGGGTAGCAATGCCCTTGCTTCATATCAAGCCAGTCCGTTTCTACTAATTTTGAGGATACATTCTCAAACTTGGGGATTTCCATAAATAAAACGTAAACAAGAGTTTTGGACACGTTATATACGCTGTGATGTTTCGAAATCAAGGCAAGGGTCATAGACAGGCATACAATAGTTAAATTGCGATAATACAAGAGATTCCCTCAATAAGCTTTTTGCGTTTTTGCTTAAGTAGTCTTTAAGCGTGTAAAGAAGTTTTAAATTGTAATAAACTTTTTGTATATATTTATTGATTTTTTTTAAATCTAAATGTTGAACTTAAACTATGGGAATATTGATAATTATTGATCGGTTTGCCTAAAAGTAAAATATAAGACTTGAGTTTAAGATGAGTTTAAGATTTATAGCTTGAAGTCAATATTTAGTATATCAACGGCATTTTCAATATTATTTGGATTAAATGAGTAGTGGATTTGTGTGTCATCTATGTACATGTGAATATTACAGGTCCCCACACAATCACAAAGACCTCTTGTATATAAGGTAAACAGCAAGGGACCTAATATGGATCCTTGCGGCACTCCTCTGTAACATAAACATTTATAGAACAGCATCAGATGCCTTAACCCGTTGCGTCCTGTTTAGAGATAATTTTGTAAAAATTTGAAAACAAAATTGACGTCTGGTCCTAAATAACTGAGAGTCATCTTTTGTTTGCATTCCGAATCTTTTTGCCCAGAATTCCTATTAAGTTTGACTTTGACGCACGCTGTCATAAACAGTTCATCAGTTCATTCAGAGTGAGCTGTTTATTTGTGTATTATTGTTGTTAAATACATATGTATATGGCCAAGATAAGGTAACATCCTTGTAGTCGATTTCTAACAATACCAATAAGTTTTGACGTACAACATTTCAATTTTGAATAAAAGTAGAAAATACTTCTGAAATAATTAAATAGAGTGCTTCATTAAAAAATGATTATTTTCGTGGCACTAAGTTTAGTGCATGCTTATGTATTGAGTACAGAGCGAACAACTGATCTTAATCAATTCATAAGATAAGATAAGATAAGGTAAGGTGAGGTGAGGTGTGGTGAGGTGAGGTGAGGTGAGGTGAGGTGAGGTGAGGTGAGGTGAGGTGAGGTGAGGTGAGGTGAGGTGAGGTTAGGTGAGATGAGGTGAGGTGAGGTGAGGTGAGGTGAGATGAGGTGAGGGGGAGGCGAGGCGAGGCGAGGCGAGGCGAGGCGAGGCGAAGCGAGACGAGACGAGACGAGACGAGACGAGACGAGACAAGACAAGACAAGACAAGACAAGACAAGACAAGACAAGACAAGACAAGACAAGACAAGACAAGACAAGACAAGATAAGATAAGATAAGATAAGATAAGGTAAGATAAGATAAGATAAGATAAGATAAGATAAGATAAGATAAGATATTTATTATCATGTTGTGTTCAGGTGCTCTGCTTACATTTGTCAAGATTAAATACTAGGTACAAGTAAATAAATAGTAGTTAATTTCATTAATTAGTAATAGTACTATAATAAAAGTTTTACACTATTATCATTAATAAATTCATATACATAGTAATAAGCTTTGTTTTTCAGAAAGCCGGAAACTGTTGCCTGAAATTACTTAAGATTTTTAGATCTAGATTGAAGTGTAAATGGTTATAAAGCGTCAATCCAATGTAATTAAAACCCAATCTAGAGCGATGTAGCCGGTGATATGGGAAACGCAAGTTCTGGTTATTTCTAGTATTATAATTATAGAAATTTGCATGAGTATCAAAAAGAGCAGTTGAATTTTTGTGTATATAAACAAGAGTTCTAAGTATAAAAGCGGATGGAAAAGTTAGAATTTGAAATTTAATAAAAGAATTTCTGCAATCATCTCTATATCCCAGGCCATCCATAATTCTAATAACTTTCCTTTGTAAACTAAATATTTTATCTGCACAACTTCCATGACTCCACACAATAAGGGCATATGTCACAAGACTGTTAAAGTGGGCATAATAAGCGGAAATTAGAGTATCAATGTTAGTCAAGTTTTTAAGACTTCTTATAAGGTATATAACTTTAGACAACTTAGTTGCCAACATGTCAACATGATCATGCCAGGTTAAGTTTTTATCTATCATAACACCCAAGAGTTTAATGCTAGATGTTGGTTCATTGGAGACACTTTTTAAGCTATGAGTTAATATATTTGTTTTTGTGTGGTTAATACAGAGACAGCATCTGACCAGTTCTTCATAAATTGTTCGGTATAAGAAATAGTTTCATTAATAGTTTGTATATTATTACCAATAGTAATAGCAGTTGTGTCATCTGCATACAGAATTGAGTTCGAAGTTAAAACCTTGTCAAATATATCGTTAATAAATATAATAAATAGCAATGGTCCAAGGACAGACCCTTGCGGTACTCCTGCATTTACAACTAATGGTTTTGAATACTTGTTATCAAATTTGGTTATTTGAGTTCGGTTTGATAAGAAGGATGCTATTAGGTTTACAGAAACTTGATCAAAATTATAATCATTTAGTTTTTTAAGTAAAATTTCATGTGATAAGCAATCAAAAGCTTTGGTAAAGTCCCAAAAAATTGATTTAGCAAAACCATTTTCTTCAAATGCTGATGAAACTAAAAAAGTATAATTTATTAAGGCAGAAATAGTAGATTTATCATGGCGGAAGCCAAATTGATTGTCATTAAATAGTTTATTGTCTTCAAAATATTCATATATCTGAGAGGCGAGCAAAGTTTCCACAATCTTAAGAGAATATTGGGGTAATAGATATGGGTCTGTAACTGTCTGGAATTTTGTTATCGCCTTTTTTGTAGACAGGTGTAATTATAGTAAATTTCAATTTATCTGGAAATATGCCAGACTTAATTGATTCATTAATCAATCTAGTTAATGGTGTGATAATTATATCCACAATTGATTTGAAAGTCTTAGAGTTAAAACCATAATAATCATTAACAATTGAATTATTAAGTTTAGAAATAGCTAATTTAACACTTGCTTCAGAAACAAAATTAAAGTTAAATTTAGATTTAGGACGATTAGTATTAGTGATGGTATTTTTCAGATAAAGCGAAGGAGACAATCTGTGCATATTATTATGAGACTTAATAGTTTCTTCAGCAATGTTAGCAAAAAAATTGTTAAAGTCGGTAGGAGATAGAGCATCAGAAGTAGATCTATTTTTATTTTGACAGTTTTTACTATAATAGTTAATTATGTTCCAACTGGTTTTCATCTTATTTGTAGATGAACTTATATATCTATCGTTAGCATCCTTCTTTGCGCACCTTATAGCTTTTCGATTTACTTTTATAAGATTTTATATACTCAAGAAATTCAGTACTAGAATTGGCATTCTTGAGTTCATTAAGCAAGTGTAAGTTGGCTCTCATGTTTCTTAAATTGCTATTAAACCATACAACATGGCGCACGTTTTTAGTTGCGGAACATTTTAATGGCATTGTGTTATTTAGGTTTTTATATAATATTGAGATAAACATGTTCCATTTAGTAGAAGTATTGATATTATTATTATTAATAAATGAGAAGTCAACTTGACTTGTTAGAGAATAGAATTTTGGTACAGACCAAAACGAATATCTGGCCTAGTGCAACTTTTACTAATTACCGATCGATCATTATTATTGTTCTTTATATAAAGTACTTGAGCATGATCATGATCAGAGATGTTATCGGCGATATTCTCACTGATATAATTACATGACTTGATGTTTGTCAAAATGTTATCGATACAACTACTACCTCTAGTAGGTGTACCAATAGTACAGTGTAGGTTAAAGGTTTTTAATAAATTTAAAAACTTTACAGTTGATCCGCTATTACTTAGTACATTGATGTTAAAATCGCCTGCTACTATAATGGTTTTGTTTTTAACTAAAAGCATTTGAAGGGCATCAGAGAGTATGCCAAAGAAATCATCTCCATTGTTAGCCGGTACGTTATAAATAGTTAAAATATAGGCAATAAAATATATCAATCATTTTGACAAAAATACAAGCCATTTCACAAATACCTTCAACAGATAAATTATTTACTCTATCAACGAGTATGACGTCCAGATTAGGCTTTGCAAACATTGTAACTCCACCATAGCCATTTTTTCTGCAGAAACTTGCAGTTAATTTATAGTTTTGAATTTGACAATACTCCAGCTCATCAACAGTCATCCAGTGTTCTGAAAAACATAATACATGAGGACAAAGATCACAATTATCAATAAAAAAAGCATCAATTAAGTCAATTTTGTTTCTTAATGATTGTACGTTTAAGTGAAAAATTTGAAAATTATTACTTACAGTATTTAAAACCCCTGTACAAACAGATTTAGTTCTGACGTACTTACAATTATCATTACAATTTTTACTTGTAGAGTCATTTACACAAGTATTATTAGATGAATAGAGACTAGCAGCAGTTGTGATTACGTTGTCTTTTCGATGAAAATTCCTACGGCGCTTATTAATAAAGGGCTTGACTAATATGATATTACCCCAAAGGTTAGATTTATATAATTTTCTTTCTTCTCCAGCCGTAACCCCTACCTTAAAAGAA
The DNA here is from genome assembly GCA_929113105.1 of Agrypnus murinus. Taxonomy (NCBI): domain Eukaryota; kingdom Metazoa; phylum Arthropoda; class Insecta; order Coleoptera; family Elateridae; genus Agrypnus; species Agrypnus murinus. Next base: position 21,524,460 of record OV816026.1, read on the forward strand.
CTATAAGAATCCCACTTGGATTCTAATTTAATACAAGTTTTTGTATCTACATTATTTTTAATCAGATATTGTAGAATATCTTCCGCTTTAAATTGCGGTTGTACCCTAGTTATAAAAATAAATTTTAATTTCTCCACCCCTCTTATATCAGAATCCACATTTGATCCCAGCACCAGTTCTTTTCTTCCTTCGGCTTTCTTAATATTCACATCATTTGAATTTATCTTAGTGAGACCAATTACTTCATTAAATACTGATTTTTCCATAGCTTCATGTACTGCAACATTTACCATTTTATCATCTAGGATTTGCTGGTTCATTGGTTTCATGTTTATAGGCGCTATCACTTTATCATTTGCATTAACATTTTGCACTTTAGTTCGTAATATATTCTTTATAGCAATTTTAATCGATTAATTCCTAACATATTAGTATCGATTTTCCTTGGCAAATAAAAGTCACTTTTATAATATTTTGATTTAAGTTAAAATAATGGTCTTATCTTATTCTCTAGTTACATGGAGATGCCAATGGTTTCCATTTACCTGATTTTATCTATCTAATTTATCTAATCTGATTCATTTATTATTAAGAGTTGTGTGTGTGCATACAAAACAGGCGTTGTAAATTTGCTCCACAAAAATTGTGTAAATTCTGTAATTAAATTTGAGTAAAATAAATTTTATAAGTGATTAAGTAATTGAAAAAGAATAAAAACATCCATTGCAACATAAAATAAATCAATTTCAAAAGTTATTAAAAATATATTAGCAAATGTTGAAATTATAAATTATCAACCAGTATTTTTGTTGCTGATAAAATTCTGAATGGTTTTAGCTAAAGCAACTTACACACTACTTTTGTAAAATACTTAAAATAAATTTGTAAAATACTTGTTAAAATACTTAAATATGAGTGATTCCAAAAATATATTAGATGAAATTAAAAAAGCTAAAACTGAATTAAAAAACACAATTGAGGCGGCAGAGGCTAGATTGGCCTTAAAAATAGAGGAAGGAAATAGAAGAATTAAATCACTGGAAGAGGAAAATAAGGGGTTAAGGCAAAGAGTAGAACAATTAGAAAGAACCAGCAAAACTAATAACTTGGTAATATTTGGTTGGCAGAAATCTCCAGCTGAAAACACTGTTAAATTGATTTGTAGTGAACTACGCAGATTATTAAAAATAAATCTGGAAGAAAGTGATATAAATAATTTGTACACTTTAGGAAAATACAAAAACGCTCCTGTGAAAATAGAACTGGTGTCTTTTCTAAAGAAGAAAGCTATTTTGAAGAATGCTAAGCTATTAAAGGGGAGTGGTGTTTTTATTTCCGAAGATTTAACTCTTCAACAAAGGGAGGAAATAAAACATCTGAAACAATTTCTTGAAGAAGCTAGAGAAAGTCAAAACTATACCAGGAGTTACATCAAGAGAAACAAACTTATACTTGACGATAAAAGTTACACGTTGGAAGAACTTGAAACCTTAACTAAATTAGAAGAAAAAGAGAGAAGCAGTGCTCCAAATACTCATACAATAGAAAAAACATTCAAAGAATCTGAAATACTTAATTTCTTACAAAGTGAGACAAGTGCAGATATAATAAATAAAGATACACCCAAAGGTAAGGAAGGTACTGCAAAGAAAGGTTTGAGACCAGGTCTAAGGTCTGATGCATAATTGGACCCCCTTCGTTGTTAAAAACACATACTTACTATATTTATTTATTATTCCAAAGTTTAATATTTAAGTCTAGTTAGCAGTTTTTTATCGTGTTTTTGTGTTCTTCAGTAAAATGAATAATTATGTAAAAGATTTTAGTTTATAAGAAATAGAAACGTTTCAAATAGATAATTTAAGTGAATACAATACACTAATTAAAAATAAAACAATTGGAGCAATAGAAAAAGATAATATGCAAATATTTCATTCTAATGCGAGAAGTTTGAATAAAAACAAAGATGAATTTACAGTTTTATTGCATTCAATTGGTCATGACTTTGACTGTCTAGTCTTTACAGAGACTTGGAAATTAACTGATCCGGATTTATTTAGTTTTAAGGGTTACAAACATATATAATGAAGGTACAGCTAATCAAATGATGGGATAATGATTTTTATAAATGAAAGATTATCTTTTAGTTATCAGATATGTTTAATTGGAAGTATAAAAAGTATACAGTTAACTATTGAAAAAAGTAAAAAATATATTAAACTAACAGCTATTTACAGAAGTCCTTCTGATTGCATAAATACATTTATAGATAATTTGTACTTCTACTTAAACGGATTAGACAAGACTACTGATATGGAGATACTATTGGGTGATATTAATATAAATATTTTAGAAAATACTACAGATTCTATAAACTATCTTAATACATTATCAACATTTGGTTATCTAACAGCAATTAATAAACCTACTAGGAATCAAAATTGTCTTGATCACATATTCATTAAAAGTATGATAGGTAATCTTATACACATTCCAATAGTTCTAGGATTGCAAGTTATAGACCATTGTCCAATTATTTTGTATACCATCTTCCCTGGAAAAATAAAAAATGAAATTACCAAAAATCAGTATAAATACTATATTAATTATCCTAAATTAAAAGAGATGTTACGTACTGAAAATTGGGAAAGTATATGTATATTCAAATAATAATGTCGATGAAACTGTAAACATTTTTTTAATAATATTGGAACGTTATATAAAGATTTGCACTAATAAAATTAAATTGAAAAATAGCACCGTCAGGAAAAAATAATGGGTCACAGAAGGATTGTTGAAATCTATTCAAGAAAAAAATAAGCTTTTTAAGCTAATGCAGAAAAATCCAGATGAAATAAATAAACAAACATATAAAAGGTATAGGAATAAATTAAATGAATTGATTAAAATATCAAAACAAAAGTGTTATCAAAAAAAATAGGAGAAAGTAGAAATGATTCAAAAAACTTTGGTCATGCGTAAAAGAAATATGTAATACAAACAAAAAACATGAAAAAATTTACAACATAAACTCAGCAACAGGTGAACTATTAACGGCCGAAAAGGAAGTAGCGGAGAGATTTAATGAGTTCTTCACAGCAATTGGTAAAGATCTTGCATCAAAAATTAAAAAATCAGAGAATGTGGTCAATCAAACTCCACACCCTGTGGTGAACTCACTCTTTCTCACCGCAACTACTGAAATAGAAATTAGAAATGTAATCTTAACGTTAAAAGAAAAAAATCCCCAGGTATAAACAATATTAAATCAGAAACATTAAATAATATAGCGAATGAAATTTCTCCTATTTTAAGTCACATTTTTAACCTGTCAATTGTAAAAGGTATCTTTCCGGAAAAGCTTAAAATAGCAGTAATCAAACCTCTACACAAAAAGGGTAGCAGCTTGGAGGTGACTAATTATCGTCCAATATCAATTATATTCAATTTAGCAAAAGTATATAAAAAAAATTTTGGAAAAAAGAATAGTATCGTATTTAAATAAATATAACCTTTTATCTAATAAACAATATGGTTTTAAAGAGAATATATCAGCAGAGGGTGCCATTATTCATATAACAACTAATATATATATAATGAACAGCAGTAAACCATCACTATGTATTTTTATAGATCTTTCTAAAGCGTTTGACACAGTTAGTCACCTTCAGCTACTGAAAACTTTACAAAATATTGGCTTTAGGGGAACAACATATAGGCTCATTGAAAGTTACCTCAATAAACGTCCACAATGTGTTCAAATAGAGGAAACAAAAAGTCCTTTTTTAAATGTTGAATATGGCGTTCCACAAGGAACCGTGCTAGGTCCAATATTTTTTAACATCTATGTAAACGATATATTAAAACTTGATCTTGATGGAGATATTGTCAGTTTTGCCGACGATACAGCAATTTTTTACTACTCCAACAGTTGGAATGAATTAAAGATAAAAGTGGAATATGATTGATGATGTTATGAAGCTTACCAGGACCTTACAGATCAAACCTATAACTAAGTAAGTAAATTAACTCTTGATGAATCTTCAAAATTCTTTGTGCTTGTTAAAGTATTTTACCTTATAGAAGGGATGCTTGTTCCCTCTCTTTGTTTTTATTTTAACTTTTTAAACTTTATAAAAATAACTCTATTTTCACACACTACCTGTTGACACACTCCCAAAACACACTACCTGCCTGATGGTGATTGGTACCTTCTCGTAATGGCTTTGAGTTAATGTTTTCCTTCAGACTGCTTTCAATTGGTAAATCAATATCTACTATCTTTTTCCCAGTGACACGTCGACCATGGATACATTATATGTATAACTTGAGAAGTTCTATCTACCTCTCTCTGTAATACCATCCAAGAGCATTCTTCTTATAGCCAATATGTTTCGATTGAAGAACACATAAGCAAGTAAAATCTTTTCTTGTTTATACTTTCAATATTTCTATTTAATATCAGCATAACAAATTTTATTTTAATTATTATAAAATTATTTTAATCAATTGTACATACTTATCTGCATTATTGTAAATTATTTCAAATTTTCAATTTATTAACTTAAAAAAAAAACAAACAGAACTTATTTACCTTTCACCCCTAGTAACCCTGCCTTTCTTAAAAGTGTTCATTGTTTTCTCATTATCAGCCATATTTTCAGGAATGTGTAATCACGACAAAAATATTATCTTCTCAACCATATTATAGTTTGAACAATTATACTTAATTCTAGTTTCTAAGTAATGTTCATTGCTTATCGTGCTTCTCTTCTCAAGGCTGGTTGTGATTTTATTATAGAGATACATTGTTTTCAAATACTTACCCATTTACAAAATTTTCTTCCTTTTTTTTCAGAAACAGTCGCTTGTGTTCAGTTCGCTGCTTGTATTTCCAAACTATTTTCATGATTTATCTTTGGTACCTCTTACTTTCCTTTTTACTGAATCCCATTCGGTTTTGTAAATGTTGTAATTCTCGTTTTGGTACTTAAAATTTTTTCTATTACTTTTTCTTTTTCTGTATCGTGTAATATACGTTCCAATATACTGTATATTTTCTTTTTGAATTCATGGCATTAATTCCACATACCTTTAGTAAACTGCTTATTTCCTCTAATTAGTCCACATTTCTTTTATACTTGCTTTTACTAAATCAATGTTTACAATCTAATTATCTGTTTCATGTAAAAATACTCTTTGGAAGTTGCTATTTTAAATTTGTGAACATTAATTTCTTGTAATATTTTATCACTTGGGATTTTGTGTTGTGTATTGTTAACAGATAAGAAGACGAAGAAGACGCTGCACTGCATTCTATATGTGCTTCGGTATCTCTAAAGCTTTTTTAATAATTGCATTTTTAACCATGGATTTGTTCTTTTCTTGAATTGATCTTTCTCTCATCTCCGGTTCATACGTTGTGTATTTCTTTCATACATAGAGTTGATCATAACTACATCGTTTAATGTACATCATCCAATCAAGCGTTTACTATTACTGTTACCTCTTCAAATCTTCCAATTACTTTACCGTTTTTGTTGGGATCACGCCCCACCCTACCATTAAATTCCCTACTGTCATAATGGCACCTCTAGTTTTGTATACCGCTTCTTGTAGATTTTTAAGTCTTCTTTTTCTTCTTGTTTTCCTTCTGCTTTCAACAAGCTTACAAGTTCTTGTGCTTCTACCTCTATGTACTAGCAAAACTTTTTCCGATAAACCATTTTCTTCTGCTTTCAACAAGCTTACAAGTTCTTGTGCTTCTACCTCTATGTACTAGCAAAACTTTTTCCGATAAACCATTTTCTTTCTCCGATCTGCTTTCACTAGACAGGTCACTTTTGTCTTGTACTTCTGAAAATATTAATAAGCAGTTACCTTTTCTTCAATTGCATCCATTTCATGTTCTTTGTGCTAGGTCCCCCATCTTTACTTCCTAACGCCAGAGATTGATGTTAGTATTTATAAAAACTTCCAATTTTCCTTGTCTGTTTCCCAGTATGTTGCGTGCACATGTACCCCTGCGTGCGTGCGTTGTGTGTGTCTTCAACTGATAACTTTTAAAATATTGAAGCAATCGATTACAAAGTCCGAACTGAAAAATTATTTGCCACAAAATACAGTACGACCTCGTAAGCTAGCAAAATGCAACCAGTGGTGGGGCAAATTTTGGGCGTTGAAAGTACTGAGGATTGTTAATAACAGATTTACAGTGTCGTGCATCTTTTATAAGACAGCCTGTATATGGATGTAATGGATGCTGTGGATATTTGAATAAAGAAAATATAAAAACTTAGATGTTTTTCATTCAATCTGACCTGCAAGCGTAGAAATTACTTTGAAGCTAAAGAGATCAGATCAAAATTCAAGAATAATTTCCACCAGTTCCTTTAAAATCGACTATCCCCTTTTAGTCCAATTACTAGGGATTTTTACCCTACAAAAGGTGTAGTAGAAACGATTTTGATTTATGTTGTTTAAGTTGGGAGCCTGATGAAAAATATAAATATTCGACCTTGAGCAGGGGAGATGCGAGCCGCTATCTTGGATAAAAGGTGTAAAAAATATATTTTTTTAAAATAATTACTCAATGGTTGAGCTTACGAAAAAAATGTGTTGACAAACTTGAAGATAAAATTCCCAACATTTTTTGTATAAACACTTTGTAAGTCTGATATTTATCCAGTTACAGCAGAGGAAAGATTTGGTAACCTATGTTCGCGGTCATTTTATTTTTGGAAGCAAATAAGGAAATTTTACCAATAGAAGACCAGATTCTCAGGTGCATAGACAATGAGTTAGAAGATAACGTTGAGAACGAACACGGTAATGAAGACGTCAATATGAAACGTCCTGGAACGTCAAAAAAAGAAAAAAAAATAAAATGACCGCGAACATAGATTACCAAATCTTTCCTTCGTTGAAATTCAGTAAATATTAGACTTACAAGAAAAAATGTTTATACAGAAATTGTTGGGAGTTTTCTCTTTTTTAATGCGGTTGTTTGTTCCAGGCATTTTTTGTAGGACCAACCGTTAAGTAAATATTTTGATAATAAACCATTTCTTGGATCTTTCATCCAAGATGGGGTCGCGCCTCCCCCCCTCAAGATCAAAAATTTGAATTTTTCATCAGGTGCCGACTTAAACAACATATATCAAAATCGTTTCTACCACACGTTTTGTAAGGCAAATGGCATTTTTGTCCCTATGACTGGATTATTTGCTATCTATCTTTAAATCATACATGTCTACGCTTTTATTAGAGTAATTATGATTGTATAAAGTTCTAAGGATCTAATTATAACCTGAATCGATAATCTAATTACACTAACAGATAATAAATTTAAGTGGTGTTCGCGTTTAATACTTCTATTGGCCAGAAATTAGCAGCATGAGTTTCTTGTTAGCAAATTCCCATGCTTGCAAAACGCCGTCACGAATGAATAGGATAATGGATACTTGTTTTATTACCTATACGTTTTATTATTAGGATTCACAGCATTAACACTATTAACAGGGTCTTAACTAGCTAGCACTATTAACATTAGGTATTAGTATGTTTGGGGTGTATTTATCCATCCTACTGTTTAATATCCAGGTGATTGTAATAATATGAATGGTACTATTATTAGAAGAACTTACGCATCTGTTGTGGGATTTTTCTTCAATAATGTATTTTTGAAGAAATTGGGAACGCAATTTAGCAATAAAGCTATTAAGCAAGAGCAACTGGTAAACAATACAAGAAATCTTAGAGGCAACGTTCTTTTGTAATCATTATTTATTAAAAATGTAGGCATATGAAGAAGTTTTAAATTGAAGAAAGAGCAATGTTCATTAACGAAGATTTTATCCGAAGAGTACCACTTGTTATAGATGACAATTTTATATTAATTTATTTGGGGACCTTTCATGTACTTAAACTTGCGTGCCATAAACACTTTTCTTTTTCCTTTAATTGTACAACAAAGCTCATGCAGGTGTGTCCAAAAGAAGAAATCATATTATCCACCGTTGTTTATCTCTTGCGAATCTCCAAAGAAGCTCATGGCATTGTAGGCCTTGTGCAACACAAATAGACAACAAAAACATCCCGGAACTGAGTTGTCCGCTCCGGTGAAATGGAGTCTTTGGTTCAATGTACCCGGTCCGGTCATTGCCTACTGGGTGTCTTGTCAGTCGGCTCTTCGGCGGTTCTACATACAGCCTTGCCCTGCCACTTCAAGTTATGTAAACTCGAACTTTTTTACAAAACGAATACCAAAATTCTACTTGATACAACGGTATAATGTCAAATTGCAATTAACCAAACAGGAACTCCTCAGGAAAACTATGTTAATTACTTGTTAATTCCGTTTAGAAATGTGTGTATGTGTATGTTTTTGAAAAAAAGTCAACTAACTAGTACTGGAGGTTGTTCTAGTTACCAAATATTTCATTTTTTATGCTATGTATTTCTTTTTATATTACGATTTAGAAAGTTATTTTAATGCATATCGTGTTCAAGGTATAATTTTAAAGTAGTTTATAGTAAGTCGATGTAATAATAATCAAGAATAGTTTAATTCACAATAATTGATATTTAATCGATAGGCTGCATAACAGTAAAATAATATTTCTTTTGTTGTTTGTACTAATGGATGATTTGTTGTGACTATTATGAAGATGCACATAAATAAAAACAAAGAAGAAACATTAACTTCTCTGTTTGATAGTATTACACGACAACTGGTAATCCAGTTTTAACTGTATTCAGGACATTAAAAGATATGGGATGTGCTGGTTTGAACAACATATTACAAATAGGATACCTTAACAAGTGCTACTTCAGAAAAATAAATTGCTACATATGACGTATTTACTGCTTTTCAAGTACTGTTAATGTTTATTAACGATAAAGTGTAAACGATCTTTAAATTGGCGTATTTGCATATTGCACTTAAAAGAAAAAGTATACGTTGGTAGTACCACCAATTGGAAAAATTCTTAAAGTGCAGTCGAGTCTCACCATCCGTTAACAGTGTTTTATATTCAACTAAAGAAAATGGTCGTGTACTTAAATACCGACAGGGATATAGGGGATTCTTTCATTTCATTAACAATAATTGCTGCAAGGTTTGCAAGCTTTGAAGATAAGGAACTGTAAAAGGATAAATTTATCAAGTGTAACAATACAATATCTTTTTATAGAAATATAGCAAAATGAAATTATGCCGTTAATAATTCATATGTTTTACATTTGATCATATACTATTTATAAGTTACTAATGGTGATAAGACATAAAATATTAACATGGTTGTGGCTTGACAGTAACTAAGTTGCAATTTTTTCTATCTTCAATATTTAACTGGGTTATCACTCGTTAAATTCGCATTTCAGAATTTTTGGTAACAGAGTATTGTTAGTGGGTTGTAGACAGTCTTGTAGTGATCTCTACGCGATGTATTACTAGTCATATTTACTATTTCAGACGTCATTTACTTCACAACAATTTATAAAAATGGCTAATCAAATTCGCAAGAAATTAACACCTATGATAAAAATTTTACAAAACGATTTTGATGAAAACGACCACCGAGTATAGTTCCATCTCAACATTATGTAACAAAAACGAAATGTAATTGTATCATTGTCTATTACACAGCTTTAAGAAGCAAGTAAACGATTACCAACATTGAATACGAAGCGCTTATTCTACTACGGATTTACTTGACTTCGCTATTTCCGGTGGTATAGCGAATACATACACCAAAGTAGAATCAAACTATGACTGTCTTCGGACCACACCCCCTTCTAATTACATTAAGTACCACCATTATTACTAGAGAACCATCCCCAAAACACTGCACCAAGAACACCAATTGGGACCTTTTCAGAAGTATACTGGACCGTGAATTAGCCTAACTATCCGAAATAAGAAAGCCCACGGTCTAGACGAAGCAACTCAGTACTTAACCACAATGATACAAAATGCGGCATGGCAAGCCACACCCAGCGCAACAAGCACCCATCCAACAGATATTAACATTCCTACACTCCTAACACAGAAAAACGCAAGGCACGGAAAAAGTGGCAGCGAACTAAACAAAGACAAGACAAGACCCTATACAATAGGCTTGCTCATCAACTCCACACTGAACTACTAAAAGTCCGAAACAACACCTTGCAGTATTGCATCACTAACTTATCACCTGATGACCACACGATATGGAAGGCAACAAAAAAATTCAAAAGGCCAATAGTACCGATACCTCCAATAAAAAAGCTCGACGACACTTGGGCTAGATCCAACAAAGAAAAAGCAGACACATTTGCTGACCCCCGCCGGTAGGAAACAACGACTACACCAAAATTGATTCATTTCTTGATGTGCCCTGCCAAATGTCCCTATCACTCAGACCATTTTTACCAGCCGAAGTAAGCCAACAAATCAAATTAGCTAATCCTCGTAAAGCACCTGGTTACGACTTAATCGTAGGCGATGTTTTGCAGAACTTCCCCCGAAAAGCCCTAGTGTTCCTTATCACCATATACAATAGCATCCTAAGACTCTGTTACTTCCCCGCCCAGTGGAAACATGCCTTAATCATTACGCTTCCCAAGCCTGGTAAACCCCCCCCGCAACCCTCCTCATACACGCTCATCAGCCTGTTACAATGTTAGTTCAAGATGTTTGAAAAGTTGTTCCTCACAAGAATTCAAAAAACTGTAGACCTACACCAAATTATCCCAAACTACCGGTTTGGCTTCCGGCAACATCATTCAACTATCCATCGAGGACATCGAATTGTCAACAGTATTATGGAGACCTTAAGAGCGTTTGCACAACGGTATGCCTAGACATAAAACTGGCCTTTGACAAAGTCTGGCACACGAGTCTGCTATACAAAATTAATCTCGATTTCCCAAGCCAGTTATACTTAATATTAAAATCATATTTAACTGAGAGAACTTTCCAAGTCAAAATTAATAACACAACTTCTGAATACCATGAAATTAGCTCCGGAGTACCGCAGGGCAGCGTTCTAGGACCGTTACTTTATCTTCTGTATACCTCTGACACACCTTCAACTGACAATACTATAATTGCCACGTTTGCTGATGATACAGCTATTCCCTACGATAACCCAATAACTACGACCGCCCATTTACAAACTCACCAGGACATCCTACAAAACTGGTTTAATAAATGACGATTACAGTCAATAGCGATAAATCCTCACTAATAGACGCACCATAAGCCCACGAAACAGTATCAACAATGCTCCCATACCTCAGAAGTCGGACATCAAATACCCTGAACTACATTTGGACCACAAACTAACCTAGAGAACCCACATCAAAGTCAAACGGAAACAAATAGATCTCAAAATTAAGCAAATGCTTTGGCTCATCGGCAGACACTCCCAACTCTCACTCTCCAACAAACTACTGCTATATAAATGTATTATTAAACCCATCTGGACGTACGGGATTCAATTATGGGGCTACGCTAAAGCCTCCCACACCAAGATCCTGCAGCGATACCAATCAAAAATCCTCTGCACAAATAACCAACGCTACATAGTACGTCACCAATGAAACCCTTCACACCTACCTAAGAATTCCGTATGTAGCCTCAGAGATCCAGAGGCTCGTTCGAACATACACAAACAACCTGCCAGGACATGAAAATCAGCTCATAGAACAGCTCTCTAACCAGCCGACCGTCACCAGACGATTAAAACGACACTGGCCACAAGACCTACCTGTGTAACCACCCAGAACAACTTAGTGTTTAGTTTAGTTTTAGTTTAGTTTAGCATACGGGGAGAAGGCGTTAGCTGGATCCCCTACTCACATATTAAATACATAAAATTTACTTATTACTCCCCTGCGAGTAGATTGTAAATAGGCAAATTCAATAAAAAAAATTTACTACGGTAAAAGCTACAATGGAGGACACTACTTCCAAGCAGGTAAGGGTCAGCGGTTTACAAATTTTTTTTGTAAACCGATCACATTTATTATCAATATCCACGTTTGATTTAAATTTTTTATTTTCGAAATGTATATAGCATTTTATTCATAAATATTATTAACAAATCCTTTGAGCTATTGTTTAAACAAACATCTTTACTGCTAATCTCCAGTTTAAGATAACATCTTTACTTACTGTTTACTAATTACTTAGTAAATGATTCAATAATTAATTTTTTATTTTCAAAGTAAATTACTAAACAATGACATCACTTAATAATAATAAAATTACAACCGTAAATAAACTATGATTTTTTTTTGCTTTGGGTATCTAGACTCATTTAGCCACGAAAAATTAACTTAATGTACATACATTTTATTCTTCATAAATTAAATTGCTTTAAGAAACTGCAGTTATACACCTGACAATGCCCTAGCCGGAATTTTCATTTGTTATATACATACCTAAATAAAATTCCTATGAACTATTGACACTTACGGATGTTGGAGCGATGTTGTACGTATGTGTCAGTTATTACGGTTTTTATTGGTGTGACTCTTTTACTCCACATATCTTGGATTCAACCTAAGGAAGAGTAGGTTATATTTGTATGAAATCGAGTTGTAAAAATTTGCACCTTTTATCTCGTCACTGCTCTATGAAATATTTGCTGCGACTGAAGTGGTGGAAAAATTTAATAAGTCAAGTATATGAAAATCGTGTCATGTAAGTATCCAAGGACTATTGAATAAACATCACGAAAAATATTGGATTTTTAGTGGTCGGCGTGTACTGAGGACGATGATAAGCAGGTGTACCGTCTGCAAAAGACAAATGGGAAATCATTTCAAGTGGAGTTGCCACTTCTAGTGCTGTATGCGATGCACTGGGTGTTCGGGAGACACACGACGTTCACCCATAAAACTGGCTGTCTTCTACCCTATCCTTGTTTCCTTGGAAACTGGGCAATGGATGAAGTTGTCAGGTCAAGTGTGTGGTAGAGAAATTCGTGAGAATTCTCGACGGTTACTCATACCGATCAGGGGGAGCCCTGGTATATGATACCGGTGTAGGCGGATTCGAATCTCGCCTTGGATAATGTCATTTATGGTCACCGACGGAACCCGCTGTTTGACCGAGGTCATTTATGGTCACCAAAGGAACCCGCTGTTTGACTGAATCTTAAGTGAGGAGAAACGAAGTGAGGTTTATCCCGCTTTTTGGCATATGGGAAACTGCATGCCGCCAGGTAAATGTGCTTAGGAGCTATCCCGACCACCCTATGATCCGGACTGCAGCCGGGTACAGTGATTGGGAGAAGCTCTGAAAGCCATTACACTTAAGTGAGTTGAAGCGAATACATAGCCTCTCACAATCAAGACAACTTCACCTTAACGGGTACACACTGGGAGTCTATAACGTGTAGACTTAAACTAAGCTCTGTCGAGGGCCCACCAAGCATATTTATTGGTAGATTGGGGTGGCAAAACCATTAAAAAACCAAGTCCCGCTACAATTGAGGTTGGATTCGATCGGGCAGTGGCGCCAACCCCTGTCTCGGGGAGGAGCTTGTTAAGGTATGAAATAGGACTGGAGGAGGGCTCTCTCTATTCAACTGAGTTAAGTTGGGGGAATAGTCCTATTGCTGGACGAGGTACTTCACCCCGTATTAAAGAGGACGGGAGGGTGCCGGCGGGTGAGCACGTGTTAAGTCGATCGCTCCGGTACTAGCCTGGATAGCTAGTAGAGGGTGGATAGGCAACCTCGCTCCGACCAGTGAGCTGACTGGGAGCAATTGCTATGCAATTCGCGCGCTGATTGAGCATATCTCAATTACTTCCTCATTGGAAGGAACGTGGAGGTATGTTCACACGGGGACTCCACGTAAAACATTCAGATAATCACTGTATGCGATGCAGAACAGTGTGCAAAGCTGTGTCGACCTTGCTAGACCGTCGTTTTTGAAAACTGGTTGAGAAGGCTTAAGTATGTTTGTTCAATGTAACGTGTGAAGTTAATTTCTTATTTCTTTTCTTTTCATCATAGTTCCTTGCGGATATTTTAGCAATTTGTAGCAAGGCGAGATAGATCTAAAACTATTTACAGCGATAACGGTAGGAACTTTGTAGGAGCCGTGAATTCGTTCAGCAGGTTAAAATGGACGAAAATTGTTGAGAATGCATCTCAACGTTCAACGTATAAAGTGATGATTCAATCCACCGACAGCTGCCTGTGGGGCGCATTTTGGGAACATATGATCGGAATGTTAAAACAATCACCATGTAAAGTATTGATCGTGCTTCCCCTATTTATAAAGATTTTTCTACAGCTTGCCTTTGCCTACTTTGCCTTTGTGATTGTGAAAGAAGTATTAACCCTAATGACCTAGCAGCACTTATTTCTGCTATGTTTTTACAGGACTAAATTGAGAGCGTAATATTACCTGATTGTGACGCTGTGTCAGCGGGTCAGTGTAGACCTTCGTCGTAGGTTTTGAAGCGAGTATTTAGTACCATAAAACTTACGTGTCGTAGAGACTCAAGTCGTTCAATATTCCTTGGGAAAGGTGTATTGATTGACAGTGATAATGACAAGTGGCCTGACTGGCCACTAGGTCCTGTATCATAATTAATTCCTCACAGAAAAGGCTTAATTCGTCTGGTGGGAGTAAATACTGCAAGACAGAGATTATCAGACCTGTATTTTTCCTTTGGAGTGTATTGATGAAGAAGATGATCCAAAAGTGTAGATCAAGGAAGAGATGTCGACATACGCAATTACTTTTGTTTAGCCCTGGAGATAAATAGAGATCTTTTACTGGCATTAAGTCTTTTGAAACGTCGCAATAAAGCTTTTTATCTTAAAAATTAAAGAATTTTATTTGAAGTATACTGAATCTTCATGAATCGGGAAAAGATACTGAACACGGCAGGATATGTGATATATTGGATGCGATATTTTGGTTGTTCAAGTTTTAATTTTACAATTTTTGTGTTAATAAACTTATCGATTATTTATTATTAAACGATCAATTTTAGTGCGCAAAAGCGATGTGCGAAAACGGTTTGCTACTGCTACTGACTTACGATACTAACTGCAAATATACATGCCACTGCACAGGCCAGAATACTCGACAAAATGGCAAAACTACAACTTTCGAAATAAAAAAAATAATTATTTAAACAATCTTAATTAGTATACCTACTTTAAAATCAGTTTTGGTAAAAATTCTAAATAGGTACATTGGTAAAAAATGTATATACTACATTTTAATGAAAACTTCGGAGAAAAATATTACTCGCTCAAATCTTTGTTCTTTAGTACTTATTTTAAGTACCAATAAATTCTAGATTCTGATATTTTTAAAGTATGTTTCTTTACTTTTTTTAACGCAGAATTCACAAGGTATAATACATTTTACATAAAAAGTTAAATCTATTCTCAATGTTGTATTTTATACTACTATTTTTAGATTTTAATATATTTGCAACATTTTAAATATGTTACTCCCTACAATTCCGCATTCAATTTATTAATTGGAATAAAAATCAATTTTATTAAAATAATACTGTAATGTGTTGAAGATTTAATATGCTGGCGTTCTATTCACCACGTTTTACCACGTATAAACTCTCTATCAAAAAACTAATTAGTTCGTAGATTAATTAATTAATTAGTCAGTTATAACTAATTAATTAATAAGTCTCCGATTTCAAATTTGACGTCAAAATTCGAAAACCTGAAGTGACGGATTCAATATAGCGACCATAATGACTAAAATTCGACTTATTCGGATAAAACTTGGGATCTGAAGATTTCTGAGGTCGTTGATTTCAAATTTCATGTTATTATTTGAAAATTCAAAATGGTTGGTTGACACAATATGATGACCATAATAGCATGTTACTTGGATCTATGACGAAGATGTTGCAGTACGATTTTAGCCTACTTTTTGCGGGTGGTTTCTGAGTCAGTTCCTCTAGCCTCTCAGATTTCGGAGTGCTTTCTAAGTGACTTCCCTTTGCTTCAGGCAAGCGGGGTGATTTCTGGGTGAGTTCCCCTAGCCTCTCACATTTCGGGATGCTTCCTGAATAAGTTACCCTAGCCCCTCACATGTCAAGGTATTTACAGGTTGTCAGGGTGTTTTCCACGTTTCACAGTTAAAGTATCTTTTCCTCGCCATCAATAGATAATTCTATACCGTCTAAGGTTTTAAATGGTTGAAAGATACCTAGCAATTCAACATTTTCGTTACTATTCTCTGAACCAGTCTCGCACTCTTTCTTTCAGAAATCTTTTTTAACTTTCTGATTAAAATTTAATTTCTTAATGACAAAAAATAATTTAACGGTGAATGGTGTAGCACCCTGACAAGTGAGAGACTAGGGGAGCTCACCCAGAAACCACCCACAGAAAGTACCCAAGCAGCATGTTTAGTCATCGGTGCATACCAGCAACTACCAGTGGAACTATTAAGTTTTAGCCAATAGTCACAAGCACGTAATTGCTACGGTTTCAAAATGGGGAACAATTTTTGGGTAGCAGATACGTGGCGGCGTAGTAATTGCTACTTTCGTGGATCTTCTTTTCTCTTCTCGTCTTCTCTTTGACACATCGTGCCGCGTGGTTACTCTCTCTTACTCTTGCGATTTAACAAATATTCTATCATTTTCTATACTAATGCTGCGATCGTGTCACAAAATGGATTACTATTTTATTATTAATACGTACTTAATAATGCAAAGAGCGATAAATTGTTTGATTATTTTGTCATTTCAGTAAACCACAATAAATTGTAAACTATTGCAACTTTTCTGTTGAATGTGATGAAAATAACAACGCGCCTTCTTTAATTATATTTTTTAATAAAAAACGTCGTTTAAATAAAAAATACTTGATTATTGTCATTAATTAACTTTATTAATATTGAGTGAGCAGAGAGCATTACATGGACAATTAAACAATGCATACACTGCACAAGATGTGTGTCCTCCACAGTGTGATGTCCTCCAGATGTGTGTCCTTGGGTCGACTGACTCAAGTGATACTGACGGATGGGCCAGGATTAGTTAGTTACATCACTATAAATAAATGTTGCCAACTTCAAGTTACATACATAACAATTCCTAAGGCACAATTTGGCACCAATTTGCTGTTTTTATTGAAGGTTATGTAGTAAAACATCTAACAACAATCATAACAAATTGCAAATTGTTTAATGGCTTCCAACATTTTACAAGTAAATATGGAGATGGAGTAGTTTACGAAAAATTACTTTAAAGTGATTCTCCTGGGTAGCAAAGACGTAAGTTTTACTTTCAATACTACTGTAAGGTTCTGATACTTTAAAGAGTTAAGCAATGGTTCCAGGCAGGTGGCAGGAACTTTCAGTACTACTTTAGTTTTAAAAACTTCAAAGTAGCTTCGGGCAAGGTACTGCAACATTCATAATACCATTTTGAAGTTGCAACGACTTTAAATTAATTACTTTATACTAAAATTGTTCCTAAAATTTCTTGTGGTAGATCCTGGTAACTACTATTATTGTAGGCTAACTGTAGACGTAACATTTTTCATTCTGTTATTTTATATTTATAATTTTTGTTATCAAATTCGAAATCAGCGGCCTTAAAACCTCTAGATGTCGGGTCTTATCCAAGTCGAATTCGAACATAAGCCATTTTGTATTTTCAGACTTCTCAGCAGTCTTGTATTTTCAATATTCTCGAGATAATAATAATCATTCTAAATTAGTTGGTTGCATGTACAGTGATTATTGCTAGTAGTTTCGCTGCTAAACTATAAACATTTTTTCTGAGTAACTGTTTGTTATTCTGTTTATAGTATACGAGTGATAACCGTTGATATGCTAGTTTTCTTTCGTGTCGACCGATGTATTTGATGCAGTGGCAAAAAACAAAAAACATATTTAAAAATTCAAAATTGAACAGTCTACATAAGATAATTGCACTTGATGTCTGTGGTGATACAACTGACATTCTAGATACATAAATAATAACTTATAGTAATTTAAAATTTATTGGTTCACATTTGGCTGCGCTTGATTGATCAATGGGATACGGCCTTAGAATGCGCATAAATTGTAATTTTCATTCTCATTATAAACACCATTCATTCTCATTTTGTCGATTATTATTATATTCGAAATACAAACATTGTTACTACACAATAGTTTATTTTCTACTTTTTAAGCGCCACAATACAAATCCTTCAAATTAACATAACTCTTTGTGCCAAGTGAAAATCATGTTTGTTTCGACCTCCTGTGCATTTTTATTTATGCATGCGCATGCAATGGAATTACAACAATAATAACATTTAGAATAGTTGTAGAAAAATAACTATATGTCTGCATACTTACAGTAATTTTTATGTGTTATTCTTACATCAAAATCCTTTAATTAAAAGGAGCGTTTTTTAAACAAACAAATTTCCCAATGCATAAATACTTAAAAAGGACCTAACAACAATAAAAAATACATTTGCATAATTTACCTGCAAACGCTATATTTATATAAAAGAGTTTTTTTGTTCCCATACCACTTAAAAGTACATATTAGCAACTATTAAGAATGCAACACCATGCAAAGTATGAGATTTTTAATAAGATTGTTGTTGCAATATAGAATTCAACATCTGTTTTACATTTTGGGAACTATTTAGGTTTTTTTTTAAATATTTCATTCCCTTCCTAAAAGCACATCATGAAACAATGTTATTATCGTTTTTAATAATGATGCATAATGTATTTTGAATATTTGAATACACTTGCATGGTGTGTGCTTTCCTAAAGGATCCTTGACATTTTCAGTTTAGAAATCGGTTTTCTAAAACGAGTATTAATGTTTCTCTTGGATATGATATGTGAATGTTATACTGTGAGCCAAAAACGGACAGCTTAACTTGCTTGAAGGGAAACGGTCCGTTGTTAGTTCGATTTACAAAACAACAACTTCCGAAACAAATATAACTCGATCGTTAAAGACTAAGTATGGGTTTCGAAATAAAGGAAATGATGATGAAAGTCACACAATTACAATCTGGTTAAGTTTTCTTTTCCTCTCTTTTTAATTTGCTTTCTGCAGAAAAAAGTAAACAGTACAAATTTAGTGAACAGGAGCGTATTTGAATATTTTAGTAACAACCCAGCGGGTAGCATCACGTCATAATGACGGCTTTATTTGTCCAGTTGTGACGTCAAAATTACCTGATAGATAGATATTCGACGTTATGACAAAAACCACGTGTTAATATCAAGTCTCAAGACGTCATATTCTTACGTTACAGCGGCGAGAGCTCAGACTAAAAATGATGTTTTTTAAAACATTGCTTTGACGTATTTTTGGCGTGACGCGAGAATCAAATAAAAGTATTTATGACAAAAAGATTTTTATTCAAAAAATAATATAAATACATTTAATATAATATTTTTTACTAAATTTTAGAATTTAGTAATTCAATTTAAATTAAACATTTTAGAAGCTTTCGAAATATACAAACACAAACTCATGGTACCTTTAATGAGTGAACAGACTGAGCTGAGTAATTCTCCATTACTGGAAGTGTTTAAATATTTAATTTTTATTATTTTTATCATTTTGCTTAGTTATCTATTTTTTGTATTTACCTTAGCGACGTGTTTGTTTATACTTATATTACCTTTGAGAATGACAGCTTCATTGTCGAAACAATTGTCAGGCAAGTAGGTATAAATTTGTAAAACATTTTACTATTATGAACTGCAAGGGGCTTGCAGATATTAAATTGACCAGAGATATTGACTAGGAACTTATTCCGCAGAAAGCCATACATTTGGCATATTTAAGGATTGGTGGGGTGGTAATGGGAGTGGAAGTATGAAAGCTGATGTCTTAAATGACGTCTAGCTTTTCTCCTTAGCTTATGGGTAGTTTAGTGGTATATGACAAGTAAGGACTGTAAAGTTTTTTACAAGGGTCCTTGGGTTAAGAGGAATGGGAAATTAGGAAGAGTGGTTGTCTTGGGTAATGATTTCAAACTCCTTCGCTCATGGGCAATTTAATTAAATGCCACATGTGAAGATTACAATTTTTCCCAAGGGTCCTTGGGGTTCGTAAGAGGAATAAGAGGGGAGAACGGTGATTGCCTTGAGTAGCGGTTTCGGTCTTCTTAGGTCTTAGGAAGTCTAATGGTACATCACAAGTGGGGAATTTCCAAGATTTTTCTTTATTTTTCATCCAAGGCACTTTAGAGTAATGGTAGTGGAGTAAGGATGGTGGTTTTGGTTAGTGTTTTTTAACTACTTAAATATAACAGAACTTGAATGGATGTAAAATTGAAATTAAAAAGCGTGGGAGGCTGAAAACAATAGAGATCAATTTTTAATGCAAGTAACAAGTTTATATGGTTTTCAACAGAATCCCAAGGAGACACTTCGGTTACTTCCCTTGTAATATATGAGTTCATCTATATGTATGTATGAGTATTTATATAAGCGAACAGGCAGCAAATAAAGGATTCATTCTAAGGGTCCACAAAAAAACATTTTTTAATAAAATGCAAAGTTGAAGTAGTTTAGAAAATCATAAGACTATACGCACGATACCAGCTAAAAAAGCTCACGCGATGCGGACTACTTCAATACTGTATACTATAATCTGTAACCTCTTATACCTTTCGGTGTTAATACCGCGCCGCAAAGTGAATATGTGTGTATGCCCAGGCAGTGGAGCCATGTAGTTAAGTACAGTGCGATTTTGGCTTACCCATCCGAATACTGACCGGAGCAAACTCGACTTAACTGTTTTAAGCTATATAATTCCGCTATATCCACTCTGTCATACTGGCGGTTTCCATACTGTATAATACAATCTTATAGTTAGAAGTTGACCTGAGCTTTTCCAAAAGCACTGCTTGTTTTCTTCTCCGGGAAGACAATTCAGGATCAGGCTACATTAGGTTCTATACTATAAGTATGCGAAGTTTCTGGTTTCTATATCAACACGACGATCTGTCGACGATCCCTTTTCTGTTCCTCATTTTCGTGCCGGGGAGAAAGATCTAATATCCGTCTAAACTGCGTTAGATTTTATGGATCGATGGAGACCTTATATATTTTATTGAAATCTCTATAAAAGCTATATAAATAAACAATTTCTTATTGTGATAGTATATCTTCTATTAATTGAAAGTGCTTTCATAGCAAATGCAAGCAATATATAAACTAGAAACCCTATGCAGTTTTGGCACTAGAGGTAACGGAGACGGACGTACTCAAACGGTATAGTGTTTGAGAACGTCCGTCATATCTAGTACCCTACAAGATTTCCATTCAATATCCGATTTTAGCACTCTGGTGCCACAACGGCATAATTATGCCAAATAAAACTTATACAGTGTAAAAATTCTGGCCTGTCACTAAATTAACTACGTCAAAAATGACATCAGCCGAAAGAAACCGAATTATTTGTGCAGCGCAAGCGTTACTTATTTTATGTGATGTAGTATGTATAATATGTATACAGGGTGTAACTAATATAACTACAAACCTCGTAATGGGACCCCCATTACGAGGTGTAATGATTTAGAACATATTTTCCGTATCAACACGTGGTGGCTTCCTGTTAGTTTTCGAAAACATCGCATTTTAAATTTTAAGTACGACCCTTGTACTCACATTACATTAAATTATATTAGTTATACCCCCTGTAGGAATTAGGTATTTTAATTTTTTGCTGTAAACTGGCAAAAAGCATACTGTTTCCAAAAAAAAACGGGTCGCGGGACAAATTGTTAAAAATCGGGATCTTAGGAATGCGGCCTGTAATTGAAAAGAGGGCCTCGCGAAACTCATCTTGCCCACTTCTAATTTTGGTCTTGCCCCGCCACTACGTGTCACTGGCCGCCATTAGACACCACCTAAATCTGCATTTTCGAAGAGCTCGGTTTCTATGGTATTTATTGTTGTAAATAATTCAGTGCATGATGGTTATTTTCAAACTAGGACAAATACGAAAAAGGGAATTACATTTCATAAGTAAGTATTCTTTTGTTTAAAATATTAAATATAAAACTTATATTCTAAGACTAATTTCAAAATACTATGTTGTAAAATTGAGGTTATGTAGTTTATGTGCGCATTTCGAGACAGTGAGAACCGCCAATGGAAACATCTAATTACCAAAAAACAGCTCTCCGCCATATTGAGACCCCATCCCGGTCGTATGTGATAGATGATTATGCTCCTTCCTAAAGATAAACTAAAATTATTAGTTCTACCAATATAATTAGCTGTTTTGTACTACCAACCTAAAAAATTCCAATTATATTGGATCATGTGGTATGTTATTTTTCCAATAATTTAGATTTTAATCGAGAGAAATCTTTATTGGCGACTAAAAAATAAATAAGTAGTTCATTAACATTAACTTCAAAAAGAAATATAAAAGTAATTAGTAAGGTTAGATCGTTTGCATATTAACATATGTATATATAACGTAAAAACTGATACAGGAAATTAAATCTGTGCATAGTGTCCTGTATTTACAAGTTTTTACAAATGTCAAGCAAAGAAATATAAATTTTAATTAAAGATAATGTAGTTTGTACCAGCCAGGCTAATTATTAATTAATCAAATTACGAATAGTTGCAGGAAGTACACTTTGGTACAGTGAAATTCGAAGAAATTGATCAGAGTAATCTACGCTTTAAATCAGTTTGTCTTTGATTCGTATATATCAACATAACTATTGTTAAGTTGGTATTTCAATTTTTATATTCTTTATCATTATACATACCTGTCGGTGTCGTTTTTTATAGTGTACACACTTCTTTGTAAGAATTAATCTTTAACATGCATGACGAACTCTAATTTGTTTTTTTAAATCTCACTATATGATACAGAGAAATTATTAAAAAGGTGAATCGCAGCAGGCCATGTTTAGGCTTGCGTGTGTGTGTGAGACCTGCGTCTGCACTGGACACACCGTGTTCCTATGTTGATACTTTACATAATATAATGTCAAATTCTAACAAAACTGCATATTATCCATTTACTGTGTAAAAATCCATTGCCACTATTTAACTGTCATAGTGCTTTCTCATATACGTATACTTTGTCTTGAAATTAGGAGGAGTAGCTAAATTTCGTAGCACCCTGTATAGCTATGCTTTTGTGTTAAGTTGTATAGCGTTTAGGGACTTTTGCATTCTCTCTCCTTTTAGTTGCCATTTTGTTTTCGAACTAACTTCCGGTTGATAGCAGAACATTCACTACGTTTTCGTACACTCGTCAAGCTAGTCCTTTATAAAGAATATTTTAGTGGACATCGCCGTTTAATTAATCTTTTCCTTTATGTTGTGTTATGGGAATTGCATTGGTGCAGATCTGTAATTAATTTGTGGCGATGGTTTTTCCAATTGTTATATTGGAAGCCGTATAGGGATTTTTTTTCTGCTACTTCTTTTTAGAGGTTAGAATCAGACGTTCTCGTAAGTTTTTATTGTTTTAACTGTTCTATCATTCAGTCTCTTATACTTAATTCTTTTGATAGGTTTCGATCGTCGTTAGCCGCATATGGAGGCGATATAATTATCTCTTAAGGTCACATTACACCGAAGGTATTTATAAAGTGTTTGCTTTGTACATTCTGGTAATTTGATTCTATTTGTTACAGACCTTTTTTCTTTTGGGTTTACCTTTACTCATTTTATAACTTCCTGGTTGTCTTACAATAATTACATACACTACGTTGTATATTTGGATTGTTAAAAGACCATTACGCTGACTTGGTTGCTGTTGGATCACGCTACGTTCGACCTGGTTGGTGACGTTCCTCTTCCGTTCGAAGAACACACATCTGTATCGTGAGTCAGTTAGATTGTAGCAACTATTTACAACAACAATAACGTCCGACAACCCTTATTGTATATAAAACATTTCTGTATATTTGTATATTATAATTTTGTGTTAAATGGTTTTTTCGTGTATTTGATAGAAATGTAGTACATTGTTCAATTCAAAATCGTAAAGAAAAGTGGGACTTTGATTGTTAGCAACACTTTTCGTCACGATTTCAGTTAGCAACACTTTTCTTCACGATTTTGGATACTTAGCGACCATTAAATAAAGCAACAATTAAACTTTATACATTTTATCCAACACCTCTATATGAATACCATGTTTACTATGGTCATTTTAAATAAGGAAAGTGATTGTTTACTCTTATGTTAACATTTGGTTACATTATAACCTACGTTGCCCCTAGCAACGTGGGTTATTTTTAAAAAACTCACTCCTTCAAAGATAACAACCAATCACCAGCTTACATTGCATAATATTATTAAAATCCAGTCGTCGTGCTAGAGTATTAAATTTATTACTGTCAAAACTACAGACTAACTATACATTGCAAATTCGATGTTTAAACTTAAATAAAGAGGCGTTGGATAAAATTTTGTATAGCACGCGTGAGTTAAGGATATTATCCACTCAGAAAAATTAACCTTCTCGGGCCTACCGGCCCTCGAGGGTAAATTTTTCGTTCGTGGATAATATCTTACTTAACTCACTTGTACCATAAATAACTATTAATTATGAATATTAATAGAAAATGTACAATTATTTAAAGTATTAAATGTTATCCCAGAAGATGCCGCTATTGATCTAAAATCTGCAACTGCCGTGCAAAGGTCTTCGCTTGATTGTTGAGTCGATTGAACAACACAAGACACTGCGACAGAAGCAGATTGTTTATCAACATTCTGGCAATCACTTAAGTTTTCTCTTGAAGTCGTGCATCTCTGGACAGTCTCACCTTTAAAAATTCTTCTAGAAGTTTTTAATTTATTTTCGATACTATCATCGACATATCCTTCCGCGACTGCATCGGAACTCCACCCCCCGTGTCTTTTGAGACTTTGTATATCTGCTCCGCTGTCTGCAAGTAACGTCGCACTAGTCCTGCGAAAGCAATGTCCAGTGTAACTGTTTGCATTTGGTAATTCCAAGTATTCCGCAATTTTCTTTGGTACAGCGTACAGTGGCGGATTTAGGCACAAGCGCTTGAAGCGGCCGCTTCAGGCCCCGCAAGTCAGGGGGCCCCGCCGAGGCCTCCTGCCAAGGACCGCACTGGACACGCGATAAATAACAATTATTGGCGTGGAATTCACTTTCTCGCGAAAAGTGAAACAAAAACGGATTATATCATTCATATCGGTTGACACATTATAGTTTTCTACGAAAAGGCAAGCATAAGTAAAATATTGTAACGGAGTATACTGTTTCACAACAGACTTGCGAGGAAAGGAATGTATTATCTCTGTCGCTCCGAACACTTGCTTTCTCGCACAATCAGCATCAGCGCGGTCATCAGACTACTATGATGACTATAATTTCTTGAATTAATAGTTTCTGATAAGACGTTCGGTGAAGGGGAATTTTACAACGCTTTTCAACAGGTAAAATTGCTGAATGACTTTTGTCAATTGTTTTTGGTATAGTAAAAGTAGAAAAGTTCCATTGTAAAATAACTGATTGTAAAATAAATGTATTTATGTCCGATTGCATTATAAAGTACTGTTTATTGTATTGTATTGCGTCAGTAAACTGGCTTATTATTGTACTCGTAAAATAAAGTGGTAGTAGTAAAATAAAGTGGTAGTAGTAAAATAAAGTATATAGTAGTAAAATAAAGTATGACAACTGTATATTACATGTCAAATTTTCTTCTGTCAAGAATAGATGTCAAATGATAATTATTATTATTTATAAACTGATTTTTTTTGATAATTAGCCAATTTTAGGAATCGAACATAAAGCTTAGTATGCAACTCTTACATAATCGGACCTTATAGACTCGCCCTTTTTATAGGCCTTGCTCGCTTCGCTCGCTCGGCCATAAACTGGGCTTATCTATAATGTCCTACATTATGTACTTGTTACATAAATAGCTATTATGTCCTATTGCATTATAAAGTACTGTTTATTGTATTGTTTTGCGGCAGTAAACTGGCTTATTATTGTACTCGTAAAATAAAGTGGTAGTTGTAAAATAAAGTGTAGTATATTCAGTTTTCCAATGGCAACTGTATATTACATGTCAAATTTTCTTCTGTCAAGAATAGATGTCAAATTTATAAACTGATTTTTTTTAATAATAAGCCAATTTTAGGAGTCGGACATAAAGCTTTGTATGCAACTCTTACATAATCGAACTTTATAGACTCGCCCTTTTTATAGGCCTCGCTCGCTTCGCTCGCTCGGCCATAAACTGAGCTCATCTATAAAGTTCTACATTATGTACATGTTACATAAATAGCTATTATTTAATATTTATTAGTGCGTATAATGTTAATTAACGAATAATAAATCAGTTATACCAAAAACCTAAAATTATACGATTAAGTACTATGCCGGCAGAAAAATTTCACTCGATTTTCTTCACTTTGTAAACGGTCTTACATCCAGTGGCAAGTTTTACTTATGTCAAATTGTTATTTTTCTTTTAATGACATATGTCATAAAGTACAATTTAATATGAAATAAATAAAGATTATTAAAAGTTTCACAGTTTTATTAAAATATACCTGACAATATTGTTTCGACAGCTATGCTGTCATTATCAAAGGTAATATAATTATAAACAAACACGTCGCTAAGGTAGATACAAAATAGGTAACTAGATAAAATAATAATAATAATAATAAAAATTAATAATAAAAATCATAATTAAACATCTAATACTTCCAGTAACGGAGAATTACTGAGCTCAAGTTGTTCATTCATTAAAGGTACCCTGAGTTTGTGTTTGTATATCTCAAAGGCTTCTAAAATGTCTAATTTGCGTTTGTTATTACAAAAATGTAGGAATTTAATATTATTTTGAGGAGTCATTGTGTGATTTTGTTCTAAAAGGTGTTTGGCGTAATTCGATTTTTCAGGATGTTTATTTTTGTAATGACGTACGTGTTCTTTATATCTTATGTCAAAATTTCGAAGTGTTTGTCCAATATATACCGAACTACAAAAAGAACAATTTAAACGGTAAATGCCCGATTTCATGATATCATGTGTTCTGTCTTTAGCATTAAATAAAAATGAAAAAGTGTTAGTGTTGGTTTTAAATGTTATTTTATAATTGTTGGTTTTTCTTTGTTGGTTTTTAATTAGAACAGGCAGTTAGTAAATGGCTTAATGTGCTGTCGGCAAATTAGGTAATAACATGCACATTTCTTCGTAGAACATTTTTTTAGATGAACACTTGGAAAATCTTTACCCTTGCCTAAAGAATGTTCTGCAAAAAAATGTGCATGTTATTACCGTATTTGCCCACAGCACATGAAGTCATTTACTAACTGCCTGTTCTAAACAACGGCATTTAGTAACCTTCATTCAATGAACCCTCTTCATGCCTAGGCATGAAGCAAAATCGTACAGATTTATTCTCGTTTTACTGTCTGTCCCGTCACTTAGTAAATGACTAGGCAGATAATTATTTGCCGGATTTGACCACAGATTATACTTTACAGATGCGAAGCTCGCCTGGTCCCGCCAATCCAAATTTATATAAGCATGCGTGAATCCACCATTGTTTGAGTAGTATTTTAATCAACCTCACTTCTCTGCTTGTTTATATTTTGCGCGTGTGTTTTTGTTGCGTTCAGATATTTTGAATTATTTTGTTAGTACTTTATATATTTTTGCATTAATATTTGATTTGACATTGATATTATGGACATAATGTTACCTTTCTGCACTTACCAATTGATTTGTACAATACAGTATCCATATAAGTATAATTTATTATAATGTTAATAAAAAGTTTTCGATTTTGGTAAATTGTTTATTTTTTTATAGTTTATTATTTTTTGTTTTATAGACCTTAATTTATGTTAATCCTTGGGGGCCCCAAAAATTTGTAGCGCTTCAGGCCCCTCAAGTCTTAAATCCGCCACTGACAGCGTAAAAGGTATTAATGCCAACTAGCTGTACTGTGCATTTGCCTCTTCTATAGAATATAAATAACCTACGATGGTCAGTTTTTCTCGGCCTTAAACTCAAATATTTTCTATATAATTCAATTTCATCAACGTCTTTCATTTCTGAGCTCACTACGAAAACACGTTTTTTTTGGTTTTAGTATCGTGCAATGTTACAATCAGAACAGATCCAGTATCTTCAACATCTTCTACTTTTAGCAAACGTAATTCAACAGCTCGGCAGGTTCAATATAAAGCAAAGATCATAACTACTTTCATGAACAGGAAGGTATCATCGGGGGCCTTAGTGAAAAACGTGTTAATGTTATCCATCGTAAAAACCTTAGATTTTTTGGCCACATATCCGTCATTTTGACGTTTTAAATATGCAAGCAACTTTTTATAAGTAGAAATGTCAACATTTTCACTAATAGCGAGCGTACTTTTCAACATTGAATACAATGACCACAATGTTGAAGATTTCAAACTCTTAGCCTACAACAACACGTTAAAAATTAGTACTGAAAATTAATGTAATTAATGACAAATACCATTTCAAAAAAGAAAGCGATTAGGATATTTTCATCACTTTCCTCTACTTTTTTTGATTTTCTCCATGAACAAAATTGTTCATAAGTTTTCTCATACTTTTCTCTTGACTTCGACGGTAGCAAATTTGTATAGACTTCTGCTACTGTTGTTAAAATATTGGAAAACCCTTCACCCAATTCAGTCATTTTGCACAATGAAAAATTTACTTACTAAAAACATCGTTTTCTTGTTTTGCTACCATGTTAGCAACATATGACACCTTGATCAATTAATTTTTCTTCATTTTTACATTTTAGTCCTTTTGGTCAAATACACGAAAAAATAGCATGCTCAAGACGTTAAGAAAAGTGATTTTTCCTTGTTCGTGTAAATTTAATCCACTCGCGAGCTGCGCTCGCTCGTGACCTGAAACTTTTACACTCACTGGAAAACAACCACTTTTCTTAACTTCTAGAACAAT
The DNA here is from genome assembly GCA_929113105.1 of Agrypnus murinus. Lineage (NCBI taxonomy): Eukaryota > Metazoa > Arthropoda > Insecta > Coleoptera > Elateridae > Agrypnus > Agrypnus murinus. The sequence goes on from OV816026.1 coordinate 21,553,416, forward strand.
CTACTATTTCCTCAGTGTGCCTGTAGCACTTATATCTAGTATCTGTTTCATATATATAATTTTATCACATGTTACTTATTTTATTACATTGTTAGGAATATTTGCGAGTGAATACGTATGACTTTGCTAAGTAATGAATTGGTTAAAGAATTAAAAATCTGAGGTTAACGATTGCGCAATCTACATCACACGTATTCGTGTTAATTTACCGGGCCAGTTACGTTTTTGAGACTTGAAGTCAAGTCAGATTTAGAGTAAATAAATCCTCACCCAGATAAAATTTGTAATTAGAAATCAATAACTTGCATTTATTTCTTGCCAAAGCTATTTGTCCTTGATTAAGATATAGCCATACGTGATTGATTTGCTTTAATTTGTTCTCATTGACTTTCCTGATAATTTGTTTAGTTGTTAATAAAGCACTGTACATCCCTTATTTGCAGACTTATTATTTATATGTTTGGTATTTGGGCTTTATATTTTCAGCCATCGAGGATTCAAGATTGGGGAAAAGTCGACCACATTGGTAGTAGTCGCAAATGTGTTGTTCTTTTCAGATTTTGTCGGCCAATTTTCATGACTACCAATTTTCTAATAAATAGTGTCAATATAAAATGTTACTAGGAAAATTTGACATGCGTGACTTAACTCTAAATAACACAGAGCTCAGTTCACATAGAGCTCAGTTCATATTTAGGAACTCTAGGACAGACAGGTTTGCATAGATTAATAGAAAACATTTTAGCGGCTAATTTGATCATATTACATGCAGTAAGATCAGAGTCAAAAATTGTCGGCAGTCCTTAAAAAAGTGACAAATAAAAATTTATTGGCGTCACTAATGATCAATTTTTGGATACAAAAACATGAAATTTAAATAAAACAATTGCAGAATAAAACTCAAATTATTGAATTATAATAAATGCTCAAAAAGTAATTCCTTGTTTTTAATGTAAACATTAAACATTGATTAACTATTTGAAAATCACAAAATAAAGTAGTATAACCTCAAAAACGGCACTCTATTTCAAAATAAGCGTCGTGGCGTCATTGGCTTATTCAGTGTAGCCAATACAAAATTATTCAAAGTATTTGTTATAGAAATTTCAAAAACATCTACTAACAATGTACGCATTCCTAGGCTATTTACAATCCTTCATGTACACAAAATTAGTAAATTTTCAACTCGGCTTTGTGAGAACCAATCACAGCGGTACTTTCTTGCGAGATTAATCCGAATCATTCCTTCTAATTTTAAGAGAAAGTTTAAGTACTTTCAACCCCTGTGAAATGCCCCGTCACTGTCTTAATTTAGCTCATTTCCGGACTGTATCTATATTTCAACACAAGTAATAATCCATTTTTAATTAAATCTTAGATTCTTACAACAGGAGGCGCTAATCTTTTAATTATTTTAACCCCTTAAAAATACCCCTCCACTGGTTACATTTTCCTCAATTACGAACTCGATCTGTATTGGGTGGCAAATAATTTTTGTTTTTTGAAATCAAGTTACTAGAGTTACCCCCCCCCCCCCAACACACACAGGCCAAAGACGAATAGGATATTTTTTCTTAAACTGTGTTTTTCGTGTTATTTGTGACCTAAAACAAAGAGAATTGCAAAAAACTTTTTAGAAAGAAGATTTTTTTTATGAATACTAGACTTTTTCGTACTATGTAAGTATGTACGAGGGTGATTTGATAAGTCAGTTACTTTTTGAATTTCCCGCGCAGTAACTTTAAATGCAACACTGCTCCCGTCAACTGCCATCAATGAATAGACTACTGTAAAATTTTGAGAACGCTGCGCCATTTAGATTGTGTTTGACAGCCATTGAAAGCAAACAACCTCGTGAATTTTAACGAAAATGGAAAAAAGTGAATTTCGTGTGCTGATTAAGCATTATTTTTTGCGTAAAAAACCCATCACCAAAACCAAGGAAAGGCTTGATAAATACTATGGGGTCTCCACACCATCAATCTCAATGGTTTAAGAATTGGTTTACTGAGTTTCGTTGTAGTCGTACCAGCACAAGCGACGCCGAACGTTCAGGTCGCCCAAAAGAGGTCGTCGCGCCAGAAATCGTCGATAAAACCCACTGAATGATATTGGACGATCGAAGAATGAAAGTGCGTGAGGTGGCTGAGGCTGTAGGCATCGCAACTGAGCTGGTACATCACATTTTACATGAATATTTGGACATGAAAAAGCTATCCGCGCGATGGGTGCCGCGATTGCTCACACTCGACCATAAGCGCAACCGTTTGACCACTTTAAAGTAGACGAAACATGGATCCATCACACTACACCAGAGACCAAGGAACAATCAAGGCAGTGGGTTTCTCCGAGTGAACGTGCACCAAAGAAAGCCAAGGTGGGTCTATCGGCCAACAAGGTCATGGCCACAGTTTTTTGGGATACACGCGGTGTCATTCACATCGATTACCTTGAAAAGGGTTAAACGAATACCGGCGAATATTATTCAGAGCTTTTGGACAGATTCGATATTGATTTGAAGCAGAGACGACCGCATTTGGCGAAGAAAAAAGTGATGTTCCATAAAGACAATGCACGGGTGCTGTGTAGTCACCATGGCAAAAATCCATAAATTGAGCTACGAACTGCTACCCCATCCAGCATATTCTCCAGATCTATCAGTACAATTCCTTGGAAATACAGTTCTTTGAAACAAAGAATATCGTTCGTTCATTTAATAAATAGGCTTCGTTATGTCAGTAAACATGTTTTCATTATATCATTGAATTAAAGTTATCAATCTATGAACATTTTATTGGCGCAATAAGAAAAATTTATTGAGACAATGAAAAAAGCCGATCGGTTTTCATTGATACTATGAACAATATTTCTTTCACTGTGACGCTATGCAGTAACCTCCAGAATCGTACTTCGTAGTGTTGTTCTGAAAAGAGCTGCGTTTACCTTCTAACCTTATCTATTCTATCGTCTTCGGTCTTCCTATCTATCTGTTCTTTCTACTATTTCATCAACAAAACACTAGCTTCCTACTCTTAACAACTTTTCTATCATATTCACGTTCAACAACAAACCATTTAATCAGACATGGGCCGCTACCCTCCGCTACAACCACCAACATCATTAGCCGGTTGCCTGTTGCCGATTACCAACTAAGAACAGCAAGAACATCCGCAATTACTGCTGATTCCAGTACAGCCAACCAACGAATCTCTATAGGTTAAAGAGGTTAAATTTTTAATACGAGGGTGGTTTGAGAAGTCAGTGATTTTTTGAATAAAAGATATTTATTTTGGCAAATAAGCGTTTTATTACTCAACATAGTCTCCTTTTAGCTCGATACATTTAGTCCAGCGTTTTTCCAATTTTTTTATTCCTTCCAAATAATAGGTTTTCTCAAGGCCCTCAAAATAGGCGTATGTGTTAGTGATGACCTCTTCATTCGACCCAAATCTCTTACCGCCCAGCCATTTCTTCAGGTTTGGAAACACGAAATAGTTACAGGGGGCTAAATCTGGAGAATATGCTGGATCAGATAGCAGTTCGTAGCCCAATTTATGGATTCTTGCCATGGTGACTGCATCCGTGCATTGTCTTGATGGAACAGCACTTTTTTCTTCGCCAAATGCGGTCGTTTCTGCTTCATATCAATATCGAATCTGTCTAAAAGCTCTGAATAATATTCGCCGGTGATCGTTTTACTCTTTTCAAGGTAATCGATGTGAATGACACCGCGTGCATCCCAAAAAACTGTGGCCATGACCTTGTTGGCCGATAGACCCACCTTGGCCTTCTTTGGTGCACGTTCACTCGCAAAACCTACTGTCTTGTTCCTTGGTCTCTGGTGTAACGTGATGGATCCATGTTTCGTCTACGGCAACGAAACGCCGCAAAAACTCGTTCGGATTGCAACTGAACATCGCCAAACACTCCTTTGAAGTGGTCAAACGGTTGCGCTTATGGTCGAGTGTGAATAATCGCGGCACCCATCGCGCGGATAGCTTTTTCATGTCCAAATATTCATGTAAAATGTGATGTACCCGATCAGTTGAGATGCTTACAGCCTCAGCCACCTCACGCACTTTCATTCTCCGATCGTCCAATATCATTCCATGGCTTTTATCGACGATTTCTGGCGTGACGACCTCTTTTGGGCGACCTGAACGTTCGGCGTCACTTGTGCTGGTACGACCACAACGGAACTCAGTAAACCATTTCTTAACCATTGAAATTGATGGTACAGAATAGTATTTATCAAGTCTTTCCTTGTTTCGGTGATGGTTTCTTTACGCAAAAAATAATGCTTAATCAGCAGACGAAATTCACTTTTTTCCATTTTCGTTAAAATCCAAGAGGTAGTTTGCTTTTAATGGCTGTCAAACACAAACTAAATGGCGCAGCCTTCTCAAAATTTTACAGTAGTCTATTCATAGATGGCAGTTACTGCGCGGGAAATTTAGAGTTCCTATATAATAATAATAGATTATATAAGATAAGAGTTAGGACATGTGAATCCAATTTCAAGAACGACTTGATTTCTCATAAAGTATTTTCACCTATCAATTTTCAGTTGTTTGATTTGACAAATTGTTTCTTGACAAACTATGTATATAGATGTCAATAAGTCTTTCGATTTAACATTATTATAATAATTTATTTAATTATAAAAAATACATATATTATATTAAGAAACTTTAATTTCATAAAGAAAATGTGTATTAGGCTGTAAAGTAATGCAAATGTTATACAATTTAAAAAACAAAGTGCCAGACTATTAAGATCATTACTCCTTGACATTGGATCCAGCCAATTAAAATCTGGCATCGTACATGTCCCAGCTCTTATTCTTATTATTTAATATTATTATAGAGGGACTCTAGGGAAATTCAAAAAGTCACTGACTTATCAAACCACTCTCGTATTAATAAAAGGTTAAATTAAGTTCTGTTTGGCGCAAGGTGTAGAGTTGTTTGATTATTATTTTATTAAAACATAATTTATTTAGAAAATATCATTCTATTACAGAATTTATTATTAAATAAAATGTTTTATTACTGAATTTACTTTACCTTTTTAACATCGAGAATCACATATTTATATGGTCCTGTAAGGCAATACGTACTGAATACCTGTCGAATTGATACACGATATACTTTCAGTAATGATCAAAGTGAAAGTAGAATACAAATATGCAAATATCTTACTAATAGTCATTTAAAAGCAATAAGCATTAATGATAGCTAAACTAAAGAACAAACAATTGAGATTAGTTAGTGATTATTGTCATCACTTTTTTGCGACTGCTTTTGATGCGGACGTTATTGCGTTGTGTTATACCTATTTCATTTGATAATGCCAGGTAAAGTATTGAATTGCTAATCTGAAGTGTTGATTATAAAACTTTTGGAATATTTCTAATGAGAAAAAGAAAATAGAATAAATATACTTTAAGACTTTTCATTAAAAAAGTAAGACTTTGTAACGTAGTTTAATAAAGAATTAATTAATTAAAGAATTGTTTTAAGAGCTTTATTTAACACGTCAATAACCAATTTGCTCAAAAATAAGGAAAACAAGAAATTCCCGTACATTTGTAATGTTTACTTTAATAACTACAAATTGTTTAAAAAATCCTGATTCTTTATTTGTCAATAACTATTACCTTTACTTAGTATGACATGAGCTATATACATCCTAATATCATTGGTTCATCTGGGTTCATAGGGACCATATATGAAATAATTAATATAAAACTGTGTTGAAAAGAAAACAACTTATTTTGGTGGTATTAAATACCTGGTTCAAATTAACTCTTTTTATTTGCCTTTCTTGTGTACTTTCTTATCAACGACAAGGTGACATTGTCAATTAATCTGACGGCAGACAGAAAAAGAAAAGACAAGCTACATGCTACAACGTAATTTGTGATTTAGTGTCAGGTTAGGGCACAAACGCAAAACAACCCATCGCTTACGGATATTTGACATTATGGTTCACCATAAACAATTTTGGATCATCATAAAACACTTTAACTGGGCATGACAATCTTCATATAAATCCCCTTTAACATGCTTTTTTTAACGATTTCTGCTAACCCATCATAATCGTTTATAACGTGAATTAATTAGGTACATCCGTAATTAAAATAACTTGTACTGAATGAAAATTCTAGCTTACAGTAGTAAATGCTGTAAAAATTCAGACTTTGAGTATATACAGTTAAGATAAAAAAGCGAAACATATATTCGGTTTTCTACTTTTCAAACAATAGAACGTGATTTGAAAAACTCCAGAAAATCACGTACATATCACCCAAACGATTGTAATAATACTCTTGAAAGGTACGGTACAATACGAAATGCTCAGTTGGTAAACGTGTTCTAGTCGTGGTTTACAGATTTACACCATAAAAAAATTTCAGTACCGTTAATATAAAAACTACCTAGTAGTTTGTCATGGCGAATGCTCTTCCGTCTTTAACGAGTTCTTTTATTCACCGGAATGATTATTTTTAATTTGAAGTAACATTTTTCGTGTTAGACTACCTTTGCATGAGTGATTTGTTTTGCTGGATACATCATTTTTCATAATTATTGCACATACAGATGTAGGTAAAGTATTTGCCAGAAGAAGTTTATGTTTTTCTTTATACATCATGTACATCCTTCTAGTCATGTTTTCGGTAATTACTTCTAGAAATAATTCGTGTGGAAGTTTATACAGTAAATAAAAATATGGCTAACTAGTTTATTACAATCTACAAATAAAAAAATAAGATTAATGTTGTTAATTTAGTACTTTATAGAGTTTTACCTTACTCAGTAAGAATTAGGTACTTTTCAACCACGATACAGGGTGTGCCACGACGACGAGCCGTTAGCCATATATGACGAAGTAATCACAATTGAAACTTGGAAATTTGTATATAAGTGTTTGTTAATATACTCTATCCAATGAGAATAGTGGCGACTTCCGATTACTTCAGGTTGTACTTTTCGTCATTATTGTTGCCTTGCGACCAGATCATCCACTTTTCTTAACTACACTACCTTCCATGATAATATGTAGATTGTTCTTCTGGACAACCCTTATAACATTAAATGGTCAACAACATAGTTTTTACCTTGTCCCCTGTATTTTTTATGAAAATTTACTAATGGCCTTCCGTGCCCTTTCTCGTTCGGATGACATTATTACTGATAATAAATTTGAGAAATCACTTATTTTTGTTTGCAGTAGTTAACCATAGCACATTATTTTAAAATATTATTTGAAAATTAAAAATAATGATCTGCGGTTAATTGAATTGCACTACAATTTATTGAAAGCTGTGAAATTATAAATTGTTGATGACACGTCCAGATAGGCAGTAAACAGGTATATATAATCGCGCAACATTTCTTTGCTGTTACGGTAGAAAACCGACAATGGATGAAACGCAACAATGTTGCGATATCAAGCCTTGGTTTCTATTAAGAGATCGTCGCGAAAATTTCGTCGATGTCTCACGGAAAAGTTCGTTTCGCTATCATTTCGGTAGCGAAATTTTTCGTGCTACATTACCGAAAGTTTTCGTGACGATCTCTTAATAGTAACGAGGACTTCACCGGGTTACGCTGATGCGTTGTGCTGTCCATACTTCAGAACGGTGTTACGGGACGAAGTTACGCGACGATATTACGTTGCGACACGATACGTTACGATTAAGTTGCATGTCTGTACGCACCTTAGTTAGAAATGTACTATTAGTTTTCTGTATTATTTTGAAGAATTCTGTATCTAGCAATACAAATGTCTTTTTTTTAAATTATTTGTATCATTATTGAAATGGCATTTTTATTACCGAAATGATAGTTGATAAATGTAAAATAAAAAGGGCTAATAACGTTATATGACTGCTGCTGCTAACAAAATCTAACATAAGGTAGCTAGTTAGAAGATCTGTATAGTTTTTGTAAAGAAAAAACCCTAGTTTATTATTTACTAGCATAACTCCCGTTGAAAAATCAACGGACCCGTTTCTGGTTGCTCAGCTCTCAATGCAGCAAGAAAAAAAATCGATTTACAAAACTTGAGCTGCTGGTAAGTGGTAACGCCGGCGCCGACAATCTGCGTGCGTACCACATACATGATTCATAGGTGCACGCGCACTAAAATTTTTACAATTAACTTATGTATCCGTAAAAGCTGTTGAATTTCGAGAATCACTGAATAGATTTTAATACCGTTTTCGCCATTCGATAGCTTGTTTCTTGGAAATGTTTAGTTATATAAAGGTTGCTCAAAAGGTTTTTCGAATGACGTATAATGAGCAAAATGTAAAAGAAATAATCAATAAAATTGACAAAACAAACACAAAATGCTTTATGCTTCGAAAACGGTAACAGATAAAGGCAAACTGTAAGTGTACGAATTGTAGGTCTCAAAAAGATCTACAAAAAAGTCCGTGGTAGCATATATGTATCTCTTTTCCTCCTGGAATGTCGTCTTACTTCCTCCTGGATGAAACGCCGGTAATTTCTGTATTTCTTTGCCTTTAGGATTGCTTCAAGTATAATCTGTAAAAATTTGAAGATTGTAGCTTACGTCATTCAAGGGATCTATAGCCATAATGATTTTTGAAAAAATGCGTCCCCCTGCGACCCCCTTAGGTTTTTTGGATTAAAAATACTCATGCACCCCTTTCGGGTAAGGCTCACCTGCTTGTAAAATTCCAGCTTACTAAGTTTCCTAGTTTTCGAGATATTTTTCGGTGGGCATCGGACACCGGACATCGGACATCGGAACTGGCTATAATTATATGTTTGATTTTTTTACTTCGGATTATCCCAATATGTGACATTTACCCGTATACCCTATACCTAAAATTAACTGTTTTCAAGATATAACTAATTTTCTGAAAATTGCAGACCACATTTAGAATGCGCTTATCGAAGTATCCCAACAGATGAAAGAAATGTTTTGGCAGCGTATAGTAGCATTCCGTTAGGTTTTTCTTCCGAATGTCATATACGGTGTTTACAGCAGTAAATTAATTTAGAAATATTAAAAAGTATTTATTTTCAATTCTTCATTCTTTTCAAAGACTACACACTCTGTATGTTATTTTTGGATTCTTTGGAAAGTTCTAGTAATACTTTATGTGACATTCTCTACACCTAAACTTTTTTTTTACTTTTTTTTGTGCAAAAGCGTGCATACTAAAAATCACATTTGCAATAATAATTAATGCTTGCAATAATACAAAAGTTATGTAGAGAATTTTATTAAAAAAGGTATATATTCCTAATAAAAACAAAAACCTGACTTTTTATGCTGGGTATGGTATATTCTACCATTAACCTCAAAGCATTTATAGACTCGCTGAAACACCCGGTTATGTGTTGCTTTTCTTATTATTGATGGACGTAGAGACTGGAAAGCTTGCCCCGCCCGATTTATCCATATCTTGTAGTAACTGGATTTTGTATTGTTGGTAATCCATCTTCCCCCAAAAGTATCCTCCAACCTCTAATCTAGCACCTATCTAGCAATCTAGCACCTCTTTAAAATTGTGGGGGTGCTCCGTTCTGCTGATACCACTCAAATTCCAGGTATGTCTTTGTTCATTTACTGGTAAAATATTTAGTGCTACAAAAAACGAATGTGTTAAAATACCGGCGTACCTTTCACTGGTCAAATTTTCATTGTAGAAAGTTAGACCTAAAATTCGGTTATTTTTTATAAGCACAAAAAACGTTGAAACGCCAATATTTCTCTGCGTAACAATAGTGGTTTCTCGGGTATCTACAAGTGACTATTATGTCTGTTAAACAAACTATTTATAGTAAACTTTGCTTCATTCGAACAAACGATGTACTCTGAAGCCTTTTAACCATTATTCATTCGCAGAACACAATCCTTACAGGCAAAAAGATAGGAGGCGAAAAAAATCATAACTTTAGCGAATTGCTTTCTTGTTCAGTTTGGACTTTTTAGGATATCTTTTAGCAAATACACGACAGTTACGATTAATTATGGGATTACATATACCGTAAATAATTAACAAATTCATAAAGCTTCAGTATAGAAGCTTCACATTTTAACAGTAACACCTAAGAAATAAAATGCTTGAAATAAATAAATTATGACAGTCGTTGTTTCATCCTTAAGAATTAAAAGAAATCCTTATAATTTTTGTTTAGAGTAAAGTTTTTGTTATTTTGAATAGTATGTAGCCATTAGTCATATTAAAGAACTCACTAAAAGTTAGAATTTAAAAAAATTAGAGTAAAACAATAACATCAATATAACCGAATTTCATTTCTATGTGTAAGAATGAAGTGCACCCTAACTGATTTTATTTCTATTCCTGCGTTGTTGTTAGAAGGGTTGTGGTGGGATATTCTTGGGTTCATGCAAAATTTTCATGAAAGCAGATGAAAGATGAGGATCCTGTGAAATAATTTTACACAAGATGTTTTTAATACTCTTTCTGCAATGCGTAGAAACAAGTTTTTAGCAGATTAGTCCACATTCAAACTTTATGGGGAGGTTTAATTTCAGTGGCGTTGCAAGTACATGAAGTTCAAGTATCCTGTGGTGTAGTGTGAACTTCCTAACTTATTGAGAAGGGCCTGATAAAAAGGAATGCGCAGAAACGAGTTTTCTCCAGACGAGTTCATGTTTATTCGAACTTTAAGGGGAAGTTCAGTTCAATAAGGTTGCAGCACACGAGCGAGCACAGAACTTCAAACACATGAATTCTGAGGCGTTTTGTAGTGTGGTTTATTGTGTTAAGTAATATTATAATTACCCTTTTTTTCGTTATTTTGTTAAATTTGTCAGTCAGGTTTTAATGAGTTATCATGGACTTCTTAGAGTAAATGGTTTTTAAACATATTTATCTATTTGTGCGTGCTTGGTTTCAAACCTCTGTAACTTTGTCAATTTTTGGATTTTATGAAAACTTCAATGGTAAATTACATTCTACAGACAGATTTTATTACATTACATTTGTCAGAGACAGATGACGGAGAAGTAAAATGTATGAAAGAAGAAAATTAAGATATTCTTGACCCAAGCTATGAGAATGCCACCTCCAAAAATAAACTGTTTAAATAAGATGCCGAACTTAGGAAGAAACAGCGATCCCGAGCTGTAAGGTTTTGTTGTTGGCAATGTAAAAACATGAGATTTTTTAAAATAATGCTTGCCTTATCGAACATATTTTTTAGGAAATTCAATACTCTTTCACCGTAGAACAATTTCCATACGAGATATCTCAAATATCGTTTCTGACGCCATTTCTCTAAGATGACGGCGTGGATTTTACATTTTTTCCTATTTCATTTAGGACTTCGATATCTATTAACTCCCAAAATTGCAAAACTATTTCCGATCAAAAAGAGTAACATTAAAGTCTAATAAAGTTATTCCTAAAGTTTAACAAAGTTTCATTAATTATTTTTGTGATTGCTAAGTTGAAGCTACAAATTTTAGTAAAAACTTCGAAGAAAGATACTCCAAACTATTATTAATTTTAACTACCCAATACACTAGATCCCGGTTTTTTACGTTTTTAATGCAGAATTCAGGTGACATAATTATATGTTACATAGAAAATTGCATCTGTCCATTTTATATTTTATACTGATATTTTTAAATTTTAATACGTTTTTCACCATTTTAAATACGTAACTCCCTAAAACTACGCATCCAATTATAAACGTTGATAGATTATTTTATGTATTAAGGATTTAATATACTACTGTTCTATCCACCACGTTTTACTGCATATTCACTGTCTATCAAATAATTAATTAAGAGAGGTGGGCACTGTTCACTGCGTGCTACACTGATTTGATGAACCGCAAATTCATCCAATTTTGCAATCTTGATGGGTTTAAATGTGAATTTGGTAAAAGATTTTAATATAATTCATAAAAATTATATTGAAGATTTCCGAAGAGCAATCATTCTCTTTCATGTCAGTTATTAGTTACTTAACCCAGAGAAGGCAGAAAAAATCAGTTGAGAATGCGCAGAGCTAGCATTGCCATGACGAACAAAAACAACTGTATACTTAACTAATTTATTTTTGAAAACTAATGTTCACGTAACACGTTAGTTGTCATAAAAACTAAAATTCTAAGTCCTAAAATTTTTCGTTAAAAAAAAGTTGTTAAAAATGTTTATTTTTTCGTAAATTTTTATAAAATACAAAATTTTTCATTTTTCAAAAATTTACCGAAATTCTCGGTGGTTATTTTGACCACTTTCCCGAAGAGATACAAAGAAATATTTCAACCAAAAGTTTCTTAGAATTTGATATACTATAAGATTCCAAAAATTCAAAAAGTCATCAGGGAAAAAGGCGACAGACAGACAGACTTTACGAATTCAGAGACGAACTTTTTGTTCGTCGAAAATTGCGAAGCCACATGTGTCTGAATATGATAACGTATGTCTCTAACTGTCTGTTGTCTATTTTCACTATGCAAAGCTATGCTTAGAAAAGAGACTTTAACCCAGAAATAAGAATTATAGGAAATTAAGAAATAAGGGAAAGACTTTCTCATAATAGAAAATATCACCAGTAGCCAACCTTAGTGATATGTTTTATAGAGATATGGATGCTACTGAATTTGTACAAAAAAATTAAGCTGATCGAATTATTTTTTGCGTGTTGAAGTACTACACCTCCCAATGTCAGTCAATATCCTTTAAATACTTACATCCTTAGGTTGCTTAAAATGCATCTTAAAATATATAGATTCTTTTTTCTGTTCCATATAATGAGAGCTGAAAATCTTTAACAAGTTTGTATTATAGTTTTATAAAATTAATATTATTTCCAATTATGTACAGAGAGATAGATGAAACGAATGCTCTATTTCAGAAGATACAATAAAAGGTAGCATAGAGAGGAAGGTTTGTGGGTCCCCGACGCCCTAAAGTGCAGTTTTCTCGAAGTATTTGCAAAAGATTAGCAATGTATAAAAAGAATCTTAAGTGATAATTTGCTTGACCTCCAAAGTTTCACCAAACTATTTAAAGGCAAGTAAATTATCCAGGAGGATTATAAATCTGCCAAAATGTGAAACCTTCTACGGCAATAATTTAGAAAATATCATATAAATTTACTAGTCTTTTAAACTCTGTTTCCTTAGAAAAAGGACCACGTGGTCATTGTGCTCATATATAAGACTAATATAGAAATTGCCTGTTACCTTCTAGATAGCAAGTGTTACGTTCCGCTAAGCAGTAAATCTCTTTTTCCACTTATTTCTGTTATTCTGTTTTAAAATGTACCTATTAAAACATACAGTGCGAGTTAAAAGTAAGCAATAAATTCGATAAAAGGGAAAGCATTGATTTTTGGAAAAATTCCAAAAACAAGTTAATTTTGTTGTCAATGTACAAGGTGATGAGTTTAAGTGTGGTGACGTCATCGGCATTTTTTTAATTAGCAACTTTTATTTTTTATTTCATACACTTCATCCAATTGCCGACATGGTAATGTAATAAGTTTGTTACCTTACATAAGGAAATGTTTCATAAAATCATTATGAAGACGGGAAAGTGCTATACTCGCCACACTTAAACGCATCATCCTGTATATCCGAATATTATGTCAAAAAATCCGAACTTTAAAAACAAAATTGACCGGTTTTTGGAATTGTTCCAAAAATCAATACTTTTGACTTTACACTGTATGTAATAATCTATATAATGTACAGGGATATTCATTATACAATGAGCACAATGACCACACATTTATCTTTGTTATTATTGTAGATTAAAACAAGCTTCTTAAAACAAGCAAGTTGTATTGTAGTATTGTTGTACCCACGACCTTCTAGATTTCACGAGACGAAGTCTCTTATCCGGCCTGCGCACTCCATTAGTTCAAGTGTTTCTCCGCTGGCGCCACCAAACACGAAAATGCGGAAACGGATATATAACACGTAAACGCCAATTTTAAACTACGCTAATTTCGCGCGCTTTTATACTTTTTGTCGGTTTTGCGCGTATCGTCAATAAATTATATTTTCCTAATCTTTTAAGGCAGTTTTCTTTATTTTTTCATATAATTACGTTATTTCCTTATTTATTTAAATTTTCGTAGTTTTGTTGCTGTTTTTTCGTTCACTTTAGTAATGGCAAACACTAGCAGAAAAAAGTATAACTGCCGCAATGCAATGTGTAATAGTACTGATCCTACAATATCATTTCATGAGTTTTCTTCAAATTATACCTACCTTACGAGAAAAATGGTTTCAAATCTTACGTTGGGGTTATGGACACCAACACTCAACAGCAAAACAATATATACTTCTTTATTTCGACAGATCAACAATTACAGATACCTGAAAGAGTCAATTTCTACATCGAACGTCCTAAAAATATAACAGAATTAATAAAAGAACTCCAAACCTTATCTATGCATCTCGATTGCGAATTCTTTCAGCATCTGTAACCCTTCTGGCAGGATACATTGCAAAAAACTGAAGAAAGGATTGAATGTCAATAGCCTATTAGATTCTCTGTTAGCTGCCTCGTGTTCAAATTCACTGATAGCATTTGTAAATCTTCAAAACAGAGGTGCCTTAAAATACTCCACTAGAAGATTTACACTTTTAATCAACCAAATAATCGAACTTGTAATACATATTGTAGAACATTTACCTGGATAATGTAATCCGTCTAATATTCTAACATCACTAGGTATTTCTAACTCCAATTGCTTTTTCACAGTTTTTGGTTTGCCACGACCACAAGCAGGAACTTAGTAATATAATTCTTTAAAAATTGCTAAAACCTTGTTTGGCAAACAGAAACATTGCAAAAACGTGAACAGATAATGTACTTACTGCTCACTATCTCAATATCCTAAATCCAGCTCACGGGAAGTTATAAAATTGTAATTTCAATAATGTTATTGAACTTGTAAAATAATTTTAATAACATAATTAATTTAATTATATGAATTTATTTAATTAATTCGCAAAATATCTACGTAAACATGCAATGCTTGACATTTGTAAGGGTTATCTAACCTATATATCTTCAAGTGACAAATAAACATCAGCGTGTCAGCTAGCGCCAAAACGGCGAAATTTTGCGTTTTCTCAGAAACAAAGTTTATATGGGAAATCGTAAAAGTGCCCAGGCCGGATAAGAGACTTCGTCTCGTGAAATCTAGAAGGTCGTGGTTGTACCTATACTTCCTTTAAATGTCTCAAAAAAAGCAATTGTATGTATCTAGGTAACGTGATACGGAATATTTATATAATATTTTTTAATGCCACACCCTACATACTATTGCGTTTTCAAAAACCCCCTATTTTCCCAATATAACGTTATATAAGTCCATCATTAATATTTTTTGTCATATTTGATTTTAAGAATTCAAAAACCTAGCTATTAAGAGACCTTCAGTAGGCTACTACGCTTTCCAAAACGTAAGTGAACTGAAACGAGTTTTATTCACAATCATGGCAATATGTACATTTATATCATGTAAAAGCCTTGGAAAGCAAGCTATTGCTATAGCAACAGCAAAGTAGTTAACAATTTCCTTGATTTCCACTTTCTATGTAAATGAAACTTTACACGAAACGGGTTCGTAAAAGAGACCTGTCAAATCTTACAATGCTCATCATCAAAAAGCTATGGAAACTACTTTGTTGCTTAATCACAACACCATGTCAACGCCTAGCTATAAATTGTGCTATCGCCTTTGATTACAAAATGTCAAAATGTCTTGATTATAAAATATACAATTGCAATACAAATATACAACAAAAAATGCTGGTGAAGGTGGAAATAAAACTTTGTACGCGACACGCTTTGCAATTAATTTTTTACTGGGCTCACTGGATTATAGAGGCTCGCTCTTTTATCGCTCAAACTTTCCAGCTCACCCGTAAAGATTAATTTACAAAGCTTGGCACGTAAATAACAATTGTCTGTAAAACTGGTCAGTAAAGTCTTGGCCAACTTTTATTTATAAATAATAATAAAAAAATAAAATAATAAAACAGGACGTTTTATTCGATTTAAATTTAGGTTTTTATAAATGTATTTAACGCTAAAAATATCTTTTTTATTTAATATTAATTGTATATTTTTCTGTATTTTGTATTTAATAAATACATTGAAATTAATTAATTTTCAATTTTAAAATACTGAGAGCATGCATTACCATCTAGCGGCAAACAATGAAACTTTACTTAAAATCTCTTTTGGTAGATAGATGGCTGATTGGAATTATTTATAACAGTTTACGGAAAAATTCATTTTTAAGTTTACAATTATTTTTTATTTTGATTATTTAAGTCTAATAATTGCGAATAAAATAATATACATGTATCGTTGGTAAAGTTTCCAAGCATCGCGATATTGTTTGCCAAAAGCGATGTTGTGCCAAACTTTGCTTGTAAAGATGTCCTTTACCAACTCAACATGTAATATACTATTTCAGCCTCATTATAAACCATTTTGATTTAAGAAATGTCAATTAAAAAAACTAATTATTTTCAAAGCGTAGTACCTTGTTACTTTCAGTTTAATCACATTTTAACAAACACACATAGCGTACTTCTCTTCCAATAAAGGTTTTTTGCAAATCAAGTATGTCAGAAAGTATTAATGATACTTTTACATTATACATTTATAATTAAGGGAAAAAGGTTATTTAAAAATACTATAATACACGGTGTTTCATTTAACAAAATTTATGTGTATTCCGTGTCACGTAACCAATACATGAAATTGTTTTACTAAGGGATGGTCAAAGTATTAGCCCAAGATCTGTCGACCAAAAAGTGTAAGAGTTTTGTAACTTGAGTGGAATGCCCATATCGCCCTCGAACAACTGAGGCACTCCGCCTTCGGCGTCGTGCCTTTAACTTCGTCCTCATTATATCCACTCTTGTTGCACAAACTACTAATTTTAATATAATGTGTTAAATACTATTTGTGTTTAGTTAATTCATGTGGGTAAAATGTATTTTTCAATTCCATAAATAAATTTCGTAACTTTCTTATAGCAGGTATATTTATTCTTCCATTATAGAATAATTGCATGTGAATTATATAGACAGGCAACTTTTTAAACCACTAAGACATTCTATACCTGCATTTGGCACAGCATAACATTTCCTGGCTAACAGAAAAGGCCTAGGTGCAAAATACATATACGGAATGTTTAAATGCACCCAGTTGTCCCATTTTCTCTAGCTAGTCCCAGTGCCCCCACAAAAATGCTGTCGGACACTATTTGTAACAGTGTTTAATAAGCACACGCTCATCGTTTGATTGTGCTTTGATGGAATTCCGGTACGGTTTGGTACTTTTATGTTACATTATCTGTAATTTCGTTATTCTTCGTCTATAAAGCACTATAAAGCAATTCGGTATGTGTATTTGTAGATTCCAGTACGTCTGGCAACACTGTATAGGCACGTTGCAATCGGGACAGTACTAAACTGTCCGTGATACATGCGGTACTTCCCCGCAATGAAGTAAGAGCTGTTATTTTTATCAGTTTATTAGGATTAGATGTAATCGATATTTATATCTAGAGTGTTGGGAGAACTTCGTTTTCGGTTTGGATTTTGAAGTGCGAGCAGAGGAAAAATAGTGAATAGCATTACATCTGACAAAAATAGATATATTTATCGCATACTTGCCATAGTAACTTTTTCATAGGTAAAAGATTTTAAAACTAGTTGACGTTTGTTATTCTGATTGTAGTGGAGTAACCTTACGTTTTTATCTCGGAACCGGTCAAAACTACTTCGATTTGGATAATTTTTTTTAAAGTCTTGTAAATATAAAATACTAAAACCTTTACAATTTAGAAATTGACGCTCAGAACGGGAAATGTGGTGAAACTCGAATAACCTAAAACCATAACTAAGTGGTCCCGCACCGGTTGGTCGACCACCTCAGAACAGCATAATTTTTGGTGTGTTATCACATCTATGTATTGGTAGTTCGAAGCCGCTATTAATTTATTTTTATTCCTTTTCGTTTAAATACGGCAGCCATATTTGTTTCGTGGTGCACGACGTTTCTTGCACTTTTCTATGTCAACGAAAATCTTGATATCTCCAGAACAGTTGGTCGTAGAAAGTCGCGATAAAAACCATTGCATTGTCCACATTTCGAGCTACATTTCTTGTTCTAAACGTAAATTTTATAAGATGCTCCCTTATGGGCGCTAATTAAGTCCGAAGTTTCGCGCTTTTTTGCAAAATTTCGGCTTTTTAGAGTCTCATATTTCCAGATAATGGCGAAGTATCAGCGGTCATTCTTTTAAACTACACAGTTAAGGCTAGTTTATGTTTAAAATATCTTCAATCTGAAACTTCACTATGTTGGTATTTATGGGCTTTTGAAATTCTCGTTTTCTTCATTTTTGAGCAACTTTGGACCTCAATATCTCTGATGGGCATAAATGGATTTTTTTTATATTATGTGGATATGAAGCAGTATATGATGGTAAACTATGGTGAAAATGATAACTTTGATATTAGCTTGAGGACAGAGTTATGCTCATGTTAGCTGTCAATTCAATTTACACGGATTGATAGGGAAATCGGCCACGGAAGAAAATACAAAGAAAAAGCACCTTTGTTATATTAATAACCTTAGTTATCACTGCAAAGACTTTTATCAGTAGCATATAACTATATATAATAATAGTAATAATAATAATTTTACTTTCCCAAACCAATATTAGCACCTGAATAAAGTAGATTTACTCAGTAATACTAATACTAATACTAATGGAAATGGTATACATTTACAGTTTTCAACTGAGCATAACTGTAGATAATAACAAAGTTAAAATTTTTACCACAGTTTGCCATCATATGCTGCTTCATATGCACGTAATATAAAAAAATCCATCCATGACCATAAGAGATGTTGAGGTCCAAAGTTGCTCAAAAATGAAGAAAACGAGAATTTCAAAAGCCCATAAATACGAAAATAATGAAGTTTCAGATTTGAAATATTTTGAACATAAACTATCCTTAATTGTGTACTGTTTTAAAAAGAATGAGCGCGGATACTTCACCATTGTCTGGAAATATGACACTCTAAAAAGCCGAAATTTTGCAAAAAAAGCGTTAAACTTTCGGATTTAATTTGCGCCCATAAGGAAGCACCTTACAAAATTTATGTTTAGAACAACAAATATAGTTCGAAATGTGAAGAATGCAATGGTTTTTACCGCGACTTTCTACGACCAACTGTTCTTGAGATATCAAGATTCTCGTTTACATAGAAAAGTGCATGAAACGTCGTGCACCACGAAACAAATATGGCTGCCGTATTTAAACCAAAAGGAATAAAAATAAATTAATAGTGGCTTCGAACTACCAATACATAGATGTGATAACACACCAAAAATTATGCTGTTCTGAGATGGTCGAGCAACCGGTGCGGGAACACTTGGTTATGGTTTTAGGTTATTCGAGTTTCACCACATTTCCAACGGGAATGAGCGTCAATTTCTAGTTTGTAAAGGTTTTAGTATTTTATACTTACAAGACTTTAAAGAAAAATTATTCAAATCGGAGTAGTTTGGACCGGTTCCAAGATAACGCTCTTTTCTTGCTTAGGGTTACTCCACTATTGTGGATGTTGGCATGTATGCGATGATATCTTTCTTTTTAAGGTGTATTGCTATTCACTATTTTTCCTTTGTTTACACAAGGAAATTTAAACCTAAAACGAAGTGTTACCAACACTGATACCAACCGTCTAACGCAGTAATTCTCAACCTGTGAGTGGCGCCCCCTTAGGGGGGCGCGAATAGGGTTGTGCATAATAATAGATTAATAGGACCTTCGACTATCTGTTTTTAATAATTAATTAACCGATTATTTTAAGAAAATAATCGTAAGTCCGATTAATCGATTGAACGATTAATCGATTTTTTCAAATCGATTTCCGATTATTGATTTTGATAATCGCACAGCCCTAGGCGCGAATACATGGAGAGAAAAAAGGCAAAACATTCAAAAAAACTTTCTATTAAAACCACAATAAGAAAAGATACATTCTGTTAATACAAAAATTAAATGTGTGTTGTAACAATGTTATTAAAATTTTAAAATTGTTCTTCTTTTACGGCATATTAATGCTAACACTAAAAGCTAAAAATATGGAAGGCATGCAACATGCAACAACACCAGCTCCGAAAGTTGTAGAAATAACTGTCGCTAAGCAAAGTAAGAAAAACCGTTACTTCAACTTGACACATTACATCAACGCGTTCTCCACTATAATTCTTCAAAGCAATAATTTATTAAAATAAAATGCTGCCTAGCTCTTCTAATTTTATCCCTGTTGCTTTATGACGTTTTAGCTCCACAGGGATCAAGAGTCTAATCTTATTGTCCGTTTTGAAAGAATAATTACACTTTTAATTGCTATTAACTCTACAGGTTACAGCTGTTTTACTTGTATATCAACTTAAAATAATTTTCATCTATCCATTCACTAAAACGCAATCCCCAAAATTGACTTAATTGATTTAAATAATTATTGAAAAAGAAGGTCCTTTAGTAATTTTAAAACTATCGTCATCTTTATAAGTCATTTAAATACTTCAATAATACATATAGTTATGACATACATTATATAAATGTCCCATTGTTTGGAAATATATGTTTTAAAGTCACTTTCCTTTTGTAAAATCGATGTCCTATACTAGCTCTAATGACGAGCATTTGCTTAATGGTATATAATTGTCACTGACGCCAGGAAGTTTAAAAAATCCTACAATTATAAATGCAAATTATTTGACGTCAACACAATTAAGGGCATAAAAAGTAACTTAACCAGTCTGAAATGCGTAAGTTGCATATTCAATTCCCAAATTATGAAAAGTTTATCGTTATGTTTTCACTCTTTGCTTTAGAAAATTATGTATGTACTTTTATTCAAAAACCGAAACGATAAAAAAGCAGTAGGTACTAGGAATATTACAAGGCAAGTGTACAATTTTATAAAATGGTTTAATGAAATTTGCACTTTTACTACATAATTATTTATCACTATGGTTGCAAATTCAAATTCCTATTTCAATTGTTCATAATATCGCTGCAATTGGCATGAATTAAGCATGTATGGACTCAATTTAGTTGCCTGCACATATATACCCTCAAAATCTTGCGCTAGAGCCAAAAACAACTTCCAAAATGGAGTAAAACCACTCCTGATATATGGTGACAATAAATACATACAAAAAATGGTTGAAAACCGCAAATATTTTGTATTTGAAAATAGACCTCTGGTATATGACCAAGAATCCTTCTCTCTGAGGAGCTTAACCCACCCAAAATGGGTCAAAACCACCCCTCACATCATCAAAATACAATAACACGCAAAAAATGATTGAAAACCGCAATATTTTGTATTTGGAAATAGACCTCTGGTATATGGCTAACACCCCCATTTCTCCTTTAGGGGGGTAAAACCATCCCAAACTGGCGTATAACCACCCCTTACACCAGGGTTACAATAAACACACCCAAGATAAAATACATGCAAATAAATAGAGGAAAAGAAAATGCATGCAAATAAATACCGGGAAATAAATAAATTCAATAAAACCCAGTTAATCATCTAGTCTCTCTTGTGCCTACTGCCTATTATGTACTTAATGAAGTACTAATAAGCCTGCCTTTTTACAGACCAGCAGTAATCCGCCATCATATGCTCATCACATATTTCTTGATAACATCGTTCCCGTTCTTTCATATTCTGGTCGAACCGTTCATCTTGTTCTTCGCTGAATTCCCATAAATTATCTGGAAAGTAGTCAAGCTGAGAATGGAGGAAATGTAACTTCACACTCATGTTACAACTTAATTTTTTATAATTCTCCAACAAACCTGTAATGATTTCTTGGTAGTGTTCTGATTTGTGTCCGCCAACAATTTTTTTACCACTTCTTCTCAATCAATCAATCAAGCTTCCTTCTCAAGTGCAGTCATTGCATTGGAGCACTAGAGGATTGACGGGGTTTTATTCAATTTATTTGCTGCATGTATTTAGTCTTAGTCTGTTTATTTTCATGTATTTGATTTTGCATGTGTTTATTTATTGTAATCGTGATATAAGGGGTGGTTATACCCCAGTTTGAGGTGATTCTACCCTTTCAAGGGGTGCGGGGGGGTGTTGATCATATACCAGAGATCTATTTCCAAAAACAAAACATTTATGATCTTTAATTTTTTTGCATGTAATTTTTGTATTTTGATCTAAGGGGTGGTTTTGACCCATTTTCTGGTGATTTAACTCCCTCAGGGAGGAGGATTCTTGGCCATATACTAGAGGCCTATTTGCAAATACAAAACATTGCGGTTCTCAACCATTTTTGCATGTATTTATTGTCACCATATGTCACTAATGATTTTACTCCATTTTGGGGTTTTTTCTTGGCTCTAGCGCAAGATTTTGAGGGTATATGTGCTTTTCTGAGGATGGATTCGGTTTTAGCGTCGAAAAATACATATGAATATCATAGTCACGGTGCCAGGTCAGAACATTTATTTTTTGTGGTACCGTGTAATTTCTAAAATTGAAGACACAGTAACATAAAATCTCTACCATATTCGTTTTAAAGTAACAATTCTTTTAAGTTCGAGATTTTGGAATTCTAAGAATCAGATATCTAGGTTTCAAAATGGTTGAAATTTTGAGGTTTAGTAGCTGACAATAATGCAATAAATTTTAAAGATTCGCGGTATTGTAGTTTTTTATATGAAACCTGCAAACTTAGTTTTAACATCCTTCACTTTTAAACTTTTGTATTTCAGAGGCTTATACTAGTTGACACTTTCAAAGTTTAAGCTTTTCAGTGATCTAGAACTACAAATCTCAAAATTCTATGTATACGTTATTGAGATTTAGAATGTTGTTAAAAGGCGTAGAGTTTGCGAATGTAAGAAACCATAATATTTAAGTTTTGCACATTAACAATATCATGATTAATAATATATTTTTGAAATCTTTTAACTAAGGTTAAAGCCGTAATTTGCTCTTCATTAGCAGCGTTCGCATTGTTCATAATCCGAGGGAATCCGCAGTATTAATTCTTCTTTTAAAAGCAGATGGGGAGTTTGACACTAAAGATTTGTTTTTAAAGAAGTCGTGTATATAGTTATAAAAAATCTTTTCAAAATATGTTAGGTAAAATAATAATTATTCTTTAATCTAGGTATGTTTGGATCTGAAATTGTCAAGAACTAACCTAAACTAGGTAAAACTATACCGATCTCTCTCTTCCAAGCAACTGGAAAGTAGTAGGCAAACTCAATACAGCAGTGATTAATATGATCAATAATTTATTATACGAAGTGCTGCAGGACTTTAATATAACACAGGATATAATGTCAATTTTTATCAACTTCTACTGTTTTTAATGAAAATCTGAATATTTATAATATAAATCCGAAATATTTATCAATTATTGGTATAGTGTTATTCTGATGCCATATTTAATTATTGCAACTATTACTAGTATACTGATTACGATTACATAAGTTCCAGCAAATAAAATTAGCAAATAGTGTATCGCGGTATAACCTATTTTTAGCAACGGTCAGAAGCAGCTGTAAAATTTTTCAGTTCTTTATATCAATTCCAGTGAGTTTTAATCGATTTCACAGAGGAGAATTTAGTATGCTTATGTTTTTGCATAGCACTGTCATGCTACCTCATCATCTTTAATTCTCCTTTAAATTATTATCGGTCAACTAAGATGCTTTTAGTTTAGTAACCCGCACCTGTTTTATTGGGGCATGTGCATCGAAGACCGTTAACATAAAAGTAATAATAAGACAGGAATACTTTATATATAAAGTTTTTATTAAACGACTGACCAAATAATTAGTTTGCCACTATGACAAAGTAATAATACTTACACAAACCTATAGAACTATCTTAAGTATAACTTAACTACAACATTTATAACAATTAACATAACTCAAACCAAACTTAACGATTAAACAAATGATGCCTTAAAATATGTATATACAGAACTCTTCAAGATTTTGATTACAATTGCTTTGTCCAAACCTTTGTTAATTTTGAATTGTTTCCTAAAGTTAATATATTTTTTTGTTAAAGTTCCCCGTGATCCAAAAAAAACCAATAACAGAAATATTCGTAACATTATATCTTTCTTTAAAATACTTAATTGTTGGTTCATATATTCGACATTTTTCTGAATGTACTTTTTCTGATTGCGATTTTTTAAATAATGTCATTCCATGGTAGAGATTCAAAGTCTGATAAGAATAAAGTATGATGAAAATTACTAAAACTGATTGTAGTATGGAATTTATATAAAGAAATCCTTAATTTAATAATAATTACATTGAACAATTTAGAGACTTCTTGCGACACTCCTTAAAAGATTATAAAGGTAAAATAACCCTAATAAAACTATAATTAATTAGTGTATTTCTAATCCAATAACAAATTAGTCATTCAATACAGAACAAATTCATAAATTTAAAATGTTTGTAACTATTTAATAAATAATTTTACGTCTTAAATACATACAAATACATGCAATGCTGAGATTAGATTAAAAGTTGTTGCTCTAAACATTTTTGACTTTCGCGATAACTCGTAAAGTAAACAACACAATAAATTCTAATCGCAAGGAATTTATAAACAAAATAAAATAAAACTATATCTAAATGTTTGACCCTATTTATTTGTTTACTAATTAATGTTTCGGCATATGCATAAATGCATATATAACAAGAAAAAAAATGAAAAATACTGTTATCAAATCTGCAGAATGAATTTGAACATGAATCACACAAGATCCGCTTGCAGGAAGTTATGAAAGATAAAATTGGCAAAACAACCAACGGAATTCTCAAAATGAAATGTGTAAGGTAAAAGAATGTTCTATTTAGAAATTAGAGAGAGAGAAGGTTCTGAGATTTGCTAAATTAAAAGTTCCAGAGATTAACGGCACTAAGTACAAAGATGTTGAAATTATTAAACGCATCTGAAGTTTGAAACTTTATAAATTGTCCAAACACTGAAGCACAAGTTTAAAAAAATTCCATAGTTTCGGAGTTTCAAATTTTTAGTTTGAAATTCAAAATCATAATGGATCCAACTGGAATATCTGAGTTTTTTTCCTTCAGTTCTACACAGTCACAAACGATCGATTATCTTATAGCTCCTGAAAGAAGTAGTACTAGTTATCTTATATCAATGATCCCATTGAATACTTTTTAATTCTTCAGGTCATCTTTTACGTGAGTCCACTCCTTCCTCCTCTAAATCCAGAAAAGCTAATATGGAAAAATTACAATTTAAAAATCTTACAAAACTTTTTTAAATGTGTGTTGATTTTATTATTAAAAAAAGTACAATTCCCAGGAACAAAGTATTAAATTAAATTTTTTACTTCAGAATTAAGGTTTTATATTTGTTTCAATTCTTTAAGTAGATTATTAATTACAGTTATTTACAGGATGGTCGCCTTACGCAGATGATTTAATTATCCAGCTTTTTTGAGAAAAATACATAGCTATTTGTAATACATACAAATTATTTATTATCAAATAATCAATGAAGGTAATGGAGATTAGTTTCAGTAAGGAACTACCTTTAGATACATCACAATAATTAAATTTTTCTATTTAAATATATTCAAAAAAGGACTCGAACCAGAATTTCCCATCTATTTATAAGCAGGTATATTTAAATAGTGCTTGGACTTAAACATAATGTTTTTATTTAAAAAATTCAAATGAAAGCAGGATGTTAATGTTGTGATGTTTTCTTTATCATGTTAAGAAGCTAGCGTTTTCAAGAGATAAATGGTTTCAACGAAGTTTTTGTATCTTTTGCAACTGATCTGATATTTTTCATCGATTTTGCACTGTATTATGAATTTGTCCTCGAGCTTGTATCTATGTGCTTTAATAATATTTGTTTTTATTGCATACCTGTATTTGTTTCATTTGATTACTGATTACTTAAAAAGTTATTGCGCCCGGGAATTCCCAGGACTTTTAAGAAAATACAGTTAAAAATAATCCAGATGTATACAAAATGGAGTTGTGCAAATCTTAAAAGTCTTACAATTGCAAAGATCATGATTACGTTTAGAAATATTTATGACCTTTCATTAAACCAAAAATAATAAAAGTTGTGGGTGCAATACCAGGAACCTTTTTGTAATTAGTAAATAGCAAAAAGGTTTACAATGATAAATGTATTTAAAACTTATTTGTTTATTTTTAAGCTTCGAACGAGTTTTTGGAATAATATATGTATAGCATGTTGACTGAATCATGATAGAACTTTTGGAGGAAAGTGATTAAAGGGTTACAGCGATTAAAAGAAAGAAAATCTGAACATTCTTTGTTTTCATACCATCTTGAAGGTGCAACTTTAACCGTGCTTAGTTTCAATGTGGTATCCCTTGTAAACCTAATCTTCAGATTCCGATCAGTTTAGCAGAGTCTTAATCTTTTGGTGCTTTTAGCAACTTCCTGGACAGGTTCCATCTGTTCTGTGTTATCTAACAGAACCGTATTTTAACAATTGAACATTTAATTTTCTTGTGAGTGCGTCATATTGGGTTTCACTCAATTCACCATTGTACGGAGTAAGCAATAAATCTTGTTCCACATCGACTATTTCCTCATGTCTAGCTGTTATTGAATACAAAAAATACAAGTTGCTTCAGCAAGGTCTTCTCTTTCAGCACGGAAACTCTCTTGGACTCCATTAACATTCAAGTCTTTATGAAATTCGATGTTTGCAGTAAACTTTTTATCGCAGCGATGATACCTTTCAACAACTTTGGTATTGGTAACTATTTTTTGAGTAACCATCAGAAACAATGATAATTTTGTTTTGTTGCCATTCCATTGCCACAGAGATGTCTCGAAAGTGAAAGGAATGAAATAATATTTTGTTTAATTTAGGTACTTTAGATCCTTGTAGGCCATTTTTGTCGATTGTTTTGTAAATAGGAGAAAAATGACAATGGCTAGAATTTGGCATAAAATTCTCAATAGTCCAGTGTGAGCTTCAGCCGTTGTTGACTTAAAATGACTTCGAAAATTGATTTTTCGCGAATATATCCAGAAAGTTAGCATCTAGGAAATTTTTTATATACAAAAGGATTAGGAGATACAAAGTATGTAAATCTAATCACCAGTTCACTTCTTTCTTCTCGTTGAGTCAACTTGAGATAAAAGAGGTATTATAAAGATGTATAATAGTAGTCGAAGGATTGGGGAAGAGGGTACAAGGTAAACTCAAACGTCTACGTGATTATTATATGTATTATATGTATATTATATGTATTTATTATATTGAATTGATCTGGAAAACTGTTTTTTAACAAACTGTAATTTAACCCTTTATAGGGCAAGACCCTGGGGCACAAAAATTGCTAGATTTTTTTTTAAATTCAAGGTATTTGGGCATTGCAAGAGATGACTACACAAAAATATTTTCAAAATTGCCTTTAGTTTTTTGAAAATGAGTGGTAAGTATTTTTACCAGAGACCATTTATGAAATAATATATCGTAGAAATTATTTGGTAAGTATGCTTACCACATTTATTACTTATTGTTTTTTCATTGTAATAATGAATTTCTAGAGATTTATTTGAAAACGTTTTATTTATTTATTTATATATTTAATTTATAAACACATACTACATAATATTGAAAACTAAACAAATATTTAGTATATAATACTATATTGTAAACAGCCTTGGTAGTGTACTGTCTAGAGTGCCGGACTTTCACCCAAGCGGCCCGCGGTCGATTCCCGGTGCCGGCAGATCTGGTTAAGGTTTTCTGCAGTTTTCCTTAGCTGTGACACAAATGTGGGATTTGCGCTGTTCCATCTGTAAGCCGGCTGCAGCCGCATTTAGGGCCTACGTAATAATAATAATCGCCCCCTCCCTCCCGCACAAGCTTATAGCTTCTGGGGCCTGGTTTCCAGGCTATGGGTTGTAGCAATTATTATTATTATTATATATGTAACATTAAAAAAATCAATCTAAATACTAAACAATAAAACTAAAAAAACTAAACAATGAAAATAAAGTAACATTTGAAAAGGTAATTATGTTGAAGTTATTTAGTGTGAAAAGGTACAAAGCAGTCTATACACAACGCAATTTCGCATTTTATACATAAGATATTGGATCGCTTTTGCTCCTTTGTTGTACTACAATTAGCACACCGCCTATAACTTTTAATTTTTCGGGGAAGATGAAGCCCCACGTTCACCAAACGGGTTGCATTATAAACTGTGGGACGACCATCTGGATGATTACGCTTTCGACCTCTTCCAATCCCTACTGCTGGACCAAACTTCGTCCTTCCAGAGTAATTACCAATTAATTCTGATGCCAATGCAGATTTAAATTGCACTTGACTAATAGGCTTTGTTTTAGAGTTCATCTGTCCTAATGTAGTCTTATACAATATGTAACTATTTACTACACATGCATCTATGCAATAATACAAAATTTTCATCCACCGTCTCCGACTTTTCCAGCCAATACTATAGGCGGAGTGTAATTGGTCAAAGTGATCTACACCGCCATATGCTTATTATAATCGCTCACAGCTACTGGGCAACTGACTAATTTCCTCGAACCATCTTTCTGTGTTCTCAGTAGCTGCGTCTTTTCCAAAGGATTGTGCATAGTGCTAATAACACATACAGCCTTCTTACCACGGTCCTTCCATTTTGATACTCCCAATTCTCCAGCTGAAACGCCATCGCTCTCTGTGGTTTTCAGTGCAGAATCGGACGCTAATTCAAACTTTGGGAAAAATTTGCTTGTTTGTCTAATCGTTTCACAGCAAAAACACTGTTTATTTAGTAAACGTTGAATCATAATCACCGAAGAAAAAAGTTGTGAAAAAATAGAATAGTAGCCCAATCCTTCAAACGCACGGGCTAATCCAGCAACTACGCGTTCGCCCAAAGAGATACTTTTATCGGTATTTGGCTCTGCACCCTCGTAAATTGATAATCCCAGGTAGTATCCTGTGGCAGCACATGCAATGACCGATATTTATGGGTTTCATTGGCATGTACTGCTTTAGAGATGAATGGCCTTTAAATTTCACCATTGACTCATCAATGGATAAATATCTAGAGGGGTGAAATAATTTTCTAAATGTGGTGTTTAGGTGATTGACCATTGGCCGAATTTTATATAATTTGTCGTAATTCTTTTGTCCCTCTTTGGGTATTTGTGTATTATCATTGAGGTGCAGAAATCACACAATTTTTAAAAATCGTTTAACCGGCATAATTTCTGCTCCTCGTTTGACATAAAAGTTTGGATCGTTACTCCAGTAAAGTCTCATACTTGATAGAGGGTGCAAGCCCACAATAATTAACATTCCCAAAAAGGCTTCTAATTCTCTTTCAGAAAGGTCAAGTCGGTTATTTTGCTGCAAACTGTAAAGACTGGATTGATCCACAATATATTGCAAGAAAATAACTGTAACCACAGTCATAAAACATTGTTTAGGACTGTTTATGTCAATTTCAACATTTCTTTTAAGACCGAAGGGCTGGGAAAAATTAAAGTTACCATACTGATGCTGAAGTCGAGATGTTTTAGTCCATATGAAATTTTCATCATCTTCATCAGACGAAGTAGTATCTTCTTCAGTTTCTTCATCGATCACGCTCAGTCTCCGGCTTTAATTTGTCTGTTCCACTTCTACTGTATCCTGTTCAGATATATAATCCTGGTAATCATCTTTCTGTTCATATTCTAAATCTGACACATCCATATTATGTAACGACGTTGAAGAAGAAACTGCAGAACTTGATCTAGTTGATGAATGAGTGTGAATACTACTTGATCTGCTCGAATTTACTAAATAGTCTTCTATCTTCATCTTCATCCCCTTCTGCCACCGAATTTTCTATAAACCATATATTACACTTTAGAGAAATTCTGCATAAAATTTTGTAAATAAGCACAGGATGCTTTATTTGAAATTATTTTTGCATTTGTATCTGTTAAGAAATGACACGTTCTTAGAGAATACTCTGTATATTTATTTCAGCGTATAGCCAAATTGAGACACCCTGTATATTAAAAAAATGAGATTCTGTCCTTGCCAAACCTAAACGCCTTTATTTGAAACATTTTTCTCTAAAACTCACACTAAATGAAACATAGAAGGCACATGCCCTAATGGGCTACCTGTATGTAACTAAAAAAGCAAATACAAGTTGAAATAACATCTTAGCGATATAAGTAAGGGCAAATTATTTGTTACATGACAAATGTATCAACATTACTCATTTCAAATCTCATTTGGTAAATTTGTAAATTCCATATTTATTTAAAATAGTAATAAAAGTTTGAAAAATATTTTCAAACGTTGGACGACTATGCTCACAAAATTTCAAAATGATGTGTATGTAAATCACAGACAGCACCCTAAGACAGACTGTTTCGAGCTATTGGCTCTCATCAGTTAGGGAGCCAATAGCTCGAAACAGTCTGTCTTAGGGTGCTGTCTGTGATTTACATACACATCATTTTGAAATTTTGTGAGCATAGTCGTCCAACGTTTGAAAATATTTTTCAAACTTTTATTACTATTTTATATATTTGAATACTCACATTAATAAAACACTAAGTGTTTTAAATTTGTATATTTTACATTTTTGTGTATCCATATTTATTGAATTAGAATTACTTTCCTAACATCGTGTTGCCGACATTTATAACCTTACTTTTAGAATAATTGAAAAAAAATTCGAATAAAAAAAGTTGGTGATATATTTATTCCAAGT
Source organism: Agrypnus murinus (assembly GCA_929113105.1). NCBI lineage: Eukaryota > Metazoa > Arthropoda > Insecta > Coleoptera > Elateridae > Agrypnus > Agrypnus murinus. The sequence goes on from OV816026.1 coordinate 21,584,260, forward strand.
AACTAAGGAATTTACTAAAACAATCTCAATAGAATATGTACTCACCTTTTTATAGCCAAAATATATGTCACAATAACAATAATAAACAATTTTAGCTTTAACATTAATTTTAACACCCTTAACGTTTGGCGGTAAATGTGCTTACCATTTATTAAAAAATGCGCGGCAGTTCCTCCGATATTTGAAATATGGTAAGAGTTTTTACCAGCAAGCGTTTGTAGAACCTGGGGATACTATAAGGTTCAATATTTTAGGCTGTAACACCTAAGAGTAACAGCAAGTGGTAAGATGTTTTACCGGTAAACTATAAAGGGTTAACATTATTTAACAATTTCCTATTAGGAATCTCCTTGCCATCTTCATCTTTAGTCAACTGCTTCCTACTCGCAAACAAGTAAATATAATGCGGAAAACAAATAAGGCTGTATTTTAATCAATAATTGAATAGTAAAATTCTAAGTATACTAAACATCAGAATATAACATTGAACGTCACAGTACATGAACTATGAGAGAGAAAAAAACATTAATACAGCAAAAACAACATAAGAAGGGTTAAAATTCAATAAAATAAAATTTCTTGGCTATTCAATTAAAACTACCTTGGTTTAATAATAGTCTATATTTCCTCCTTTTTAGGGTCTTCATCAAGGCTTTAAAGATGTGGCCGAACTAATTACAAACATTTAAAAGTTGTCAATATGTATTTATAACAAAATCATTATATATCATTCAGAAGTGTATATATCATTTATTCTATTGTTTGCGCAAAAGTCTGAGAAATAGAGAAGTATGTGTGTGTTAATGTATGCACTCGCTTGCGTTAACCTGTATATAAGTGTGGGGTGCGAGGGTAAGAGGAGAGAGAGGCAGATAGTGAAAACGACAAGATAACAATTAGTGTACCATATCCCCTGTAATAACTGCGACCAAACTTATATTGGTCAGACGATGTTAGAAATACTAAGGATGCAACGACAGCTTTGGTTGCAGATGTGAAAAAGGAGCTTCATAATATAAAACTTTAGCGATATCAATATTTTAGCAATTGAAGATAATAATCAAAAGAATTTGTTTACTTAATAAAAATCTTTGCATTATGAACCACAAATCAGATATTCAGTCTTACTTCGCTTTTAAAATTAGGTAAACGTGAGTAAACGTATAATTAGTTATAGTTTTATATAATTTCCTACATTTTTTGTAAGGAAGATATTTGCACATTTATCTTTGTTGTTACTTCTCTCCTCATTAAATTTAATTTGGCCCCCATATAAAACCCCCTCGCCATCATTGCAATTGATTTTAATATATACAAAATATTTAAGTGAGATTATATTGTTAATATAATTAAATACTACATAGTTTTTCTATTCTTTACATAATTTGTTCTTATTTACATTTGACTATTTGTTTAAAAACAAATTAAAATTAATTTTTATTTAAAAATATTCTTTATGTTGAAATAAAATGCACTACCCAAGTGAGAAAAAAAAAACTAATTCCATTGGCATTGTTAATTTTATCTTGATTGTGTGCTACGCCATTATTAATGCTATGAACATTACCGGAATCATTTTTAAGCGACCGATTTATTATATTTACTACTAAAAGATACAAGATTTTCTTACGGAAATAATTGTGCTTCTTAGATTACGAAAGAAAACCTACGGAAGAAGAAGCAGACACTTATTATTTTTCTAAAAATAAAATCATACCTACAAACCTCCAGATGGTAAAATCAAACACTTCATTCGATTCATCAACTATGAATACTCTCTTTTTGAAGTCTTTGTCCGAATTCCATCTTCATAATTTATAGAATATTTTATAAAAAGGATTCTTTCTTATTTATGGTGATACGTCAAATCTTCAAAACCTGTATACAAAGAAGAAATAAAATCATCAACAATAAAGGCATTCTATGCAATATAAACAGATGGTGTAGTTATTTAAAATCTAATTATACAATATAAAGTTATATAAAAAATTTGAAAATGTTAAAAAAATATTGAAAAAAAAAAAGAAAACAAAATATCCTATTTATAATTTACCGAGATTTGAACCGGTTTGTATTTATATGCGTAAATTGACATGCGTAATAATAATTAAAAAAAAGTACAAAACCATTTCAAATTTAATTAAAGCAATGACGTTACAAAATTACATATAGTTATTATGTGACCTTTCAGTGGACTAGTTTAATGAATATGCAAGCCCCACACTTTAAACTATTCGTAGTGATTAAGAGATTTTAAGATTTATTACATTTTGAAAAATTTAAATAGTCCACTTGAAATAACAAAATAGAAATAATGAATGGTTGATGAGCGGAAAGGTATTTGATAAAAATGTTCAAAATGACACTTCAAGATTTATTGCAAAATAATTTAGAAGATTTAAGAAAAATAATATAAAAATTGAAGGCAAATAGATATTATTAAAATTTAATAGGAACGTCATTAGTAAATTTTTTTATCATATTGACTAAAAATCGTGATAATTAACTTGTCTTAATCATAATAATATTTCTTTTAATGATACTTTATAAAAAGTTTAATAGCTCGTAATTATATTAAATTTGAAGATGAGGATTCGATACTTGAACATAAGAAAATGAGTATCCGTAATCATTGGAACTACCTGAAATTAACTTATCAAATGTTGTTTTGGAATATGGTGTCTGCCAAATAGCTGATACCTAGTTCCTATAATAGTTTAGTTTGTTTAACAATAATTACATATTTTGTTGGTTATATAATACCTAATAGTGTCTTAATAATAACGATTATTATTTTACAGTAGATCAAACACATTAATAATTATCATGAGAAAACAAATACAAATTATAGAATTTCCGATTCTAGAATCTGGAACTTCTTCAAAGTGGTGTCGGCAAAACTAATAGCTTAATTCTGTCACAGATTCGTTACTATTTAATTATGTAAAATATAGACCATTATTCAAAATTATCCTTTTTGTAAAAGTTCTTAAGAGGATTGAAATTTTAAATAATATCTAGTGTTGATATGACCGTATAAAGACTTCAAAAAGCACCTAGCTTTTTATATTCATTATTTGATTATGTAATGTTTTTATTATTTTGTTTTGTATGTATATAGGAAGAAATCGTTTAATCCACTTATTCCCTGTTTTCTTTGCTTACTAACAGTATTCCAAAGTTTCTTTTTGTAGATTATTACGAATTCATATGCCTCATGTGTGATATTTGATGATAGTACTTTTTATTTGAGATTGAAATTAAGATTTGTCGAATTATTCAAATGTATTTAAAAATTAATTGTATAACTGGTTTGAACTGAATTCTAGTTTGTATTAGTTTATCTCAGTTTAGTATTATCAGTGCATTTTTATATGAAATCATTTATTAATTTTTTTAATACGAATAATTTATTACTAATTATTTTCAAACTGCCGGTTTCGGTCACTGTTTAGTCATTTAGTACATAGTATTCAAGCTTTTCTTGTAAATCTTGCTTAAAAGTATAATATAATTATATTATAGTTTGTAAACAAATTCATTTTGTATTATCTACCATTCAAAATACTTATAACAAATATTTTTCATTTCGTGATGATTCAATTTTGATGATGCTGAATTTCGGCAAAATTAATTTTACTTACTTTTGAAATTTTTCTATTAATAGATTTTTCTTTCATGATTTTTATATTATATGCTTGGAACCCGCAACGTCCTTTAATTTTAAACAGGAATCCATTGATTTCCTTAGCAAATTCATGACGCCAGTCTCCCAAAAAATCGTGAAATCTGACCTTGCGTGTCGGCTACGTTTGTTCTTAGTAGAAAAACATAAGAAATGCATTCTTATAAAGTTTTCCTAACTAACCTAAATTTCTAAGGGGCTTTGGAAATAATAGTTTTTATAGATTATTATCAATACAGTAAGTTAGATCTGTAGTATCTGAAAACCATGTAAAATAAAATAATCCTTACAACTACACTAAGTAATAATAAAAATTATTCATTATTGTCCACAAGAAGTTGAGGATAATTACGAAAATTTAATTATAGATATTTAATTGCGTTTACGGATTACACCTTTTTATTGTATTTCTTACGCAAAATTTAATATACCTTCTTCAAAGCCACAACAACTTCTACTTTTATAAAATTACCTATCTAATTACTTTTAAATTACAAAATGTATTAATTATTAGGAACTACTAATTTCTTTGTATTTTTAACAAGGACATACCCATACATATGTATATTTTTAGACAGAATATCCAATTATTGAATATTTTCTGCGTGGAAGATAAATTGTTTACGTCACGGCTTTTCTCATATATAAAGTTTTACGTACTTTAAAAAATTGATGTTTACTAAATACATCCGTTCTAATTCTCTTCTGAATTGCTTGAGAACTAATATTTTGCAATGGCTTTAACAACGAAAGCTTCTTTATTACATACACAAACATTTATGTACATACATATGGTTATGAAGAAAAGGAAATAATTATCTTAACTAGTACATAATTAAAATACTTCAAAAATGATTTAATTAGATGAAAGGAAAATTAAAGTTTGGTTCTTATTTAAGTAGAATATTTTTATTTAAACGTTTAAATGCACTTACGGGTGATCCCTTATCCATTTATTAGATGACATAATACAGAGTTTATAACAATATGCAAATGTAAGTTGCAGTTACAGTATTGTCAGCCCAATGTATCGTACCGATTAGAAATGAGAAAGAAAATAAAAATGGCACCAAACACAACAAGTTTTTTCGGATTCTTTTTGCTAGCACCAGTGGAAACAACCCAGACTGCCAATTTTATTCTTTCCTTGCTAGGATGAACATGATTTAAGAAATACCAGCGTCATAGATGCAGCTTCAAATAATTATGTGTGTTAAAAATTTTAATTTAATATTAAAAATTATGTTTAGATTTAAGTAAAAATTAATCAAATTTATTATTATTGTCATTTATTAAATATACCTACTGTTTTCAAAATATTTACTACTTGGTACCTATAGATAAACAAATAAATTGTAGGAAACATTAACAAGAAAATGGTAAGGAAAATACACGATATACTGTATAGTAATGAGTCACTATTGCAGTTATTGCAAATCCGCTTTCACTTGCCAAAATAATATATTTAATTAAAATCAGATTACGGGCGGTATTAGCAAGTCTGTTATTGCGCTAAAGAATGTTAGCAATTATCCGATTTATCAATTAATGTTTTCATATCATTTTTGTTTCGAATCTCAAAAAGAAGAGTTAAAATACAACTTATTAATGTTTTATTTGTAAGTATGGATTATCGAGATATTAACACGGTTTGTGTATAGCAAGAATGGAAACAGGTCTAAGTACAATAAAAAACACATAACGCCGGAGTCCAAAAATGTATATATTGTGTTGAAATACCTATATATTATGTATACGCCGAATGTTTCTCGTATATAATAACACTGCAGTTAAAAATCGTGTCTGTGAAGCTACTGGAGTGCAGTTACAAACAGTGGAAACGATTCTTCAAGAAAGTACAACGTTGAATATAAATATAAATCAAAAAAATATATATCTAAACACATCGTCAAGGTTCGAACCTGCAAAGCCCAATAAAAGAAAAGCAACCATGCCAAATATTGCAGACTACGGGAAAGAGGATATTAGGAATATGATACATATAAGATTTTTATAAAACTGAAAGATACCGCATTACAATAAAACATATAAAACAAAAACTGGAAAAGGAGTACTAGTGGACGGAAGTTCGACGTGCTTCATATAATTGTAATACACAAGGGATTTAAATGAAAAAAAAAAGCAATGAAAATGATAATAGGAGTGTATTAATCTAAGGATACGATATTCGCACTTTGCACATTACATACTTAGAAAGGATAAAGTATTACAGAAGCCTAGGTAGGTCGATTGTATATTTAAACAAAACTTATGAGCATGCTGGACACACCAGGTCGATAAGCTGAAGAAATGACAGGAATCCGAAGTTTTGTTTAACGTTACCCACCTGCGATAACGAATTGAGATACACTCAATGAGCGCGTCAGTTGCTTTTTTAAGAGCTACCAGCACGCACTGGTGGTAGCGCGGTTGCCTATCCACCCTATATTAGCTTTCCAGACTAGTGCCGGAGCTATATACGAGCTCATCCGTCGCGTATGGTTGAAGGGGCCTTCGTCTCCGAAGGAGTCTCATCGGTCCCATGTTGTTGGCACAAACGCCGTTGGTTTATAGGTGGTGGTGGCTGAATCGGATAATGTTATAAGTTTCTGTTGGTGGAAATGGATGCACAGAATTCGGATGTGATGAAGTAAATGGTGTGAATGTATAAACGTTAATCCTTAAATTATTAAGTACAAGCATTGTGTTTTCATTCATGTATCTCGGTATTCCGCGAGACAGCCAGCGCTACCTAGCGCTGGATGACCCAAACCCTATTGAACTACGCGATGTAAGAGATGTGAGGATCCGAGCTTGAATTCTTTTTTCGTATTTCAACAAAAGCAACAATTTAATAAAGCTTACGCGTTAGGGTAAGCAGTTGGCACCTAGTTATAATTAACATTGCCAAAACACTGAAGTAAATACATACTTGTGCTTGGTATAGGGCGGTGTTATTTTTAACGACCACCACAGAAGCTATAGAGGGAGCCACTTCGTAACTGTGTCCCCAAACCTATTCATGGTCGCGTAGTGGCGTGCTGTGGCTGTATTCAATTTTCAGTCACAAAGATCACATACCCTGTACTTACTTGACTCTTCAATCAGGAGTTGGCGATGACAGGATGACATTAAAATTTAAAATATACCGTTTTTGCTTGTTTAACTAGCTTTTACTCTAACGTGAGTACAAGAAGCGTACTTTAAATTAGAAATGGAATTTTCTCGAAAACTAGCATAAAGCGATCACGTTGCTAAGGAAAATCTGTTGTGGAAAATCATTAAAGCCCCCCATTACGGGTTTGTTCTCTTATTAGTTACACCCTGTATGTAAAAAGTTTATATGAAAGACATAAAAGAAACAAAAAGTTGACTATTGCATCTTTGAAATTAGTAAATGTAGGAGAATTCTAACGTACCAAAATGCAGACCAACTTCAATTATACCAAATTTCAGACTTATAGTCTAAACAGTACCCCAGTAATTAACAGAAATAGGGAAACATTAGTATTAGTTCTTTGCTTATATCTAGTGAGCCGTGGAGGTTTTTACACCTGTGACTGGTTTTGAGATTCTCTCAACTTGCGTAAGTATTGTATCTCTACAAAATCTTTACTCTGCACATTTACAGCCTACATTTTTGATGCTATATCTTCGAGACTATTAGTTGTAACAAAATAAAACAAAGACGAACTTGTAAGAAATTTTGCAAACAATAAAATGATTTCACTGCACTTTTATGTAAAACCTGCCAAAATCGGGTTATTTAAAAATTTTAGTGTATCAGTATCAAGTAGTCAAAGTATATGTCAGTGGTTTTCCATTGATATCCGAGGGAAAAGCGATTTTTTAAAAACGCCCTGTTTCTGACCCTTCCTCAAAACCATGTTGCAGATTTTATCAAATATTTTCACGTCGTAGTAGCCACCGCCGCCCTTTGAATTTTGAGGCCCCGGACAGAAATATGGAGTGGGGCCCTCAGTAAATAAAATGTATTATATTTATAATATGAATATATTTTAGATAAACAATGATGTTTTATTTTGTAAATCAATGTTTAACATTAAGTTATATTTACAACGCAAATCCATAGAAAATAATTTCCGCTATCTAGACGACATCTCTACTTCAGAGCTAACTAAGGCGACTATCAGTACAGTGACAAATTTTCTCTATGAATTTGCATTCTGAATATAACTTAATATTAAATATTAATTCACAAAACTAACCTTTATCTAAAATTTATATAATTAATTTCTTTATAGGATGATTCAGACATAATCTAGCTGCTTTGAAGATTGATGTTGTCGTCGGCGAAATGTTGATCTTCATTAATAAAATAAAAAAATAATCGAGTTACTGTGTATGTTTGCTAAATATCTAATTCATATGAAAAATTTGTCACTCTACTGATAGTCGCTTTGTGTAGTCTCACCGTTTGACCGTTTATGAAAATGTTCGAACGCTGATACGTTTGGAAATTTAGTACGCTTTATTTTAAAAGTAAGCTTCCTTAAAATAAGGTAGCTGGGTGCGGGGCCCCACTAGCCCCCAGGGCCCCGGGCATACGCCCGGTTGTCGGGTTGGCCGACTTTAGGGACGCTTCTGGTAGCAGCTATCTGTATCTCTAATCCAGTACATACCAGAAGCTGCGGAAGGAACTCTTCATGCTAGACCTCATTGGAGAAATGCTCGCCGTAAAGAAGTGCACCAGCATTTCTTTCCACCAGCATTACCAATGAACGCGACTTACTTAAAAGAGAGTTTTGAAATTTTAGATTGGCAATGGTTCTTCTTAGACGATATCTTGGTAATGCGAAATTAGTAATTGTGTTGATGAATTATGCTTTTCTCATTTTTCAACTAACCTCTGCCAGACTTGGAACGGCTTTCTCTATTTAGGAATCAAAGAGATAATGATTATGTAGGAGGGAAATAACCTCAACGAAGACTATACAAAGATTAGTCATGAAAGTTATGACAACCAAAATTAGCTGAAAATTTCTTCAAGTGAGCATGTGAATACTTTACAGACTACAGATCGTTTTTGTAAGCCCATGCAACCAACAATGATGGGCCAGGAAGATTTATTTAAGGATCATAAAACACGTATTAAAGAGACAAGTTTGTGTAATTCTAATTTTTAACATATAATTCTGACCAAATAAAGAAGCAGAGATCCGTTAGGAGACTGATAGATTGTTGTCTTACAAAGCAGACCAATGACAGTCGTTTGGAAGAATTATTCACCTTTCGCCTACTAAAGCTTTGAAGTTTTAAACTTTTTTCTTGTTTGGCAAGAACGCATGTGTAGAAAAGTTCCTACTTTGTTGATATTTCTTGAATAACAGAAGCTTGAGAAAGGTAGTCTTTGAGTAAGAGTTCAGTAGAGGTCGGATTGAAGATAAGTTTTACTTTTAGCCTTACAGAATTTCACTGAAGCAAAACTTCCATAAACCTTATCGTTTAACTCAAAATAAATATTGTAATGAGCCGGGGTCCCAACCCACTAGACGATCACGGCCCATCTTACTCTACCCGCGCAAAATTCAAATATTTAACAAACCGGAAATTGACACAGTATTACCAACCTTACAAATGACAAACTTTATAAAGATAAATATAACAAAAAGAACAAACTTGATATTTAACAAACTGGATCCTACGTTGTGATTATTTTTTATACCACGTGACCAAGGTTGATAACGATTGATCCACTTCATACGGACGGAGAAAGAGAAATCACAAGTAAAAGAACACAAATAAAAGAACAATTAAATATGATTGTATTATTTTATTAATTTATTCTTAATCTTGAGCGAGGAGGGACGTATTTAAACTGATACAAATCAATGGCTAGTTCTCTAAAAACCTCCTTGAAATTATATGCTAGCCCAGCTTAAATACGTACACGCTACAAGTTTAATATGTGATCAAATGATTATTTAGTTTGGTTACATTAAACAATACAGATCAATAAATCAATTTATCAAGTTGATACAGTTGTGTGATTATACTAGGCATTTATAAATAGACAAACGCAAATCTCTCAACATAAAACATCAAAATTGAGTGAAATAGTCAATCAAAAAGATTTACAGATAAACTAGAAAAGGTAAAAGTGCCAGATTAAAATAAATACACAAGAACTACTGAACAAAAATCATATCATATTTGACATAGCAATAGATACGTTGTGACCATACATTTATATACACATAAAAGACACATACGAAATAAGAAATATCAGTAAATAAAATAATGGTTTGAGGGTTCTCTTACACGGCCTATCATGGGCTTTTTTACCACCGTGGAGCCTTCCTCTCAAATAAATAAATAAAGGTTTAAGGGTTTCTCACACGGCCTATCACGGGTTTTCATACCACCGTGGAGATTAATACCTAGGGAAATATCCTCTCAGTCACAAAGTATAACATTTAGTTAGGTTAGAAACATTAACCTAAAAACTCAATAAGTACTGACAATAAGACACATAACAGTAGTAGTCGTATCTACATAAATGCACAAATGACATTCCTAGTTAGCAATACTTAGTTGTAAGGATACTACAAACGTTAATAAAACATTATTTTCTAGTAATATTTATACATCAAAAGGATAAATTTATAAATTGTTAAAAGTATCAAACGAATCTTTTAGATTTAGAGGTTTGGGTTTTAGATTAATTAAATAATATAAAAATTACACCACACAACTAGAATCAACATAAATTAAATTAACAGATATACACTTACATGAATTTTATATTCCTTTTTAAAAACCCCAAGCCAATATGGCTACCTACTATCTGTTTTCCCAACCCCTCATCCCTGTTTTTCTTAAACAAAACACAAACGAATCGTTACCTAACTACCAAAAAAATCAAAACTACCAACATTAGAATCTGCAAGAAATATCCCTAAACATAAAATCAAAACTACCAACCCCAAAGAAACTGTAATAAACACCCCCAACATTTAATATTGAAGCAAACAGTTGTTATTTTTAAAATAAATTACATATTTTGCCTGAACTTGTACGTAATAACAGAACTAGGTAAATTGATTACTATGAAAATTGTTTTGTGTCAAAATGACTTGCTACAGCTACTTTGATAATTTTGGTTGACTGTAGGCCTGACCACTACAATATAAACCTGTTGTTTTATTTTTTTAGAAGAATTTCAGTTCAATTCTTCTTCATTCCTTGAAGATTCGAAGAAATTAATTAAAGTACCATAAAAATTGTATTGTGAATCAGTTCTCTTCAAATGATATTTCTTGATTGATAATAATAATTGGTGACGTAATATTATAACTAGTTATGATATTGTGTGCAAAGTACATATTTATACTGAAAATTTAATTATAATCAAAACCGTGACATAATTAATTTGAAATTTATTAATTTAATATTAATTTCAACATTAGTCACTGCAAATATATTTATTTTATTTTAACTGGTTTGTTGGTATAAAAAAATAGGTATATTAACAACTCGTGCTAGTATCTGCATAAAAATTATACCAATTTACTAGTTAACGTATACAGAAAAATATAATCTTTGAATTATTTTAGCTATGTACGAGGGTAGATTGAAAAGTTTCCGGAATGGGCAAGAAAACGCAGTAATTGAACAGGTTTTTGTTTTTATTTTTCAACATAATATCCTTGCAGGGCGATACACTTTTCCCAGCGGTGCTCCAACTTTTTTAAGCCTTCAGAAAAATATGATTTCGGGAACTCTGCAAAATAAGCTTTAGTGGCGGCGATGACCTCCTCATTTGACGTAAAGCGCTTGCCTCCGAGCCAAGTCTTCATGTTTGTGAACAAAAAGAAGTCGCACGGGGCCAGGTCTGGAGAGTACGGGGGATGCGGCACCACCTCGTAGCCCAATTCAACCAATTTAGCATTGGCGATTCGGGATGAATGGGCCGGCGCGTTGTCGTGATGGAAGAGCACTTTTTTTCGCTGCAAATGAGGCCGTTTCTCCTTCAAAATGCCGTTGAATTGATCCAATAAATCGCTGTAGTATTGTCCCGTGATAGTTCTTCCCTTCTGCAAAAAGTCGATGTGTATCACACCTTGCGAATCCCAAAAAACGGTGGCCATGACCTTTCCAGCAGATGGGACAGTCTTTGCCTTCTTCGGAGCAGATTCGCCTGGAGAAATCCACTGTTTCGACTGCTGCTTGGTTTCTGGTGTGTAGTGGTGGATCCATGTTTCGTCCACGGTCACGAATCGGCGAAAAAAATCCGTTGGATTACGATTTAACAAGGCCAAACACTCTTTCGAAGTGGTCACACGATTTCGCTTGTTGTCCATAGTCAGCAAACGCGGCACCCATCGCGCCGAGAGCTTCCTCATGCCCAAATGTTCGTGCACGATATTTTGCACACGTTCATATGAGATGCCCGTGGTCTCTACTATTTCGCGCAACTTCACTCGTCGATCGGCTAACACGAGATCATGGACTTTATCGACCATTTCTTCATTTGTGGCCGTTTTTGGACGTCCACTGCGTGGTTCATCCTTGGTGCTCGTACGGCCACGTTTGAACTCGCTCACCCAGAAACTAATAGTCGAAAATGAAGGTGTGGATGTGCCATGAACTTTCTGCAAAATATCTCGTATCTCCGTCGCCGTTTTCCCGTCCATCCAGAAATGTTTGATGACTGCACGAAATTCGTTTTTATCCATTTTTGCAAAAGTGCCTGAATTGCTTCACAAGATATCCTAGTAAACATAAACGGAACGACGCACGTGTCTGAAAATTTGACAGCTTTCCTAAAATAGGTTAGCCTTGACAACCATCATAACAATTTCACGATACGCGCGCCATCTCTTGCCCATTCCGGAAACTTTTCAATCTACCCTCGTATAATTGTATAATTAGTAGATTAACCGTTTCTATTTTTGGAGTTCATTTTAAGGCTCAGTAATTTCCGTTGCTATTATGTCTGTCCATTTTCAGAGTTGGAATTACTAGAAAGCAATTACAAATAAACGTGTTATTGTATTTTCTTGACAAAAAGAGAAGCACATCTACAATAAACAGAATGCAATGCTAAGGCAATTTCCATTTGTCTTGAGATGTCTAGTTTTTTATATGCATCAAACCTACGTAAGAGTTACGTAGGTCAATATAACGTGACTCCCCTAAGAACCTAACTAGCACGACTTTCCGTTCGTCAGTTTTCAGTATATGAGTACACTTACCCGAACCAAAGATAAAAATGTATGGCCCTTAGGGGTGAAGTTTTCGTTATCCCCGTGATATCTTGAATCGTTTAGGAGATATGACCCAAAATCGACAGTAAAAAATGATGCCATCACACAATTCACCTCAAAATATGCTTTTCCGCAGCTCTTAGTTTGCTTTCGCCTATTTTGATAGCCCTACGCTTAACGCTCCGCACCACCCGTTTGCGTATGACACGGGTACAGGCTTGAGAGATTTACACGCGCAGTTCCGCTCTCTACGACGGCTTCAAGTTGAGCATCTGAGAATGAACGCGTAACAGGTGGCTTCGTGGTGGGTGTTTTGATGCAGTCGATAAGCTGGGTGTATTCGCCTATTTTCATGCCAAAACAATTACCAGGGTTCGCCATGCAGTGGTGGCTATCTCATAGGCACTATAAGCCCATTCCTTCATTAGTTTATAATCCTCTTCCTCCTCAGTTTGGGAGTTTTCTTCCTTGATTCCAGCTTTATGAGGTTGTACCGTACCGCTGTTGATAGCCCCACGCTTAACGCTCCGCACCACCGTTTGTGTATGACACGGGTTCAGGCTTGATAGATTTCCACGCGCAGTTCCGATCTCAACGACAGTTTCAAGTTGAGCTTCTGAGAGTGAACGCGTAACGGGTGGTTTTGTGATGGGTGTTTTGCTCCAGTCGATAAGCTGAGTGTCCTAAATTTCAACTGAGATAACAGTGACGTAACTTCAAATCAATGTACACCTATGAGTTATGACATAGACCAGTGCACCGCACATCTTTTCCCTGATACATTATTAAGATCCATCAGCAGAAAAATCTATATCGCTAAATCCACTACAGCTTTCATGCTTTTCTTCAGATAGTGAGAGGTATTGATCATTTTCTACAAGTTCTCGAGCCCATCCTTGACTAGATTTTCTGGAAGTCTGAGGAAACGTGTCTGGGCGAGATGATGGTAAACATGTTGAATAAGTCTGTCAGTCCTCTCTGTCAATACTTGGTAAAACACTATTATTTTCTTGCATTTCACTATTGACGTTTTCAAAATTTTTCAAAGATTTGTCAATGAGGCACAAGGCATTGGTCCATTGTTTGATCCGTCGATATGTTGAAATAGAATACGGAGAAGTTCGTTTGCATGCAACATGCGTACAAGACAGTAGAGTTATCGCTGACAAGCTTTTTCAATGCGTCGGATGGCACTTCTCTTTGCTATCCTATTACATCCAAGTTCCTATGTTCCGTTTCTTGCAATTATCCTAACAGTATTACTAAGTTCCTCCACCAAACGTATATGCTCTTCCTTCAATGGTTTTATGTGCCTTTTATCATACATCACTGTGCCATCATTACACTTATCAAAATACAACAGACACCTAGGTTTTATATCCTTCTGCGTTGCTTTTCTATCAGCTAATTATTTTTTAGTTTTTTTTCTCCTTTGTTTAACAGTCTGTCGACTGATGTGGACGTGCCCGCTTGGTTCAGCAAGTAAAACCTTCTATGGTAGCCGCTGTGATGAGAATCAGTGCGTTATCTGACACACCTATCCGAATGCACGCTTTTTCAGGAGCCAAAGGGCACTCATGAAACAGGTTCGAAATCACTGTTCACACATCGAAGCTGTTCGTAACTTGGTTTACCTTCAGCTTTATTTCTTACTGCTCTTTTCTGCAGTCTATTCGTGGTCCAAATATCAACACCTTAGTTTACCTTCTTCTGATCTGCCTTGTGAGAGTGTAAGAAGGGTCACTCCATTTCACGAATTTACCTCAGCAACTCTCTTCATCACTGCAGTTACAGCTGTCAAACAGAGTGGTTGTCGTATAATCAAAGTTTGTTTTTCTTTGTCTGGTCCAGTGCTTTCTCCCATGGCTTTTTCTCACCGCAAGAAATTTCTCGATAAATTCTGACAAATATTTCGATGTTCTCCAAAAAGAATCAATCACCCTTCACCCTTAACCCTTAATCTTTCACCCTTAACCCTTCTCCATTAACCCTTAACCCTTCATGCTTCAACCTTAACCCTTAACCTTAACCGTTCGGTCAGGGATCGTTAATCTCTCGCACTAACCCTATATTAGGGTATGAACCTCTAGAGGCCGAATACAGGCGTATATATTCTGTATATTACCTCTTAGTTAACATAGTATTTTATAAAATAATTAGATATAGTTATATTTACTATCTATTCTTTTAAACTGCTGTTATACTTACCATGTTTACTTTATAGTCGGGTAGATATGCAAATGATACCGTGAATTAATTTAATTTAATTTAATTCGCGCATGCATATGAGAAATGATATATGTAAATGAGATATGAGATATGTAAATGATACCGTGAGTTAATTTAATTTAATTTAATTAGATCAATTAATTTAATTCGCGCATTTAATTAAACCACGCCTTATTTGAATATTAATTAGATCGCGGGTCATTTGCATAAAAGTAGAAGGGGTCAGCTCAAGTGACCGAATACCTACTAAAGGGCACTCATGAAACAGGTTCGAAATCACTGTTCACACATCGAAGCTGTTCGTAACTTGGTTTACCTTCAGCTTCATTTCTTACTGCTCTTTTCTGCAGTCTATTCGTGGTCCAAATATCAACACCTCAGTTTACCTTCTTCCGATCTGCCGTGTGAGAGTGTAAGAAGGGTCACTCCATTTCACGAATTTACCTCAGCAACTCTCTTGACCACTCCAGTTACTGCTGTCAAACAGAGTGGTTGTCGTATAATCAAAGTTTGTTTTTCTTTGTCTGGTCCAGTACTTTCTCCCATGGCTTTTTCTCACCGCAAGAAATTTCTCGATAAATTCTGACAAATATTGCGATGTTCTCCAAAAAGAATCAATCTCGGCAAGACATTCTTGTCACTGCGCACTAGGTACAATTAAATGTACAGAGTTTATTGTAGACTATGTTACCTATGGAATTCCTTTGCAATTTTTGGAATATTTCAGAAATTTGTAACACCAGTATTTTATGCTGTTAATATCTTCTCTTCCTGTTTATCATGGGCGACTTCCAGCGATGCTGCTTCATCCCATGTGCCCAATACTATCGTTATAAGTAGGTATAGGATTTGTATGCACTTAAAAATGCCGAAATATGCATGCACTTATGCACTATAAAAACGTGAAATATGCACTTAAATATGCACTTAAAAATCATGAAATATGCGTTTATTAGAAATTTTTAATAAATATATGCACTTTCATTATTAAAAAAACACCTGTTTAGCGTTATTTACAGAAATTATTTTAATTAGACATCCTATGCAATAATTTAATTAATTATATTTTCTAAACATAGAGCGTTACAGTTCACAATGACGTACATTTTTAAATTTTCAAAAGTAAAAATATGCCTATTATCTCTAAATATTGTTTTATATTTTGAGAGACTCCGTTCCACATCGCAAGACGTAATTGGTGCATACTTAAAATTGTTTAATTCTACAAGCGAATAATGTTTTAGCTCGTCTAAAATGTCTTGGCCAGATAATGCATCGTGTATGCTTTTAATTAAGTGAAAACCAGGATTTTTGTCTATAACGGATTTAAATTTTTGTTTTATAGTCAAACCCTTTGGCCCTTTTACTTTATTCAAAGAAACACCTAACAATTTTACATGCTCAAGAGATTCATCTAATGAATTTCCCTGACTTTCTAATTTCTGAATTACTTTAGCTAAACGCACACAATTTGTCAAAATAAACAATAATTCTGCCCTCACCTCCTTAGTATTAAAAGCATCCTGTGCGATTTGTATGCATAGTGCATCGTGTTTATTAAGTTTATTTACAAATGCTTCTAATATCAAAATAAGTTGCATAATATTCTGCTGCAGAAAGCCAAGTACCCCACCTTGTTATTACAGGCTCAGGTGGGAGAGGCACTTCTTGAGCAGTTTCCCTAAATATTTCTATACGATATGGAGCTTTACAAACAATCTTTCTACATCTGAAATTATAGAGTTTACATTAGGATATATTTTCCGCACTTTTTCCTCAACTCTATGGATTGCATGGGCAAGACAAGTTAAGTGGATCATTTTTTCGTACAGAACTTGTAAGCCTGCTCCAGCCTTGATCATGTACGGTGCCGCGTCGGTGACGAACAGGAGTACTTTGTTGTACTGTATTCCGTCCGGCCACAAAATAGCCATCGAATCATTAAACAATTTTGCCACAGAACAATGATTGGTGCTCTTGAAAACGTCCATTGCTAATAGATAGGATTTGGGATTGTTCTCCGAATTTAAAACGCCAATTATAACATTAGCCACGTATCTGAAAACAAAAATTTGATTTTTATTTTATCGAACTACATAATTAGTCGGTTACAAACAATTAGCGCGAAACAGTTATTTAAAAAAAATTATATATTAATCAAGCAAAAATATTGTTGTGATTAAATATGTAACTAACAAAATAGAAAATAAAACATCCGTAAATTGCTCTGCTGTCTTTAATTAGTTAAATTTTACTAACAAAACGAAGGAAATGAAGTTTCTACGCACCTTACAGTAGTGTCAGTAGATTCGTCAATGGAAACCCATATGTAGTTATTCGCTACATGTTTTCTAATTGATTTTATGGTCTCTTCGTATAAACGAGGTAAATAATTTTTCCTGACTGTAGACTCGTCGGGTATTGGCATTTTTGAAATTTCTTCCAGAAAATTACGAAATGCTGAGTGATTAATTTTACTTAACGGGATATCTGCAGCCAATAATGCACTACATAGTTTTTTATTAAATTCGATCGATTTGCTGGACTCACCGCGCGAATTATTAAGGTACCCCGGTAACAATGTTTGTTTTTTTGATTTCAGGGCAACACACTTTTGATGTCGAACCGTGTTCAGATGTTGTGTAACTTGAAAGCGTTTCGTTGCAGCCACTTTATCGTCGCACACTGTACAATACAACACCTTATCGTCAGTTGTAAGAACACTGAATTCGTTAACATAACTTCGAAGTGTAACAGACACAGACCGTTTTTCTTTACCCATCTTTATACTCTAAAATTTCAAACTGAAATGCAGTTTGCAATTTCTGAACTCTCTTAATTGAAAGATTACAAGACTAGTAAACAAAACTACAGGCAAGTTTTTCTATGAACAGGAAGTTGTCAAAGGGTCTTTGGAATTTCCTAATACCTATTTATCACAATACCGCAGGATGTAAGTATTTAAATTTTAGTTGAAACTTTTTCTTTCTTAGAAAATATTAACAAGTACACAGATGGTTAGGCAGTAAAATATTTTAAAGCCTAGTATTTAATTATGGGTTTCCCCTAGACTCAACTAAGCCGCCCTTGGTTGGTTGTCTAAAATGTTAAAATTAGTTAAAAAATATTAGAAATTTCATAATTAAAGCATGTAAAGCATTCAAAAAGTGGTAAAATATGCACACTCGTTCAAGAATGCTAAAATAAGCATGCATTTATAAAAAATACCTAAATATGCATTTATATGCACTTTCAAATTGACATATGTGATTCATATGTGGCTTAAACATGTAGAAGTATAACTCTGCATATGTTTGCTATAAGCAGAAAAAACATGCAAATGCATAGAAATCCTATACCTAGTTATAAGCGTTTATGAAGTCTTCCAAGAAATCTTCATTGATAGGCTAGATTATATGGTAAGGTACACCTGCTACTAGATAAGGATTCCACCAAAAACCAGAAAAGATAATTAATTATTAGAGTTTTTAAGAATTCGGCGGAGATTTCGGTTTATTTTTCATATTCATTCTTCATACGGTTAGTAAATGCTCCAGAAGGTATCCTGAAGAGCATCTAAAGCATATATTTAGCTCATATTTTTCGATCAGTTCCAAAATCTATTGTTATTTCAAAACTATGATTAGTCTAGTCATGTTTCTAGTAAGATTATTGGACAGCCTCTTTGTCAGGGAACATAATAGATTGTTCCAAATGGACTTTTTCAAAACTGAATAGTGAAGGAGGGCTAGTATATCAATTTTGGGCAGTGTGAAATTGAAAAAATAAAACAAAATGAAAAAAGTGAAGGTGAACTACTTACAGATTATTGTGGCTGTGTGTATATAGGGCTACGGGGAATATCACTCGAAAAGAAGGGAGTGGTAGACTTTAGGAATTTTAACAGCAAGATTTATTTATCTGATACACAAACTAATGCACAATCGAGGTATCAAAAGTATAACTAAACAAGCGTAAATCTTAAACAGCCCAAAGCGCTTCGTTTGGGCATAAAATAATAATAATTATCATAAGTTTGTTTCAAAAACAATATTTAGCAATAA
Organism: Agrypnus murinus; assembly: GCA_929113105.1. Taxonomy (NCBI): domain Eukaryota; kingdom Metazoa; phylum Arthropoda; class Insecta; order Coleoptera; family Elateridae; genus Agrypnus; species Agrypnus murinus. Next base: position 21,603,468 of record OV816026.1, read on the forward strand.
TTTATTAATTGTCGAATTGCATTCTATATGTAAATCAAAGATAGTTAGCAATAATAGTCCAAAAATGATCCATAATTAATCTTAAATGTTACACTAAAACATATTTAATTTCGAAGCTCTTCGCTATTATATACTATTTTAATACCAAGCTATTAATCTATTAAATCATTTTCCATTTAAAACCATACAGTTTACTTACAAAAAGTCATTTGGGCAAAATACTATTTTATATGGAAACGCGAAATTTGATATCATATTAGTACCTTATGAGGATTTAGGAGAAGTTGTAAGTAAATTTTAAACAAGGTCCGTAAATGTCTCACCAGCAGTGGCGTGCGGTCCATGGAAGCAAGGGAAGTAATGCTTCCCTTAAGAATTTATTAAAATTAAAAAACAATGCTAACAAAAATAGTTTTATAAAATTATGGTTATCGTTTATTTAAATTTGTAATGTTTAATCAACTTAAAGCTCAATATCGATTCCGTACAGCAAAAAGTATAATCATTTAGAGTACTATTTTAAATTAGGCTCATTAAACTTGCGCGGAAAGGTAATACCGATTCAAATGTGTTAGTTACACTGCATATAAGCACGGATTTCGTTGCTTCCTGCACGTCTTACTTTCGGTAGCGGGCGAGTCGCGGGTGCGTTGTGGGCTACAGTTAACATCGTATAAGGTCGAGTTATTTTTATTAGCGTACTCCGTGATCAGATGTTTATAATAATTTCGTTATTTGTTCGATTTTTCGTGTTTGTTAAATGTTACTTAAGCAATGTAAATCTGCGAATGAGACTGTATTTTGGAACATTTTATTATTTCAATTTATATAAGTTCGGATTTTTTTAAAGACAAACAATTCTATTTAGTTTGTTCTGTATGCAACATTTAAACTTGCTTTATCGTCATGACGTCATGACTGCAGATTCAGCTGCTTCGGTGGAAGGTTCGAGTACCGTTAAATTTGTAAAGTATTATTATTATTTGATAAAAAAATTTTCTTCATACAGTTTCGGAGAAAATTATTGAGAAAGGCAAACCAAAACCAGAACTTTTAAATTTAACAACAAAGATTAAAACCTGCACCAGGTATTTTGCTAAAAAAAGACCGGAAAATCGAGTTGCATTATAAATAATAGTAGTACTTTTTTTTTAATAACGAATAATAGTCAACAAATTCCATAAGTATAAAAGACGTATTCTTTTGCACATTGTGATTAAATCTAAACAATCATAAAAATTTGAAAATGCTTTGTCACAAAAGAACGTTGGCCATAGTTACAAGTTTCGTTACAGCACCTTTTATGCTTCAATCATGTCAATCACAGAATTTCTACGATTCAAAGGGGTAAGGGGATTACCAATCATGCTAAAAATATTTTACTAGGTGGGAGTTAATCAGTATTCAAAAGAATGAGATGTACTAAAAAATTACCAATCCGATTAATCATTATAGAGTAAAACAATACTACTGAAGTGTAAACATTCTTCCTTAAAAGACTTTTAAGCTTAATAATTATAACACTGTTTTTTATTGTACCTAGGTGTATTAAAATTTAAATCGTGGTTGCTTCCCTAGCCTAAATTCTCACCGCACGCCACTGCTCACCAGGCTTAGAAAGATAGGTGATATCATACACTACCACTAAACGACCACTCGGCTCGTTTGCAGTTATGTACTTCTTGGTACTAAGCGTTACTTCAACGTTTTAGAACGTCACGCGCCCCATGTGACGATCGTTTCGGCTTCGATAGCAGCCGTATTGCAACTGTTACTGGCCGCGAAAATGGCGTCATTGCGATGACCTATATTTCTAAGCTTGCTTATACATTTACGGACCTTGATTTTTAATTCCAGCAAAGAGATATTATAGATATTTAATGATAACTGCTATAAATTTAAAAGAGGAAATACGAAAATTAACTGATTATTCGATTAGAAACATACACAGTAAAATTTCAAAGAAATTACTCTCCTACGAAGGATTTATCGAAAATAGTTAATTGATGCATGAGAATTAGAAACCGGAGTTATATGTACTTAATGTACTAGCGAGCAGATCATTCTATGTGATCTTTCCTATTTAATACAAATTAGTCTATGAAAGAGCTTCAAATGCGGACTGTGTACAATTGAATAGATAAATTAACACAATTAGAATTTCATTCCGTTACAAATTCCAAGAAATGTTAAGATACTTGAAATCTTATAGAAACAACTATGTTGGTGTTTAATTTTGAATAACTTGATATAAACTGATTAGAAAAATTAGACTAAATGACAGTAAAGAATAAGCGTCTATTGATCGTCCCACTTTGGGACTACAGCAAAAGAAAGATGCCAATGTGTTTCTTATCGGAGTTTGTGCTTCGTTGTTGCCACCTATTTCACTGTATGAAGCTATAGAAATATGGATTAAGATTCCAGAAGTTCTAAACTTTTGAAAACAGTAACCGAAAAAGTGTAATCGTAACCACACAAAAGGAGAATTTAAAAGAAAGTCTTATTAACTATTTGTTATTTTATTAAACATTACTTGGGATTCTTACATCGTACATGTATCTATTCGATATTTCGATATTTTATTACTTATACTTTTTTGTTTAATTTTTTCATCTTCAAATTCTTTCAAAATAAAAATAAACGGCTGGTATCATCTTTTTAATCTTTTAATTCGCAGGTAAATAAAGGAAGCCCAGTCCCAAACGAAATTTTAACGGTAAAATTATTCATCGTGATAAAATCATTCATTGGTTCAACTTGTTTAAAAAGAAACTTGCAAAAACCGAAATTTAGGATTAGCAGCAAATTCAAAGAATTTTAGTAAACAATAAACCCTTCTGATTTTTCTACTTTTACTTCGTGGAACTACTCTTTTATTTATAATCTTTTATACTCTTATTATTTATTTATGTTTTCAATCTATTACTGTTTTATATGAAAGCTGCACAACTAAAAAATTGTAGTTTGATAGTATACAATAATTTATTAGTTTTTAATGTTTCTTTATTTAATAAAAACCAAATCACTATAACTTGTGTTATCCTTTTTTATTTACCTAAAATTCAAAAACTCGAAATAAAACTTTTGCCGTTGACGTAGTATTGGCGGTAGCTCATATAAACACCGAGTTTTGAAATTTTGTTTTACTACCGCTGTCAGAAGAAGTGACTACCTGCAAATATAACTTATTCGAATAATAGGGATTATAAAGGTTTATGCAGTTACAACTACAATATTTAGAAAGTGTTTTTAAAAGTTGCTTGCAAGATGTTTGGCAACCCCGTTGTCCATAAGAACACACGCTGTAGTCCCAAAGTGAGGCGACTAATAGACAGCAATCTTTGTCAGTTTACTTGCAGTAAAAGAAATACCCTGAACATCTGAAAATATATTATTCTAAATAGATCAAACTTTGCTCCATAACGATATAACGTATCGTATCCAACGTTAATGGCTCCATAACCAAGATTATAATGATTGATTTGTTGCTAACAAAACATAAAGCTTTCATGTTGACAAGTTAAAAACCTAACTTTAGGTCTATAAACCTCCTGAATGTCTGTTCTGACCTTCGAAGCTATGCAGGTACCTGTGGATTTGATCAACTCTGCATTTATATAGGTGTGTCATCGAACGCACCTAGTTTCCACCAAAACTAAAAATATAAAACTATATACGACGCTGTAATTAAGTTTTTATTAGTGCAAATACTACTTTTTATCTGTATTACTGTCCTTTTTTTATTGAACAACTTTATAATCAATCTTTCATCAGAATTTTTTCTTGTTTTATATAGTAGCATTAATAACTGATTTCTGTATTAATTGGTTTTAAAATTTCTTAACTATAACCTGTAATTAAATATGCAAATATTATTTCTCATGCTAAACGATAAAACTAAATAAATTAGGCAAATATATTAATTATAGAGTTATGTTTTGAAATTGTACTATTAGATATTAAAAATATAAAAAGTTAGAGATGAACCTTGATTAATTATATATCAAGGCTGTTTACATTTACATTAAAGTTGACGTTTTTACCAAATTGGAGCATATCACGTGCCATTGCAGACATTTGCATTTACAGTAATTATAACTGTATTTAACAATTATTAGACCAGTATATTTAAATATTTACAATTTGTTGATTGATATTTAAGGCATTTAAGAAGATGAAGTGTATCTCAATTTTATATACAATTCATTTAATATCAGGTCAATTGAGAACGAAAATTATTTTCAGAATTTTTAGAATGAAAGTCATGGTTTTAAAGTAATGTATTTCAACAATAATGATTTCAAATAAACTTTGGATTTAATCAATAAACAAGGGTCGCAAGTTCGATACCCGGCTGAGCTGGCAGTTCTTCATTGCGATGAATAATTAAACACACCTTTTTCTAAGATAAGGAAGTAAAACTGGAGGCTCCGTGTTAATGTGATATTTGGCACGCTAAAAATGCCTACTGGGTGTGAAATCCCCTCAAATTCGTCTAAATTATTCTAGTAGGGCCGGCCAAATAATTAAATCAATTGGTGCTATGAAGTAAGAAAGCTATTCAGCCACGTAATTCTTGAACTAAAAACAAAAATGTGTGTGTGTGTACGTGTGCGCGCGATATGTATGTACGCATGCGCGTGTATGTACAAGCGTGTATACTTTTTTTTTTTTTTTACTACAACCCATAACCTTAACCAAGGCCCCAGAAGCTATAAGCTTGTGCGGGAGGGAGGGGGCGATTATTATTATTATGTAGGCCCAATGTGCGGCTGCAGCCGACTTATAGATGGAACAGCGCAAATCCCACATTTGTGTTACAGCTAAGGGAAACTGCAGAAAACCTTAACCAGATCTGCCAGCGCCGGGAGTCGAACCCGGGCCGCTTGGGTGAAAGTCCGGCACTCCAGACATTACACTACCAAGGCTGTGTAATTGGCAGCAATTAATTAGTTGTTTCGTTGATTTCTATATGAATTAATTATAATTAGTATACTTCGAGTAAGTACAAATATTGCAAAGTATTAGGTTTATTAATTTATTAATTAAAACAGTTCAACATTTTCCAACGATCCAGTATTGTTCAGATGGCTCCAACGCTGTAGGCGAATATGCAAAACAGGGGAAAAGTGAGGAAGGAGTAAGGAAGTGAAAAAGAGACTGGTCTGAGGGGTATTACCGAGAAACTGCTTAGAAAATTAGCAAAAATTAAATATTGGTAAGGTTGCTCGGATTACATACTGATTATATTAGATATTCTGTTCGTCTTTCTGCGAACAGGTTTACTTGATAGCGCCCGATTATTATTGTGCCTTAATTCGGATTTTGAAGATTCATGTGAGTCTTGTATGTATCTTGTAACAGTAAACAATTTCGAAACGATAAAGATGCGCTAAGACATCTATGGTACAACGATGGTCTAAAATTCCTCCGAGCAGGCAAATGGCAAATTCTTGACGGGCAAAGCATTACTGCATTCGCATGTGCAGAGCTGGGGAAGCACCGTACATTTAAATAGCGAGCACTTGCTGTCCCGGTCCCGGTACAGAGTGTGGTACCAGTGACCTACGTTTCTTTAGAAAAATACTGCATCTGTAAATATTGATTTGACTTGGGTTCTATAATATTATGTTTGTTCTTCGAAACGTAGTGTTTCATACATCTATATACCGTTACATCTACCACAATCCAATTTTTTTGTGTCAGTATATTTGTCTCTTTATAGACTTGATCCATGTAAGTTTCACACAAAAACCAACTATATGGTTGAACTAAGCATGGATCAGAGGGAGGAAGTCGGTGGATCTGGTAGGTGTGACTTATGCTAGTGGGATGTAGATGATTTTGTCAGTATATTTGTTCCTTTATAGGCTCAGTTCCTGTAAGTCTATAGCCAAACCAACTATATGGTTGGACGCAACTGAACCAGAGGGGCACGCGTGTGGTAAGCAATAAGCCACAAAGTAGATTTACAGACAGTCTAACGAAACAAATGTACGTGAACAGCACAATACCTATGTATTTCTTAGTAGTGCGTTCTTAATGGAATTTTAAATATCCTACACTGCAACACTTTATGTGCTTGGAGCGTGGATAAGAGATGTACAGTAGATGTGTCTGGTAGGCTTAGTAAATTTTTTTTTCAGTATGTCTCTCCCTTTATAGCCTCGGTCCATGTAGGTTCCACCTGCAAATCACTCACACGGTTGAAGCTCGCTCACGAATTCAAGAATTTCTATAAATTATTTTAATCATGTTTCTCGTACATGTTTTATTTCTTCAATTGAAGTTCCTTCCGTTTAAGCTTAATCTATATACTAAAATCCAAAATTTTTGTCCCTTGATAGACTGGGTACTTGTAAATTACATCTTCAAAGCAACTATATGGTTGGTCTCAGAGCAGAGTGGTGCAATGTGCGAGCATGGTGGGCGTGACTTTATGTTAGTGGGCGAGTAGATGTTTTTGTCAGTGTGTTGGTCCCTTTGTAAAATACATATACATATATATGTCTGAGTAAGCAAGGATTGGTATAGTGCAATGGGCAATTCTGGTTTGCATGGGGCATCATTCTAGTGGGCATGGTTGATTTGTTTATCAGTATGTTAACACGTTATAAACCGGTTCTATGTATGGCTGAATTAAGCAAGAACGAAAGATGTGCAATGGATGCTTGTGGTGGGCGTGGCATAATTGTTTTGTCAGTGTATTTGTCCCTTTGTAGACTGCACATGTTTATAGCTGGCCCAAGCAAGGACGAGAAAGGTATAAGTTGTGGTCTGGTATGCGTGGTTTCATGTTAGTGGGCGTGGTAAGTAAACAAAGATTTTATGAGTGGGTAATCAGCTTAAAACGAAAGAAAATTCTTTTAAACTGTTATATATTTTTAGTATATTCGTTTAGTGAATTTGTTTTTGATCTTAATCGATTTATAATTGTTAAATAAATACTCTATTAAAGAAAATAAATTAACTACTCAGTCCAGAACTAAGTTACAGAAATAAGTTTAATCTATTTTACAAATTCTTGCTTATACACTTTAGAATTTCTATCATCTATTAAATCGTGTTTTCCTTTTACATTTTTATAGGAAAATCCGAAGGAAGTTTTATTTGAGATGTAAATTCATTTTTAAAAAAGGGGGGGCTGGTAGTTACGTACAATTGTAATAAAATTAGAATAAGAAGTTCATCAGTTCATTATGGATTTATGTGACTCATCTGTTAAACTTATAGCCACGGTCGGTTTCCTGGTAGGCCCTAGTAGGAATCAAGATACGCTCAATTAGCGCGTCACTTACTTATGTGAGTGCTGCCAACTGCACCTAAATTAGATACGGTATTTCCACGAGGATATAGAGTTGTCTTGAATGCGAGAGGCTTTATGGTCGTATCAACATCAATTACAGGTGATCTTCCGGGATAGCCCGGCTGCATTAAACCGAGTCCCACCTTCTGAAAGACCGATCCACTCCATAATAGCTGATTCACAGTCTTGACGACACCAAGGAATTGCCCAACGAAACAGTCTTCTATAGCCCAACCATCAGGGAGTTACTGACAGGATAGAGGATAGACCTTGCTAGTTACTTTAGGTACTGGAGTTCAGTCTTAATCTAGAACTATTTTCAAATTAAGGGACGGAAACCTTAACACCAGCCCAGTCATATAAAGAGATATATCGCCATGACAACAAAAGGTACAAGAAGTTCAAGGGGAAGTTCCACTTAATCATTTTGATTTCTTATTTCTCCATTGGACACTCGAATTTTCAAAAGTTCTGTAACTAATCGAACTATTTAATTAGTTATTTTGTCGATTTATATATTAATTAATTACACTAGCTTACTCTAAATGGAATTAGACCACGCCCCCATAATGCAATATTACCTTCGATATTGCAATATATTGGATATATTAATTAATTACACAGCCCCACAAAAAAAATAAATGTTCTGACCTGGGAACATGACTGGTATTCATATGTATTTTTTGACGTTAAGACCGAGTCCGACCTCAGAAAAGCACATATACCCCCAAAATCTTGCGCTAGAGCCAAAAACAACCCCCAAAATGGAGTAAAACCATTCCTAACATATGGTGACAATAAGTACATGAAAGAAATGGTTGAAAATCGCAAATGTTTTGTATTAGGAAATAGACCTTTGGTATATGGCCAAGAACCCCCCACCCTGTGGAGCTTAAACCACCCCAAAATTGGTCAAAACCACCCCTTACATCAAAATACAATAAATACACGCAAAAAATGATTGAAAACCGCAAATGTTTTGTATTTGGAAATAGACCTCTGGTATATGATCAACAACCCCCCTTAAGGGGGTGAAATCACGCTAAAATGGGGTATGACCACTCCTTACATCAGGGTGACAATAAATATACACACGCAAAATAGAGGCAAAGAAAATGCATGCAAATAAATACAGGCAAAGAAATAAATTTAATAAAATCCCGTTAATCCTCTAGTCTTTCGATTTATCATATCTCTTCCTTTTATTTTCAAACGATCTGCATACTTGCTGCCTCTTATGTACTTAATGAAGTACTAATGGGGCTCCCTTTTCACAGACCAGCAGTGATCCGCCATCATATGCTCATCCCATATTTCTTGATAACACCGTTTCATTTTTTTCATATTCTGTTGGAACCGTTCACCTTGTTCTTCGCTGTATTCCCGTAAGTTATCTGCAAAGTAGTCAAGGTAAGAATGGAGGAAATGTAACTTCACACTCATATTACAACCTATTTTTTTATAATTCTCCAACAAACCTGTAATGTTTTCTTGAGAATTGCATCTTTCAACAGTGCATGCAATCCTCGTCTCAAAAACGACTGCAGTTGAATAGGTAGCTTGTTTGAGTTTTAAGAACGTGGTAAAGAAATTCGGAAAATACTTCGGAATACCCTAGTCACGTTCCCAGGTCAGAACATTTATTTTTTTGTGGAGCTGTGTTATTGATTAAAGCAACTAACTACATTAATTTCTTCGAGTCATGTATTGATCATAATTAGTCTAGTCTCTTTGTAATGAGACCACTCCCCTATAGAATACTTGATTCTTTAAAGTTGCGTAACTTAGGTTTACTTTAATTAATTAGTGGTCGTTTTACAGGCGCGTGCTGGGTCAAATTTAAGGACCGGAAAAATATTTCCTAAGAATGCCCCACACCCAGCGGCGTAACTACTGCCCCGCAAACCCTACGACGCGGGGGGCGCAATCCTCCGAAGGGCGCTGCCTTCGTGAAATTTCTTTTCACCGGGAAATATTGCAGTAATTGTGGGTCTGATATGATTTTGAAGTATCTAAAGGTAGCCATTAGTAGTAAGAGTTTTAGCAAGAAAAAAGGTCCAATGATATGTCCTCCTATAATGCCTGTCCATGCATTGACTGTTTGCGGATGTTGTGTGTGTCCTTCCGCCCAGCGTGGATTAGCGTTTGACCAATACCGATAATTATGCCGATTTATCGTACCGTTCAGCATAAATCTTGCTGCATCGCAGAACACAATGTTAAAAGCAAGATTGTCATCCATAATATAGCTTTCCATCATCTGCTCACAAAATTCCAACCTTCTGACAAAATCCTCTTTATTTAGTTGGTGGATTAACTGGCGTTTGTAGGGACAATATAGGGACATATTTTGCTTTCTTTAAAATTCTATAAACATAATGTATGGCTAATATCTAAATTTTCTGCTACTTATAGCCTCATAGTATTAGTGTCTAGCATGCTAGACTCTCATCTGAGTGGCCTGGTTCGACTTCCGGGACCGGTAAATCTGATTAAAGTTTGTCTGTAGTTTTTTCTTAAATGTAACACAAATGTGGGATTTGGGCTATGCCATCTGTCAGTCGGCTGCAGCCGCACAATGGGCCTGCGTAATAATATTAATCACTCCGTCCCTCCTGCAAAAGCTTTAGCGTATGGGGCCTGGTTACTAGTTGGATATAGTAAACGATATGAACTCGTTTGTTTATTTGCGTTTGCTTGTTACAGTTTAATTTGTGGAATTTCCATAGAATACTTGGCCAAAACTGATAATCAAGTCTTACTAGATTAATTTTGCTACAAGCCAGTTCTCGTTATTAGTTGATGAATTTTGAGTTAATTACTAAAATTAATAAAACTAAAAAAGTTTTGTATGCAACATTTGTTTGTAACTGTTCAAATTAAAAAGTTACAGCTATTATTTTATAGCTTTGTTACACCCTGTATATGAGGGGCGCAAATGTAAATCTCGCAGGGGCGCGCAATCTTACGTAGTTACGCCACTGCCCACTTTAGATTAACGTTGGTTAATCTTTTAAGGATAATTTATTTATTTAGATTAATTTATTAGATCATGTATTATATGGGATTCATTAGTAACTGTCAGTACAATTTTTACGTTCGTCTTGCTGAAAGAAACATGCACAGAATAAAGGTTGTTATGGCCTCGAATCTAGGAGATAAGAGAGCCATGGTGGTTCCTTGCACCACAAACTATGATTTAGCAAAGCCCGCGTGAGGCACTATCAACCAAATTATCTGCTGACGAAACGTAATACCATGACGAAGTAGCGACGATATCTTGAATGAAAGCTACTCGGTTAGCCGCAAATATCTTGGTGCCTGGGAGTCTTGCAAGCGATTGTATTGTCAAACGTGATCTGCTTCTTCAAAGCATCAATGAGACTTTACACCAATTCTGCTGCCAACACTGTTACGTGTTAAAAATCCAGATTCAATTTTAATGTAATTTTAAATGCATTAATTGTAAATAATTTTAGGACGGCCCTGTGCATTTAAGTATATTTTAGTTGGTTTAAAATTACAGCTTTTAGTTTAAATCAAATGGTGTTTTCGTTAATGTGAAAGGTCATCCTAAAGCGTTTTCATGCAGATGAAATTTGTTTTTGTGAGGAAAATACGAGATAAAATTGACCTCTTAACAAAATATGTCTAAAAACACATTTAATTCAAATTTATGTATTCGGTACGTGCCTATTTTCGTTTTTGATAATTGAATAGATTCTTCGAAAATACATATATAAAAAACAGTCTAGAATATTCTGTAAATATCTGGTTTCATGCTACGAAGCAAGTTTTTTTGACCCTGTCCTGTATTGCCCGTGGAAGGTTCTAGAACAATTTTTCTATTGGTGTGATATGTGTCAGTGTAGTTTTCGATGATGATTCTCGATGTGACGAAGAAGGGCCTTTCACTTGTGGAAGTTATTGAAATACATTAAGCTATCTAACGTTAATTTGACTAATTACAATTAGTTATTAAATTCAAACAATATAACCAGAATCCTTTTTTGTTTGCGGGTTTTATGAATGTATTAATTACTTGCAAGCAAATGGCGCCCATAATCCTTATTATTTTTACCAACCCTAATTGTTCTTTACAATCTATAAGCTATAGAGACCAGTACCTACACCTGAGTGATAATCTGTCATCAAGAAGAAATCTTAAGCCGGTGCATTAGGTTTTCAGTAAGTATTTTACTATACAGCACCGTACAATTCCAAACGTGGGATGGAGATTGTTTTGAGAGGTACAACTATAGTTTTCCCGCACATCAAGAAAACTCTCATAGAGCCGTCAGTATACAGAACCTTTAAATACGCTACAGCACTGTAACCAATTCCAGACGCATCCGAGAATGCATAAAGTTCTTTTATGACCGCCGAGTCTGAACTAATACATTTAAACAATTTTAAATTTGAAAGTTTCGGAAATTCCAACTTCCTGGAACAAATTCCAGTTAGTGATCACTGCCTCAGGAACAGGTTTGTTCAAATCTATTTTCGCCATCCATAATTGCTGTATCGACCTTTTTGCAAAGAGAGCCACTGGGGTTAACAATCTTAAAGATTCGTAAATTCTCGCTACTTCCGATAAGATATTTCCTTTTTGTGCAAAGGCGATCTATCCTGTGACACAAGTAGAAAAACACTTCGGTGATGGGGCCCCAATGAAGACTTAAAACCTTAATAAAGATGGGTTCTTCTTTATCAAGTTGAACTGGCATTTGGACATCAGCCGATGGTAAAGCGCCAGAAGCACAAGCCGCCAGAAGTTTTCTGACTTACGCAACTCGAATTCACCGAATCGCATAACCTGTATTAACTCCAATTGAAGTTTATAGGCAGAACCTATAAAATATCCTGAAATTACGTCATCAATATAAATATGATACACAACGCATCTGCAATATTATGATACTTCGGTTCTTCTAAATTATCGAGCTCTTGAATGGCTCGCAAGACTAAAAATGGGGAAGAAAACTAGATTCAATCGTCGCTGTTGGTCAGGTGCGGTCGAGTTGAACAGCGGCGAGGTATATTGAGGTATTCAGTCGTGTCGTAGGGCCCTTCGAGGCGTTTTTATAAAGGCCCACCGGGAAACTCCCGGTATCCCGGTGGGCCAGCACGCGCCTGTCGTTTTATCGTTATTAATTAGTTTCATCAATTTATATATCAATTAAGATTAGTAAATTGCTGATGAAATAATATCACGCCCTCATAGGATAACTTTTACCTACAGTATTGTAATATATTAAATTTATTTATTTAAATTTATTGCTTAAAATATTTAGATTTATTTCTACTACTAATGTATTAATTAGTAAGTTATAAGAAGTAGACCACGCCTCCATGAAATACTCGATTTTTTTAGAATTGTATAACTCGAGCTCTTTTTAGTTAATTCGAGTTATAGCCTCGGTATATACTATATTAATTACAATTAGTCGATTCTCAAGAAATGAAGCCACGCCCCCATAGAGTAACGTTTACCTACAATATTATAATGTAGTAAAGCATTTTAGGGTTTCAAGTTTATACTTTTATATTGTCAAAGTTTCATAATAATTACGAGGTTTTCAAAATTTAAAATATGTTAATTTATTAAAATTTTTATTATAGGTTCGGAATTTAATTTAATAAGATTTCAGAATTTAAAGACTTGAAGCTTTCAAGTATCTAATATTGCAGTTCCTTTAGGGATTATTTAACAAACAATAGCGAAGGCTTACGCAAAAATCCATGACTCTAAATATTTCTATACATAAATGAAAAACCGTGGTGGAATCTTTTTAAATGCTATTGTATTCACCTGTAATAGTTGTAGATAAAAAGAAAAACTTTTAACTTACTTTATATGCATCGTGGTACGGCTTTGTATTAACATTATAGCTCGATAACTATGTCAGCTTGCAACTTATAATTTAGAAAAAATGTATCAGGACTACGAGAAATTTGATTTGAGTTGAACATGAAAACAAGGGTTGTTTAAAAAGTTTTTTACAAGGAAATGGACATTTTTTTAAAACATTAATTAAATGTGTGCAGTCGTTTTGTCTTACTATAAACATTTACTCAACTACAAAGAAATTCGACTTTCAATCAATTATTTAAAAATAAAATTACTAATTAAATATGTATTTTATCTCTAGATATCGCTAATTTTTTTTCGCAAGATTCCAATTATTCCGAACCGAAAACGCTGCAAGGAATTTCCTTAATAAAAGGTGCAGTGCAGTAGACAAACATCAAGTCCGCGCGTCAACTGCAATCTGTATCCTTCTTCCACATATGCAGCCTGCAATTACCGATAGTGAAATACCAGAGCTATTGTACGGGCCAAGTTACACGAGAATCAACATAATATTTTCATAATGAATAGTATAAAATTCAAGTCATGGCTTACTTGTATCAAGTTAAGAACCAATCAAATCTAACCATTACACAGGTGCTTAACCAATGGAAAGTCGCTAGTGTATCCAGTTTTTATTTTGAGTGTACCGCAAAACCAAAAAAGCTTAGGTTATTTATAAACACATCCATGTACCGTTTTATAGGCATGAAATATTTTGTAAGTATGAATGAAAACAAGGAAATGCTCTCTGGATGTAAATTATGCTATTTTTATCATTCCATCACCTCGCTGATTAGTAATAAATAAATATGATCAATTCTTGCAACGGGAAAGAGAGGGCTACGATATCAAAAATATACAATATAAAATTAATCAATGCGAATCAATAGATTAAATTTAAAGTTGTATATCTATATAAAAATCTTCAAATTATGATTTCCTATACATAATGTTTACTTTTTATTTAGGGAAAAATAAAAAATCTTGAAAGAATAACTTAAAAGCCAGAGGCCCAGGGCAAGCAACTTCGAATTAATGATAAGCATACTATTAGTTAAAAGTTAGCGATGTTTACTAAAAATTCCAAGGTACGTTACACCTGGAAAAATGCTCCCTCTATCGTCAAAGCTACGATTTTCTTATAAAAATTCGGTCGTGCAACTTTTTACTTTTGAACAAAGTTTCGTTAATAGGCAAACGCTGAAAGTTTAAAAGAAATGGTCGATGATGATGATGATGATGCTACAATGAACTTCTTGAAGACGAAGTAACATGCGGCAAACGAACAACAAGTCGCTTAATTATATAACATAGAATATGCGCGCTGATTACAGTTACCTTGCGTTAGAGACTGTACATACCCTTCTCCCCGATTGGTTTATACCTCTCAGGTAGAAACCAGTCTACGCGGCCCCTCGCACGAGTGTACGGCAAAATTGAGGCTATCCAACAGCCTGTATTCAAAATGCAGAAAAGTCTCGAAAGGTCCATGTTATAAAATTCTACATATTTGTCGTCGCTAAAAACTTCAGATAGGCTGTGAAAAGTAAAAATTTTTGAAGGACGCGCCTATCAAAGTCCGGATACGCACGGATACCTGTTGATATATCTGCGCATAAATTTGATGGAAAAGTGGACGTTTTGATAGTGTAAGAACTCGAAAAGTGTGAATATTTAAGTGATAGTGAGTCGTTTGTAATTTTTCTATGTGAAATTTTGTTGCCACGTTTGTTGGTTTTTATTTAAATATTGAAAGAATATTCATATAGCGGTACCTGAGATATAGATACATTCTAATTTTACACCTGCCTAGATTTGCCGAATGAATACACGAACGCTTTTACCAAATAAACACAAATAATGGGCAATATTGCTCACGTACCTCTAATTTATGTTAATGAATAAAAAAATAATTGTTAATAATATTCGTAAAAGTTAACGCTTAACTTTAAATAAATAATTAAGTTTAATACTCTCGTTATTTTAAAAAGTTTTCAAAATAAGCCTAAACAGTCATATTATTACATGTGATATTATATTCGTTTTAAACAAATCGTAAATGTTAATAGTTTTTAGTTAATTAGAAAGTGGAAAGTTTAAAGTTATACGAATTCGACATAAATTTTAAATTATTATTGTAGGTTATGTTAATATACATTTGCCTGTGATCATACATTTTAAACTGATAAGATTATTTTTAACTTTAACGACGAGAGATAAAAAAGGATGATAATATAAAATCTTCTTAAAAAGAAAACATAAAAAAATAATAATATTTCAAACACCAAGAAGAAGATATTAAAGCACAATAAACTTCAAACAGGAGAAAACACTCAACAAGTGGTCGCGTGGCAGCATGGCGGATTATGTTGTTTAGAAACCATAGTACAGAGATTCAATTTCTGGTGAAGATTTTACACCTTTTCCATACCAAATGAGTATAAAAGGCCTAAACATGATTGGGCCCCACCATGTATGCATACTTTATGTGGCTACAGCAGGCCTGCAAGGACCTCTTATGGGATCAGACGAGCAAGAAATCGTACTTCTTATTTATGTCATCATCGATGTTATGCAAAATAAGGTGAGATTTATGTAAAAAATTTATTAATAATTATAATGTTAGCACATTAAAATAGTTTTCCATTGCGTTAAAAGCAATAACAATTATTGCACACGCATACAAATTTAACGGAATAATCATTAATCACCTACTTAGTATTCTAAAAAAGAGATCAATGGTAACGGTTTTAAAATAGAAAATTCTATTAAAGTCGCGCTTTCTCATTATTTTTACTCTTTAGAAAGTAATTTGTTTTTATAAGTGCGATCACGCTAAACTATTTATGTTGGATTGAAAATCACAAAAAGTGTCGGTCAATGAAGAAATTCTCTCTATAATTATTGGCGGGACTAATAACAAAAGCAACCTGGACGAATGTGGGAAAATTATAAAAAATAAATTCTCAGATTTTAATATTGCAAAACAA
This sequence comes from Agrypnus murinus, assembly GCA_929113105.1. Taxonomy (NCBI): domain Eukaryota; kingdom Metazoa; phylum Arthropoda; class Insecta; order Coleoptera; family Elateridae; genus Agrypnus; species Agrypnus murinus. The sequence continues at coordinate 21,619,621 of OV816026.1, forward strand.
AATTCTTTCTGAATCTACTCTTTTGAGGATAGATTTTGAGTTGCTTGGTTCGTCTCTTCCCTAAATACAGTTATAAAAATACCAACCCCCCCAACAACAGAAAGCCCTCTTTATTCAAATGATTTATGAGTATTTCAGGTAAAGCAGGATTCTATAGGTTTACAGTAAGTTCAAAATATTAAATTGAGTTTTAAAATTAATCCTTGACCTTACTTAATACGAAATTATATATAACATTAGATTATCTTTTGTTATTACAATATAATTATCCATTCTATGGTTACTATATTAAGGACTAAATAGTTTATGTTTATATTGGGTTTGCTCATTGAGCTACTGTTAATATCTCCATTAAATATCTACTGTCCAGCAAAAAATCTCTTAAGTTACTTTGAAGACCGATAAGAAAAAACCATTTTAAAGAGATAAATGTCAAAGAAAACCAGTTCTTTCAAAAGCCCAACTTTTCAAAAACCCTTCAAAATGAAGCATGCCCCTTTGTCTCTAAGTAACTTTTCTAATCTTTTATTAAATTCTTGAAAACTATCATAGTCAATCACAAAACCATATAGATTATTACACTATTAAATACGGAAAGTTTTAATGTTATTCCCGAAATAATTTAAAATTTGTATCTATACTATTTTAAAAACATACGGCGCCTAAAAATGTGGAAAGTTTCCCATATATTAATTTCTTTTATAATTATACCTATTTTAAAAGTATTGTTTCTGTTTGTAAAAATTAGTTTAGGTGTTATTGTCAATCATGTATGTATTATATTTATATATAAAACGGTTCTGTATATACGTAATCTTCTTATAAATCTACTATTTTATCTATTCAGGAATTTCAATTAATTATGACACATTCGTTTTATTCTAATAGTATATTATATACCAAGGTTGTGAAGAGTTTTTTCTAGAGCCGAGCATTATTAGATCCCGAGATGCGCAGCATCGAGGGATATAAGATGAGAGGCTCTAGAAAACACTTCACAACCGTGGTGTATATATTATTTTTTTCACTACTAGTACTTTTATTCCTTTTATTCTTCTCACATAAAAAACGTACTATCGCGATCACGGATTTTTTCCTGGATGCCAGTGTATAATGGGATGAATTTTTGCCCCGTGTTACACTAAAATCTGGATTATTGACTAGTAGTCAATAATAAAAAATTATTTACCACTAGGCAAGAAGGCTAACTTCACAAGGTGACAACAGACTAGATAATAGTATGTTTTAAAGCTAGTAGTGAAAAAAACATTTTAATATTATCATATCCTGTAAGTTGGGTATTTTCCTACCCAAGTTATAAAAGGTGCGTATAAGTGTATAATTCTTCCTGTTGTGTCTTTGCATTAATCGACCGTTAAAATATGTATGCACATTAATAAGACTGAAAAGTTTTAGGAATTTCCGTTTTGAAGTTGTTAATTAATTTGTTATGGCTTTACATAAGTGTAGAATGTTTTTCCAAGTCGCATGTAAAAAGTGTAATAGGAACTGGATATTACAAGATATGATTGAAATTTCTTGATTAGTCGTTTATAACTGAATTCTAATTGAATTGATAGATTTTCTTCTGTACAAAATGAATATGTTTTTTAGAATTGATTATACTGGGCACTACAATTTGCAAACCCTTCGTAATCGATGCATTAGAATTTGCAAAATAAAGTCAGGAAGCAAATATACATTAGTTTTCTAAAATACCTTTACATAATAGTACGTATTTACAACTGAAGGAATAGATTGATACGGGTTGATAAATTATTGAGAAAGGTCACGTCAATGGGCATTTTAGAATTTTTTTAGAAAAAGAGACCACCATTTTGCTAATCATTGTGATGCATTTTGAGACCTTTCAAGATGGAACCAAAAAAGGTTTTTACAAAAAGATGAAGCTACGTCTAAATTCTTTCCCTGCCCCTATCTGAACTTTTAAAGTTTTTGAATTTTTAGCCTTTTTGATGTCAGTTTTTAATGAAAACGAGAAAATTAAAGATAATATCTTCATTACCACTTGACATCTTTCTAATATACAAATCCAGTCAGATGAAGAAGGCGAACGATTCCACTAAGTAGCATTGTCTTTTGAAGAACGAAGAAAGGATTGAGCTACGAAGAAAAAAGTTGAACTCTATACTTGCTGATTTAAGCTTTATGAAGCTGTTGGAATTAGAAAGAAAATTGAAAACTGACGTAAAGAAGAACAAATATTAAATAAAATTGACGATAGAGTGCCTAAAAATTGTTGTATCTTTATGTGAAAACCATTTCTGTTCACATTTTTGGCTGTTGCACTGTATCATAATATTAAAATGTATATTAAGATTAACATCTTACATTCCACTGTGAGATCTAGGGCATTCAAAAACGATTTTGATACAACGTATCTCAGCCAGAAGTTGTCAGTGTAGAATTTGAGATTGTTTGTAGCCCTTCACGGGTTAAATGAAAGATTCTTTTCTAGATAACCTAGTTTTTGTATATTTATTTTAGTCCATGAATTAATAAAGATGAAAATGTTTACAGAATTTATATTTCATTAATTTTGATATATCGCAACCATTTTCCACACGAGTTTACATGTTCTGCTTGGCCGGATCAAGCCTTGTCCAAGCCATAGACAAAATTGATAATATGGATCTACTCATTTTATGTATACGAGGGCGGAATGAAAAGTGAGGTAACTAACATAAAGGAAGACTGTTTTTTCGAGTTTTTTAATTTTAATTTTCGACATAGGTCTATGAGGTCTATGTACTTGTTCCAACGATATTCAAGTCGCTTAATCCCATCACTATAATACGACGAATTAAATTCATCAAAATAATCGTTTTTTCTGCAATCACTTCTTCATTTGATGAAAATCTTTTACCACCAAGGCAATCTTTCAGTTTTGGAAACAAGAAAAAGTCGGACGGAGCTAAATCTGGACTGTAAGGTGCACGAGGAAGAATTTCGAATCGTAATTCAACTAATTTTGCCGTTGCAATTGCCAATGAGTGAGCCGGCATATTATCGTGATGGGAGAATACTTTTTTTCTAGCCAAATGCGGTCGTTTTTCCGTTAATTTTTCATTTAGTTGGTCCAATAGCGACACGTAGTACTCTCCTGTGATTGTCTTGCCTTTTTGGAGATAATCTATAAAGATAACACCACCAGCATCCCAAAACACAGTGGCCATAACTTGATTAGCTGATGCAACCACAATTGCTTTCTTCGGTGCGCTGCAACCGGCTTCTGCCCATTGTTTTGATAAGATTTTTGTTTTGGGTATGTAGTGGTGTATCCAAGTTTCGTCAATAGTAATACATCGACGCAGAAATTCAGTGCGATTACGCTTAAAAAGGCTCAAACAGTACCACCTTCAATCGACGATCATTTAAAACAAGATCATGAACTTTGGTGACTATTTCGTCAGTGGTAGCCTCTTTTGGAAGTCCTGATTCATTTTCGTTGCTTCTATGACCACGTTTAAATTAATTCACCCAAAAACAAACTGTCTTAAATGATGGTGCAGATTCGCCATGAACACGATTTAACTCCTTTTTGATCTCTTTTGGTTTTGTCCCGTCAATATGAAAATGTTTAATAACAGCACGAAATTCTTTTTTATCCATATTCACAAAACAACCGTTTCTTGTTTATTGTTTATAACTGTAAAATTCAAACGACGCAATATATTTGGCTCCAACTTTTACAGCAGTCTTATAAAAGATTATAAATTTTGTGGTGTCATTATACTGTATTACTTAGGTACCTCACTATTCAGACCCCCCTCGTATATAAAAGTTTAAACAGGATTTACAAAACTCCTTTTTTCATACTTTCGTACTCATAGCTAATACCTGAAAGTGTATGACTGTCAAATACCATTTCGATGCCTGCAACGAAGGATAGTAGAATTATTGATGATTCAGAGTATCTTTGCAGAGTAAATAGTTGGTATTTAAAGTGAAATATTAACTTATTTGTATTATTCTGGATATTCTGCACCTTAAGGTTCCAAGGGACGAGCAATGAGATCTTCAAAAAATATCTACTGTTTAAGTAGTAGTTAAATACCTACCTTACTAACTATGACAATTATTTAAATAGCGATACCAAAAGTTCTATGGTTATTGGATTAACATAAAAGTCTGACCTTCCAAATGGTCTTGGCATACCTCATTTTTCTCCCTAGAGGCCTTTACACGCATATTTCGGAAGCAAAATTATTGAACTAGACTTTTAGCGCAAACTACTTGTATAAATATTTAATATTAATATTGTATAGTAATTATAAAAACTATTAAATAGCAGTAAAAAATATCGGTATAACGTGAAAACTGGAAAACGTCTAACTGGACATATCTGTCAATTTATTCACGAGGCCGTGCCAATACAATATTTGTTTTAGTACAGACTGTTTATATCAGTTAATATATCTGTACAAAATTAATTAGTAAATCACTGAATCAATTGAAACGCATGAATAATTTAACACTCCAAAATTGTTCAAATAGAGTATCGAAATAATTTGAGGGGATAATAATTCTTTTCAATGCGACTCAGAACCGATTAATTTATTAAAAACTGGATAGCTCGAAAAGTCTTTTATGAAAGTAATAAAAGTCAAATTATTTTCCCTCATAACTTTTTGGATTGTTTCCGTTATATATTAATGCAGATATTGCAATGTTTTTTGTCCATTTTCTTTCTATTGGGAAAACTAAGATTTACATCAGAAGTGTTAACAAACGTGTATGAATGCGAAAGGTGGCGTCCCTATTCAAGAATTGTTCCTCCACTATTGGCTTTGTTTTGTTTGTATTTGGACGAGGAATAGAAATGGCGGAACATTTCTCCAACGTCAAACTCGAGCTGGCTCAATTTGGCTCTTGAGTTTGCAGATATCCCCTGAACTAGTGTTTTCTACTTGACGACCTCATGTCCATACTTGATCTTTTCTATTTGTGTAAGTTGGGTGAGCGGTGTAGACCAGCGTTTCCCAACCGCAGGACCCCGGATCGGTGCCGGTCCGCCAGAAATTTTTGCCGGTCCGCAAAGAAGTAACAGTATTTTTTTAATTCATGTAATCCTGGAGCTAACGAAAGGTCAAATGATTTATCGGATTTGACTAAGAGTAAACTCCGAGTAAATTTATACTGGATCCAGAAGAATTTTCGCTTTGCGTCCCCGATTAACGCGTCCGCGAACGATCAGAACTCAAAGGTCGCAAGAACGTTTTGGGGGACCACAAACGTACCGTTTTTTTGTGTCAATGGGTTGGGAAGTTCCTGTCTTGGATTTGAAGTCTCGACCGTCCCCGGCAAATTGTTAAGGCGGGGTCGACGAAAAACTGCCGCAGCCTTACGGAAGGTCGCAGCGAAAATCCGACCGCGGAATCTTTGCCAGTGCCGTTCCCCGATCGTTTCTGCCGTAAAATCGATTCGGGGGGAGGGAGCAGGGATGGTATAGGGTGTTTGAGGGTGATCGAATATGTGTTGGCGACATTCGATGTCACGCGGCTTGCTACGAGCGGTGCGCCTATTGCTCTTTCCATATCTCTACCCGCCAAAGGCCGTGCAAAATCATAAAAAAAAGTTACAGCCAAAAAATCTTTTATTTGTTTTTCACCAGAAAATCGTGCTGAAGTAATATCGCTGTCACCAGCCCAAACGGGCTCCAAAGTGGAAACCATTTTTAGAACTGTTGTATGATTATCTCCCGCGTTGTTGAGCCTATTCTTGACTTTTGGCCTCCAGCCCTGTTTTTGACCGCCGCTCTCGAGAACCACTCGCCGACGTTTGCGGTTATATTTCCGCTCTTTGTCCAGATAGCTGGTTCTGGTTTTAAACCATGGATCGCCCTACGTGTCTAGAACCCGGTTAAAGTCTTCGGCGCTACCGTTTTTTCACCCCCGTCCCGTTTCTCGTTTCTCTACTCTGGTACCCACCGATTTCGGACCGGTTCCCGTTTTGATCATTCGAGGCTTTTCTACGTTGTCTGGGGGTCCGCGAACGGAAAAGGTTGGGAACCGCTGGTGTAGACCACACGGCACCACATGCCACCGACAGATTGGATTTCGAGACAGAAGTACTCGAATCATGCCTATGGCTGTACAGTTCCAGTCTTGTGATTCGAAGAAACCGTCTAGAGCCACTGCGCTTAAGGGGTATTGATGCGAATACATAGCCAACCTCTCATGCGCAACACAACTTCATCTTAACGGGTACATACTGGGATTTTACCTAGATTGAATTAAACGAAGCACTGAAGAGGGCACACCTGGCCTATAACATGGTACTTGTAGTAAGCAGCTTTGCAGTAGTAGTGGCAAATAGTCAAATCTTTAACAAAGATAAGCAATCGTTTCTTTAAGAATTTCTCAATGAAAACTATTACTATTTCTAGCAGATTTTAAGTTATGTGTACATATAGTGTACTGGAACAAATATTTAGTCGGTAACAAGATAACGAGTCATGTATCCTTTAGCAACATGTAGTATTGACCAGGTAGTTTTTTAAAAACTCATTTGCAGTATGCCTCATCATCATGATAGAACAACCAAATTTTGCTAGATGACATAAAACACCTTCTTTATCTTCTCATTGATGGTTTGTTTTGAATTTTGAAACTATTTTAATCTAACTCCTTTTTAAGTCTTTGCACCGTAGATTTAGAGATAACTAATTAATTGGTCATATCTCTCATCGACATATGAAAACCTTTTTCAAAAATCCTTTTTTCGCAGTTTTTACGAAAAGGCGCATCTTCTCTTGATGGTGTAGATTTTCTATAAACAGTATGCCTATTTTGAAATTTATTAGTAATAACATTTTGAATGGCAATTTTTGAAACATAAGTACTTTTGGTAACTGCCTTTGAAACATTCCCGGAAATATGGTAAAGAACCTGTTACCATACAGATTTTCTGGCAGAATACTCGCTCTTTTCTTAGGCTCATTTGGAAGAGCTTTGAAAGGTTTATCAACCACCAAAATGGAGTTGCTATCCGTTAACGCGATTACGTAGAGCGCGAAATGAAACCTGGGTGGTAATGAAAGGTAATAACTCTTGATCAGATAAAACACAAAAGACTAAATTACTTCTTACAGGGCTGCCGTAAATGGCCGAACTCAGCTCAAAACACTCAGGCACGTTTTTACGCCCGATGCAGGGGCGTCCCTAGATACTTAGCTGCCCTTGTACAAACATTATTACTGCTGCCCCTAATTTTTATATATGTTGACCTCCCCCTTTGATCAATCATACTCGTAGTAATAACAGTTTTAAATTTTATTTATTATGTAACAAAAAAAAAACGCTTATTAGAAAAATAAAAACACATTTAGCATTTCTAAACACAACTATTTTAATAGCACAGTATAGTTATAACCAGTAGGTGCACTCTCGCAAATATTGAAAACCGTCGGTGACCTTGTTGATTCTCGAGCTGGCTGGCGGGTTACAATTATACTGTGATATACGATCTTCGTATGGAATACGAATACGATCGGCAAGCCTCAGCGAACTGGTTGTGGTTTGTCACTGTTGTGTGAGATATGCGAAGCGTCTTATCAACTTCAAAGTGCCGAGAATCGATTTTTTTATGCTCTGTTAATAGCATTAGATATTATTTTTCCGAAAATTTTAATTTGGAATTTGTTATCGCTGGCCATCGCCATATAGTATATTAATTTAAATTCGTTTGGCTGCCCGTGTGCCGTGCAACCTTCGAACACCGCTAGGGACGCCCATGGCCCGGTGTTGTCAAGCGGGAGAGTTCGTGGCACTTGCAGCCAAAGATTTGTCCAACATTAGCTGCTTGCAGCCATCCACAATACTGTTTGTGTATTTTGTTTGTCCGTGTTCCATTACCTTTTATTTTATATTTTTTACCTTACACATATTATTATTATTAGTGGCGCTATCACGTTAACTGGATTCCCACATAAATAACATTTTTAGCTGAATACCTAGTTGCTCTCAGAAATAATTAGGCTTTACTGTTATTTTTTTACTTGATAGATTTGCTGAATTACAAACATGCTTGAATTTGATCCCAGTTGGCCCTTGCAGCTAGTTTGTTTCCGGAGTCAACTCGTATAGTCGTCCTGGCCAGTTCGAGCCTGTACTATGCTCATATGGCCAATCTTATTAGAATCTAGCCGAATCTGGAAGGATTCCACTCCGTAGCGAGTTTTAACGTGCCAAACATTGCATTGACACGGGGAATTAGGATTTTTGAGATTCTTGACGAAAATTAAATGTGCAAATCGATATTATATAAATTCTTGGTGATACTTCTTTCTTATGATTTTCTGGGTGGTTTTCACCATGAGATTTATCGATAATAATCGAAACTGAAACTTGCTTTAACATTAAATTTAAAAATTAGGTCATAGATTCTGAAAGTTTCTGATTAGAGTTTCATTTTTGCAATGACCACTTTGATGGCGGTTTCCAGATTGAAATTTGTTTACAGTTTTTAACTCGTGATTTCTAGAGACATATAAATTCAAACTAAACGTGTTTTATTATTAAATAGATGGTATTAAAGTTATTCAAAAAAGATACTTCTTCATAGTGAAAAGAGACTTCTAAACAATTTTAGAATTTTGTATTGGTATAATTCTCTAGAATTTGTAATCGGATTTAGACAGCTTCTACCTACATCTTTGTGTAATTTTCTTAATACATTAACTTATCTGTTATTCAGTATTTCTTACAGTTAGTTGACTTTAACTGTTATTTTTTTTCTTGGTCGGACACGGATTGTTGTTCTGTTTGTTTTTTTGCGATCAACTTTCGTTGTTTGTATTTGCTTTTTTCAATTCTCTGTTTCAATTTTTTATATTCTTTATGTTTTTTCACAACTGCCTAGGTATAAATAGTTATTTCGTAAAGTGTTTATTTGCAAATTATTCATTTACCTTCTATCTACTGATCTTATCTTCGAATTAATTTTTTTTTCATCCTACTATTTATTAGAGAACAACTTACCAATGCTGACCAAGATTGGGGATATACCATGAAATGTGAGTTTTCCTCAAAGGTGTCAGCTTAGCTCTTTAGAGGAATTTGTTATTTAATTCTGAACTTATTTTCTATATTCTTTTGGTAGTCATATTTATTTCTAGCCAATATTCTTTCAATTCTTGTGTTATGGCAGTTAGGAAAAAACTGTTATCTTTATATTTAAGATGGAATTTGAAATGAAGGAACACATATCCTTTGTTAAAACTTGTAAGAAAAAACAGACTGCGTAAGTTAGGTTATGTTGGAAGCTTTGTCATATGAAGATGATGGTGATGTGGATGAGTGCTTTACAAATTGTGAAGCCACAGGTCACACTGGAGGGTGAATTTGCGAAAAGTTTGTTCCCGTACAAGGTATTTGTATTTATTCAATGTTTGACCTATGTTATTGATATTATTTTTATTAATTTAGATCTACCTTTAAGAGAAATATATTCTTAAGATGAGTAATAAATGTGGAAAGTCTTGTGCGATCATAATGCCCTTGGGTTGCCGCCATTAGGTGCCGCAAGTTTTGAAATGTTTCCAAAGGAGTTCTGAGATCAGTTTCTAATGTTATTATGCTTATACCTCTTTAATGTAATGTTAACGGTTGTTTTCTAAATCAACAAAAATTACAGAGAAGCCTATTTCTTCCACTAGAAAAGCAAACAAAAACTAACCAGATACTTATTAAAGCATAACCAAGAGGGAAATGTCCATATCAAGATATTATTACAACTCTTTTCTGAGATTTGACATCTTATTTATGTGTTTTTAATCTTGATTTATTTCCTATGTCATACTTTGTACTGTTAGTGCTTACTTGCTTGTAATATTTTATTCTAAGAAAATATTAATACGTGGTAATTTATTAACAATAGTAATATCTTGCTATTGCCTGGTTTAGCGGATATTCGCTTTTGCCTTTCATTAGCCTTTCATTTACAACAATAAGAAATGCAGTTTCTGTTGGAAAAGCTTTCTGGTAGATAAATATCTATAATGTGAGCAGCGGTACTTTAGTCATAAAATTTGTTCATGTAGCCGTCAACTCAAGTAGCTTTCAAAGCCTCTTTCACCTATTTTTCTCCATTTCATGTGACATTTACTCAACGTCCTTAACAATTAATTATCTGTTTTTAAGCAGACAAAACTTGAATTTTATTGCGCTTTATTCTTGTCAAAAAAGGTATATCTTAACCTAAATCTATGCTAAATTCATTAACTGTCTTAATGAGTTGATGTAGAATTAGCAACTAATACAAATCATTTTGGAGCGGATAGTGTGACAATCGCGTTCACATTGCGTTGAAAGTTCCGAATTAAATGTTGAAGTGTTACACACAGATACATTTCTAATTTGTAAACTTGATAGGTGCCACCTTACGAAGTGTGTGCCTCTGATTTATTTGGTATGCTTAACCTAAATCAGGTTATTTGGTCATATGAATTTACTAAGACGGTTTAAAATAAAAACAAAAAAGTCTTGGAGATGAAAATATTGATTTGTTAAATCAACAATAATTTGCTCACAAAACTTGCCCACCCTTTATAAGATTCTTCTTTAAAGATTTATAATAATTTATTCAATGTCTAGAAATCAATAAAATTGTCCATACACTTCATCCTGGCATAAGATGTGTATAGAATCAAAACCTGCTCTGTGGGTTTATTAGTCTGGGAAAATAGGGTTTGAAAGTCTGAATGAAGCCTTTTATGTTCAAAAAGGGGTAAATATGATACAATACAACAGACGCATAATTCGCATCTTGTATTCAGAATAGAATTCAACTACCTACTACAACGCATTGTATAAAAATACAAAATGAATAAATAGAAAAGTAGTCACTACTAAAACCACAGTCTCTGGCGTGGTCAAAAACCGTTCGTGGGTGTGGTAGATAGTCATTCAAATTGTTTTTAACGCTTCATAAGAGGATGTTTAACCACAAAATATTCGAGTTTTATCTAAAACAAACTTCTTGTTTTTTTTAAATCAGGCCCTTAGAAACCAATCATCGTGTAGTAAAATTTTGCCATTGCGTTTTGCATCTTTTCAATTAATATTTTATTCTTATTTACACTAATTGTTAACGTATGACTATGAATTATGACAGTGCAGAAAGTACACTACTACTTAATTATTAATTCCTGGAAGCAGCGCATATAAAAATAGCAATTTTTGACATAAACCAGTACTTTAAATTTTTCTCCAACCATAATGAAGATGCCAAACACGTAAGTTTTTTTTGAAAACCATACATTGAACATACAACCAGTTATTAATGCAAGATATAGGAAATAAAATTCCAGTTTAATAAACAACCTGTTTCGTGCAGTCACCAAGAGTTTTCCTTCGAGTTTCACGAGCGGTTTTGAAAGTACGCGCTGTCATAGCCTGCTTGCTGGTGCTGATATCTAAATATTACGTAAAATAATTCTAGAATTACATAATATAAATGTTCTAAAAAGTTTTTTTTGCTCGTTAATAAATATTTGAGGTACACATATTTACATGTAGTTTCCTTGACTTTTGCCACTACTGGTTCATTGAGTGTGCACATGGAAAAAAGGAAGGAGAGTTTTTCATACTTTTTTTTTTATTTAAGTAGTATACTTAACACTGGTTACATGTTGATTAAGATGAATTGTTGACGTCATTGGTAAATTTATTTACCACAAGTAGTTGATAAGTATATTTCTGCGTGGGTAGAACGTAAGAAAATGACAATTAAGGTTGGTTTATTGTTGGTTAATACGTTTTTCCGTAGTAATGGAGTCTAGCACTGTTTTTGAGATAATCAAGTAGTTGCTAATAGTAGTGCGATTCCACTTTGATATACAAGTACAGAAGCTTTGGTTAATTATGAGCAAAACCAAAAGATGCTCGAACTTGATTGAAAGTTATAAGGCGGGTTAAAGTTTATTATCAAAGGGCAATATCGACATATGTTATACGGGTCGATTGATACACTTTATAAGCCGTGCAGTTTCAATTATATTTGGGGATGCAAACCAAACCCCATCGAACCTTAGTTGGATTGTGTCTCTTCCGCACCTCAGCCGCTTTGATACCGGCTCATAGATATACTTTTATGAAATGACCTGACTTCACCTATTTTTTAATAAGAAATGTTGAAAACTACTCTCTCCCATATAGACTTCGTTCCGCTCAATAACTTTCGACCTCCTCAATTCCGACACCTAAATAAATTTGATATCAGACGAATCAGTTCGATAAGAATTTCAGCAAGGTTACCTGTGGTTACTTCAACAATTTAATTTGGTTAATTTGATTAACATTTAATCCGTTTTGTATAATTAGTTATTTTAACAAAATTTCCCAACAGTTTGCAAAACAGTTTGTGTATCGATTCAAACTTAACATAACGTCCTTTAAATTTTTTGACATTTCTGCCAATTTTTACTATGGCTTCATATTTGACAGTACATTGTAGTTTTAAAATTGATCATTACTAAATATATATAAAGCATAACGAGCTGATTCGAACGAGAACAACATTTTGGAATCGACCAACAGAATCAGCCTCTTCTCAATTCAATTTCTTTTCCCTATCGCTTCTTTAACCAACTCTTTCCATGTCTTCTTTGGTCTTCCCCGGTACTCTCGCATATTCCTACTCTCATATATTCCATTCTTCTTGCTGCAGCCATCCTTTTGTTTATTTTTGTGTAGAGTTCTCACTACTATCAAAAGTTCTGCTAAAAGTGTCTCTATTTGAGTTTTCGCTATCAAGAAACAAGAAGTTACGAAGTTAGATAACATCTTACTAGATTGATTTAATTAGTCAGATTGATTTCACAGAGTGGTTTTTGTTGAATTCCACTAGAAAATCGGACACTAGAAGCGCTACATCAACATTAACTTTCCTGACTTATTCCGACGACGGTTGCTGCTGTTGATATGTAGTTGTGAGTCAACAAGGTTCGCAAGTTAGATAAACTTTTAAACGCAATGACAGATTAATCCACAACCGAATTTTATGTAGAAAAACAAAATCCCATTTTCTTAAAAACCTTCCCCTTGTCGACCTCGTCAGACGGTGCTCAAGTGATGCCCCATTGATCCGTGGTTATTGGTTATCAAGGAATAAAACAGTCTTCAAAAATTTCTTGTTGTTGTAAAGCCTGAGCCTAGATAGAAATAACCCTTTTCTGGGAGTTTTCAAAGATCTATTTTTCAGAATAAATAAAATTGTTGATTAGTTTCGAATTGATCCATTATTCGGATGTTTCTTAAAGGCATAAATTTTCCCACAAACTTTAAGCTTTCTTACGCACAGTCATACATCCTGCTGGATTTGCATACTGCATACTGAATGCATAGGTTCAGATCATTAAACACACGAAGTAGTAAAATGTGGAATAAATTCGTTAATATAATGAATCTTGGACAGTTCTTTTGCTTGCGTTTGAATATTATGTTTCAGAGAATGTGTTTGTCTATGAGTAAGAGACCTTGAAACTGCATAGAGTATGTTAAATATGTAAGAATTAGAACTGAAACTGAATATGTATGTAGGTGCAAAATTGGAACACCTTACTTTCGATATCTGGTCTCAAGTTCTATCCGCCCGCTTGCGTCTTACTGCGCCTTACTAAATCTATTTTTATGTTCTACCATGAAAGACCCTAAATGATAAAAATTAAATTGATAAGACTTTACTTTAGCATATAGCCGATGGGGACACTGTTATAGATGGTTAGACTCATTTCTAAAAGCTGAGCAGAAAAGTTTAGAGGGCTAACACCTCACAACTATCCATTTATGAAATATCCATTTTTAATTTTAAAAGTTTATGGAGAATGATCAATTCAGATTATAATGGGGCAAAATAAAATCAACTGAACTAACAAAGCTTAACCTAATATAACCTAACCTAAAATAAACTAACTTAACATAACCTAACCTAATCGAATTTAACCTAACCTAATCTAGCCTAGCTTAACATAACCTAATCTAATCTAATCTAACCTAATCTAACCTAACATAACGGACCCTAAGCTAACCTACTCTAAACAACCAGTTTTTAGGCAGTCGTCTGGTGTTTTACAGTCGCACCAACACCTGCAGACTATTCATTTATGAAATATCCATTTTTAAATTTACAAGTCTATGGAGAATGATCAATTCAGATTATAATGGGGCAAAATAAAATCAACTGAACTAACAAAGCTTAACCTAATATAACCTAACTTAAATAAACTAACTTAACATAAACTAACTTAACATAACCTAACCTAATCGAATTTAACCTAACCTAACCTAACCTAATCTAACCTAGCTTAACATAGCCTAACCTAATGTAATCTAATCCTACCTAAATGGTATAGACCAACAGAATAAAAACTTAAGGGCACTAGATGCCGCTGTCTTAATGGTCTTTAAATCCCACATGAGTAATTTATTGTCTATACTCGTCTTTGGGTTTAGCATATTTCTTACTTTTCAGATATGCACTTTTTAACTATTCAAAATATAGTATTGGGCCTCAAACATGCATGACACCAATAGTGGGAGCCTTGATACTTTCAAGTCTTACTTTCAGTTCTGGCAATCAAGTAGGGTTTAAAGTGGCTGCTCCTATCGCCTATGTACGTATAACCGGAGGCATTTTAAAGTGTAGTCTTTTTGACAATATTTCCCAGTAATAGGAGACTACCAAGCACACTTTGACATTGTAATATCTTTCTTGCAGGACTTTTAGGTTTAACATAAAGAATTGAAATCTCCTACCTAAACGTAAGAAGTTAGCCAGTTTACTGACATATTTGTTTCCTTTTATTTGTAGTTTGATTACACTTTTTATAACAAGTCGTAAAAATACTCCAATCTTGGGGTTAATCACTTTTATTCGGCATGTAGATACTGTCAATACCATACATCTATATACTATCTTCCGTAAAAAGGAAACTGTCTTCAAAATTAGAAGTAAAGAAGTATTAATAAAATACGAACAGACTAGTTGAAAACCAAAAAGTGATCAATGCTATAGAGATTATAGATGATACCACTGATATCTCATAAAGCTATCAAATGATATAGCTTTAGCTTTTGACTAAGAATTATTAAACCGTAAGGAACCTATTATACATTTTTTACAAAAAACCCATATGTGAAGAATAAATAAGCAAACAGTTTTTTAATTAAAATGTAATTGCAAGAATCAAAGTTCAAGAATATTTTGATAAAAAGTGCAGGATAATTAACTTTCTCAAGCATTGTTATTTAACAATGTCTAGACAATACATTAAATAATTTAATTAAGTCATCTTGATCTTCACATATGACTGCTAATCTCAAAATAAACAGGTTTTTGTATATTTAATATAATCAAAGTTAAGTAGATAATTGATTATAAAAAAGATTTAGCGTGCTGATCATACTAGGTACCATAAAGATCCACATCAGATTCCTTTAGATCTGCGAGTATAACGATTTTAGGCAGTTTTTAAACTTTTGGGTTTCTTATTGACGCAATTGTATTTAAAGATAGTATCTAAGAGTTTATTGTCTACTTTAATTTAATGATACTCTGAACAATTCACTTTTTGCCATTGCTTGAAGCAAAAGTCCGTAACATTTTCTTAATAGTTGCCATTTATCTAAACTCCGAATCAACAAATACAACAACATTTTCTCTAATAATATGGATACCCAATGTTTCAGTTCATGGACACAGTAATTTCATATTCATCAAAGTCAAATTACAGTCTTCGACTTTTAATGCCTTAATTTAGTAAACACTTCTAAAATCAGATAAGCCTTCAATAACAAGCAGAACAAGCCAGAACGAAATGTACCGAAAATACATACAGTCGCCGGAAATGCGTCCTACCGGAACTCTCATGAACCTCCAACCCTAAAGAGGAGAAACAATAGCAGAATATATATTAGCATAAATGAATTGTAATCCCCCTCATTCAAGTCTGATTATATTCAAAATTATTAAAAAGCGTACAATTTTAATTGAATAAGCAGCCATGATATAACAACTGGTTAATTGTTAAAAAAATATGATTTAAAATATGCAATCGCAACTGAATTTTTCTTTTACATATGCTATGGTGGAAAAAATGAATTCATACATAACGCGTTTAGTGGTTGATGGTCTGTTGATTATACTAAGAATAGAAATTCATTAACCGTGCAATAGCATATATACGTAGGTAGTTAGAATCTAATAATAATCTCATAATTCTCTAGCCATAAACTCTAATTAATGGTTACGAAAAAAAATAAATAATTTTATATATCAAAGATCCCAGAATATGACTGACCTCATCCAAACATGCAGGCTAGTACTCTTAAAAATTGCTATTGGGGCTAGATATTTTTGTTGAGACTTATTCAAGAAAAAGTAAAGAAAGCAAAACATCATTAAAAAGTAAGAAACCATTAAACCATATTATCATACAATCGCGTTTAATAAATACGATTAGAATTTCAAATTAAATTGAATTCAAAAATCAGACGTTTTCTAGTCAATGTACTTTTATACCTTGAAATGTTATGCATTTGCTGTGTCATAATTGTAATTGTTGCTGTTGACTGAAATTTATTCGTTTTTAGAGAGCAATTTATTTAAGATCGTGCAATTTCTAAATTACTCAAAGTATCCAGACAACAGAATATTACTCAGTACAGATGGGATTCTTACCAGTTCGGACAGTTTATGCCTACTGTTTTACAAGGA
Source organism: Agrypnus murinus (assembly GCA_929113105.1). Taxonomy (NCBI): domain Eukaryota; kingdom Metazoa; phylum Arthropoda; class Insecta; order Coleoptera; family Elateridae; genus Agrypnus; species Agrypnus murinus. The sequence goes on from OV816026.1 coordinate 21,636,358, forward strand.
GTAGGCAAGGTTTACTTTTCATGGCGGGTACGATTCTTTTGTGTTATAAATGGATATGAAGAGTGCTTGAGTGTATGGGCCTTCGTTTTTCTTCAACATCTAGTGATGGCGCTTTATATGACAATCTGTTCTGCTGTTAGCGGGCGCTCATCGTGCATCGATGAATCTCGCTGTTGCTCTTAATTTTGCGGACCCGCGGGTTCGAATCTAACCTCGGGATGTATTTTTCAATCATTTTTCAAGTCAAGTCATTTTTCATATTAAATATGAAAATTCTCATGTTGTAAAAGTTAAAAATTTACGAGATTTGATAAATTATATAGAAATGCAAAACATCTACTGTAAAGAGCGATTGTTGATTACATTTTAAAAATTCATCGTTAGATTCGAACTCAGGCCAGCAAAATGAAGAGCACAAGCGCAATACCTAGAACCACGGTGGCTGCAGAATTGATTTGTCATATCAAGCGCCATCGCTAGGTGTTTAAGGAAAACATGTTTTGTTCTCGAAAAAGAAGGCCCATGCACTCAAGCGGCTGTTATATCTATTTATGATACAAAAAAAGGAATCAAACCCACCATGAACATTTAAATTTTCATAAAATTAAAACCTTGCCTATTTCTTGTTAGATTTAAACAATTAGAAACAATGAATGGAGAACATCTTAAGAGTCTTAGGTTTAGAAGTTTCAATGATGCATAATTTGGTTATTTGTTTCAAAGTATCGAAGACTCAAGGACTTGAAAACTCGGGAACTTAAGAAATTTATAGATTTACTCAGGCGCGGTACCAAAGGAGTCACGGAAGCCATGACTTCCCCTTCCACCAACCTTCTAAACACGACCAAAATGCAGATCTTCAACTAGTGATTGCTCCGATATTCTGCTATTTTTAGGGTTCCGTAAGTCCATGTATCTGTCTAGCTGCCACAGCAAAATATCTCGTAAACCATATGGGCTAGGAACGTTAGAGCTGGGCCAAATACTCAAAGTTAGGAAGTTTCGGTTTTTTCGTCCAAAAATGGCGTCAAAACTGCTCCAATAGTACTTGCTCAAAAAATTTGAAAATTCAAGTCTTTCACAAACTATAACTGCAAATTGATATATACATACATAGGTTTTATTAACCACTAGAATAACATAAAAATACATAAAAGACCCCATGGATGTATAAAGCTGGCGATATTTTTTTATTAACTTAATCTATTATTAAATTAAGTGTCATCATTTATTTAAAAGTGATTTCCACCAAACTCGAATCTATATGGAGAGCTTCACTAAACCGCAGAATGATAAAAGTGTCTCAAAAATTTCTGACTGCTTTCAAATATACAAAGAGCTTAGGAAAGCCAGTATACATCACGCACGGCTTAAGAATACTTCAGCATTTGATGCCCACTCGTCGTAAATAACTAACGGGAGTGTCTTTCAAGCTGAAATAGTCAGTTTTGTTTGCTAATTACGACAAGTCACTGTTCAGAGTGGCCGAACGAGTTCGGTATTTGGCAGCCGAGGCGTTCTTACATTAATAAAAAAGATACCCTTTAAAAATAACCTATCAGAAAATTAAGTATAAAAAACTACATTCTTCTTCAACTGCCAAAGAAAGTGGAATTAGGAAGCTGTAAGATTCTTAGTGTGGAATGAAATAAAGGTATATACAATTAGGGTGGTCCAAAAATAAAAAGTATTGATTTTCATTTCTCCACAACGCTAAATTTGTTCCAAGTGATGTAATAAAGTAACATAAAAAATTTGGAGCAAATCGACCAACATTTATTTCAAAAACGGTCAAAATAGACCGCAACTCCGTTGCTTTGGAACATAACCCTTTGTTTGCAACATTTCACAAATATCACATAGAATCATTTAGATGGGCTGATCAACCTGCCTAAAATCATAATTGATGGTTCTACTTATCCAGTATACAACATCTTAACATTTAACATTAAAAGACCAGACACAGTCAAAGAAGTTCAAGGTAATCATCTCTTGGCTGCTGACAAGTAATGGTATTAGTGTAGAATGTCACTATTTCCTTCCTCAGGATTTCAACAACACCGTGAAAGAGTTCATCTTTAGCTGGCGTGTAATCTGTTTGTTTGATATATATGGCCATTTCTTCTGGAAGCTCTTGAACAGTGCTCCTTTTCACCAAACAAAGTCGTAAAGACGCTGCTAAGAAAGTTTCCAGGATGTGGTGACAACAGCCGATGTTGACCAGCTCATGACCAAGGGCCTTCTCAATGAGGACGCAAGCTCGCACGTGAATGCCAGTGTTGGACGCTGTAGTATGAAAAACCCACCCAGCATTGCATCGCGTATCTCCCACTCGTCTAGAACTGATAGGAAAGCAGCAGCTTGTTCACTACCAGTTCTTTTTCCGATTTTAGGAACAGCCTGCAGCTGCCCGTTCTTCCATTATCGGTCACGATCACAGCAATTCGTTCCATAGTTTCTGAGCACCAGCAATGTCACGAAGCAGTTTGTCATCCCAATGTAGGAGAGGAAACTCAACAGAAAAACTGGCTTTGTTTTCCTCAACCACCTATTTGCGGACGGCCATTCTAGATCTCCTTAACGTGCTCCGAGGCAGCACCAGATCGTCAAGAGGATATCCCAAAGCCTTGGCTACTGACGCAACCACAAACAGCTCCGCGATCAGGCAAGCTGATCCTGTCCAAAGCACCGGCAACTTCTGGAGTTGATATTATGTCCTAAATTATGACTCATCGACAGTTCTCTTTCTCATCTAAGTTAACTTACGGCTGCCATTGACTTCTTCACGAGCTCTTTTCCTGACCTCCTTCTGTAACAGTTTGCGATCTACTCCTGCCATGCTGCAGCTGATAACGTCCATCCTCTGCATGATAACGAATTGATTATCATCAGCATTAGTGATTATCTCTATCACGTTCTTAGGTCTAATATCAAACAGTTTCTGAAGATCGTCTATGAATGATTGTTCTTTAACACCGCAGCTTTCCAGTGACGTTCTGTTCTTCTTTAGTAGTATTCATCATACAGCTGTATGAGCTTTCTTTCTGCGGAGTCGATTTGCTGTATTGGAATTTGTTGGCAATCTTAGTTGACAATAGAATTAATCAATTATAGAATTAATTAGTACTTACTATTCAGTCCCAGCTGTGGCCTGGCAACAGACACACATTAATGACAAAATATCATATAAATCAGTTATCTCGCAAAAATAGATGAATCATAGCGATCCCTAAACCTGCTTTGAATGGTCCATTTTTTCATGGTTACTCCCCATACCCAGTGGAACATAGGCTTGTGGAGAGAATCTAGGCACGCTTTAAACTTTTGCCATATAGCTGTGGACCACCTTAATATACATGTATGCTAACATATTTACTAAGTAAAAGTAGAAACCAAAAGTTACTGCTCCTCTTATTGCTCCTCTTCACTGTAGAATCGGTAGGTTATAAATTAGTGAACGTAGATAACTCGAATCTGTTTGCCAAGTTAGTTGTGTCAGTGTATTTATTAATCTTTCTAATCTTCAGACTTGCAGCTGTAATAATCCCACTAAGGTGATATTTGAATGTTATGTCATCAAAAATTATAGAAAGTCTGTTATGCCTGTTTGTAGGTCTGTCCGTCATGTTGCACTGAATCAGCTCAAAAACTGTGACAGATAGAATTAAACTGACAAGAGGACTATATGAACCGACACTTTTTCAGTAATTAAAGTGTTTTCCTAGTGAGCTGACGAGGAAATTATAGATTAATCAAATTCCAAACATATCAAAAACTCGGTTTGCAAGTACTTAATCGCAATTGATAAGTACTTATTTAACATTATCGTGTTAAAATCAGAAGAGTAACAGGAAATTGATTGTCCTAGCTTAATCCATGTTATAAGTTCAAAATGTAAGTGTAATGAAATAAAATGATGAAGTATTAATTTCTTGAATGAAAAAGACGAGATTCAAGTTCGAGATATATGCAAAACCATCTTCGGTCATAATACTTCAGCTAAAAAGTATAATATCAGTTTATGCACTACACCATTTCAGCAAAAAATAAAACAAATTGCTGTACGATCTTGCCTAAAGCAGGCATTGATGTATATGTCTTGAAAGCAGAAAGTAAGCTTTTAACATACTAGTGTGAAAAATGACATTTGCATATGATTGCTTTATTAAGGTAGTTTCAACTATTGTAAATATCCAAAAGTTACTTATTGTTAGATAAATGTCGCACATCCTTTTTGTGTATAGATTCGATCATAGGAAAAAAATGTTATGTACAATATCGTTAAATGATCCACAACTACCAGAAGATATTTCCAATACTGTAAAGAAATAGCGAATGTTTCATCTTTGACGTCTTATTTGTTTTAAGGTACTTACCTACTTAATGCATAAATTACATTGCAAGATATTGCATTAAATAGAAACATCTATAATAGATAAGATCTCGAATAGCTTGTAAAAATGCCAATTATATATTCACTTGTACGGCAATTAGCACTCTATATAGAAGATAGCACATATCAAACTTCAAAGTGCAATATGTAATATATTTTAAATTGTGTTCCAATGACACGATAACATTACAAAATAAGTGCATTATTAGACGTAACATATAATGCTTTGTTGCATAGAAAAGAAAAATATCTAATAATGACGCTAGTGTAAAACTAAAACACGTTTTATGCTGTTTCTTGCTTAATTAGCATGCTTTTAATGTTCACTTTATTAAGATTAAAAGCTCGTTCAATAACATTTTGACGTTATCAAGCCATTCTTTTCATTAAGATGCAAGTCTAACCTAAATAAATCGATGAAGGGCAATCAGAACAAGAAAATTATCTAATCCTTATATCTGTCTTGCTTTTCTTATTGCATAATTGATAATGTATATTTAGTTTTCTGTATATATATGTATATACATAACTATGTAGTTTGATTATGAAAACTAATCATTCTTTCTTTTTGTTCTAGGTGAGTTTCTAGTTTCTATCACAAAATGGCCAAATACTGTTGGTAAGGCAAAATAGCAATATATTATTTATAGGTAAATTATGAACGGTTTTCATTTCAAAACACAGTTCTATAGGTCACTCATTTTCATTTAAAAAGAGTGACAAACACAAAAGTGCATCAAAAAGGTGTTTTTATATTTGCGTGTCCTAAGGCTTCATTAGGGCACGCAATTTGTGTGTCCTAATGAAATTTCTTAGAATACCGGAAACAGTAACATTTTAGTTTTTAAAGTTGATGTCACTGTTAGACAGCTGTTCTTAGAATGTTAAACTTATCTTATTTACGCAGTGAACTTTTATAACTGGAATGCAACGCTTGCAAAACTAGGATTGCAGGCTACATAAATGCACCGAATAATAAGTAGTCCTAACGGCGTAACAGTTTTTACTTTATTATTAACGAAATTGTAAATTTTGATACTGACATCATATGAGATGCATTGTGTTGTGTATGTGCAATAGCTCACGATAAACTTAACGTAATAAAATTCAATTTTATAAAATTATATACCTATCTTTACCTTATAAGTTATACGTAATATCCAAAAGATCCAATGAATAATTATTTTGTTAACAAAAATCATTCTTTGCTGAAAATACTATTGCATTTATTACCTCATTAATTTCTTTAACAAACAAGGTATTTATTCTATGAAATGAAATTTATTTATTCTTATTTCACTTATTTAGAGTTTCGTGCGAAAAGGCAAGCATTCGGCGTAATAGGTAAAGTTTTGTAACGGAATATACAGTTTCACAGCAGACCTGCAAGGAATGTATCATCTCTGTCGCTCCGAATGGCTTGCCTTCAATGCCTTTTAGCAAACTCTGCGCGGTCGTCCGACTTACATTCGGTGAAGGGGAACTGCTGTGCCATGCTTTCGAATGGGTGAAATTCCTTAATCTAATATGTCAATTGTCAACAATTCTCAACGTTGAAACAATTTTAAAAGAAATCTTAACATTACCGATACGTAATGCAACTGGAGAACCTCCGAAAGAGAATCTCCGTTCTTAAGCGTGTAAAAGATTATTTAAGAAATAATCTTGGACAAAGTCATTTAAAAATTTTATCTGTAATGTTTATTGAAAATGACATTACGCAAAATTTATGTTGTAACTGTTAATGGACGACTATTATACTCACAATTTTATAGTGATATGTGTATAAATCACAGACGGCACTTTAAGACAGCTGTTTCGAGCTTTTGGTTCTCCTCAGTTAGGGGCAGCTCGTCTGTGATTTATACACATATCACTATAAAATTGGGAGTTTAATAGTCGTTCATCAACAAAACTCACTTTATTAAAACACGTTTGTGTTCATTTTGTATTTTATTTATGTTAATTTATTTTGTTTAATTAATGTTTTACTTTAAATTATATTTTGAATGCAAATCCATATAGAAGAAATTATCACCTCAGCTGGAAATCGAACGCTGGGCCTTCTATTTTCTTCCACATCTCTACCCCTGAGGTACTGTGTCGACTACCAGCATATAAAGTTATTATCACATAAAGTTATTACAAAGATTGTTATTGAATTAACGTAAAATTGATTTAACGATATATCCTTCTGATGGCTTTAATCCATACATTTAGAATAGCCGGTCTATTACATGGAAATCTAAAAATATTTTGGGAATTTATTATTTCAAATTACATTCAAATGAAGCATTAGGTATTCAATGAATTTGTAGAATTGAAGTTATGATTTACTTTCATTGACAAAAAAGCAGCGGTGGAACAACACGACTTCCAAAATACATTTAAAAATGTGTCTGACATTTAAAAAATTGAAGACACCAACAAAACTACTGTTATTAATTTAAATAATTGTTCAAATTTCAGTATTAATTTTAAATAATAAACGATTATTACATTGAGTTATACGCATTTCTTAATTTTTACAACTAACACCTGTTTTCCGCAAACCGTGGGCATTGTCTACTTTTGACAATCCAGCATCTTATCTCAAATCATATTCTAGGTTAAATATATGGTCGTAGATAAAGTATAGTGTGTAACACGTACAAAAACGCCAATTTCACACTCGTGTGACTGATGAGATGAAGTCGGATTATTTAAAAAATCTTGGGGAGGAAATTTCCTCCACCCCTCCCCGTGAATTCGCGTCTGATGTTAATAAATTATATGTACTTAATTTTGGATAAAAAATAAAAGGTATATAAATTGTAGTAATTGATTTATACTATGGGGCCCCAAAAATTTGTAACGCTTCACGCTCCTTAAGTGTTAAATCCGCCACTGCCTAAAGTTAAGCGAGGTTATGTAAAAACAATTGCATAATTTCTAGTGTTGCCAACTGTTATGCTACTTACCAAAATATCCCTAACAAATTTTATTTAAAACTAAGTATTTTTTTAATTATTTAATAATGAAGTAACGCAAATAAAAAAAATAGTATAAAGTATTCGTTTTATAAGATGTTTTAGCGCACTTGTCCTCTTTAGAAAACTCCCCGCTACGCGGGGCGTTTTCTAAACTCGGACGCGTGCGCTAAAAACAGGTGTCTTATGAAACTAATACTTTAATATACTATTATACCAAACAAAAAGTATAATTCTAAAGAAAAACTAAAACAATTTGCTGCAATTTACTAATAGCCTATAGGTTTGTAAGCAAAGAATACATGTTTTACTGAAATTTGACCAGCTCAAAGAACTAAGACAAAGATCTAATGTATCACAATTTCGCCAAAGAATTAAACCTAGAATAAATTATAGCATTTGTACGAAAAAGAACTTCTTTGATACAAAATTAATCTTTTTAATTCTTTTTGTCGGATTTTAAATCATGGATTTGGTTGTTTTCATTGATATCCATACCGAGGATCGGCCCTAATAATCTATCTAGGTGGTGCCAGATCTCTGGATTGCGTCCCCACTATGATTTGAGATATATTTAAAAATTACGCGTAGGATGTTTAAATTTTTATTGACTTGGGCGACTTGGCGTCAAGTTCGAATGGCGGCCTTAGGGCCGCCCCTATCCATACATAATTCACTTGAGTTACACGTTATCAAAGCAATCACTAATCTGTAATTTGTAGTGTTGTAATGATGGCCTCTTAATGGTTTGAATGTTTAAACACGTCTATTCCAAAACGGCATTAAATATTCTTTGGTTGTCTGTATTGGTGACAAATTGTTATCATTGCTCAACCTGCTGCAACGTAATCGAGCGAATGCTCGAATCCCTACAAAGAGTATCCCCAGGTGATTATTTGATGATTCTCATGTTGCACATTGCAGAGAAAATAAATGCAACTTGGAATAAACAACAAGAAATTTTTTGCCGTTCTTTTCTTTTTAGTTATGGCGTTGAAAAATGTTCAAAAACAAAGGAGAAATCTATACATGTATTTACCAGGATTTACTTACATACTTTGTTTTTTATAACGGCGAAAGGAATTAAAACAAATTGTTTATGTTGAATTCTTATTAGACCTTAGATATTTTGCTGCGGTAAGCCGAAGATGTTGTTTAGATCCTGTTCGTCAGTCACAAGTCTTTTTCCATGATCTTAATGAACTTTATTTGTGGACCATTTTGCTAGGTAACAACGTCGGTAGAATATTTTTAACAAAAAGGTAAAAGTTAAATTTGTGCCTCGGTTAAACCAAACTATGCCCAAAAGCAGGTAACGTGATGGAAAATAATATAGACCTGGTGCGGAATAGAAAAAAATCATTAACCGATAATCTAAATACAAGATGATTCAGAACAGTAGATACAAAACATTGAGGACTTCTTAGGGGATGCAATTTGGTGCAAAGAATATTGATAAAGAATATGATTTGTCTCAGATTCAAAAAGCAAAGAGATTATTTCAATGGCAGTGCCACTACGGTCTTAAATAGGACATACACGGTCTTCCCCGACGACGTCGGCGAAAACGTCGTCGACGACGTCGGGGACAAGGTCGAAATAATGAGGAAATGTTTACATTTACTGTAATTTAATGCATAAACAACTTGTAACTTCCAGCTGGACTGTTATAATAAAATTATGAATATCGTATTTCTTTAAAACATCAAAATGAAAAAAAGCATTATTGATAATAATCATTCATAATAAAATGTGTACTGAATCTCTTTCTTTATTTAGACGTATTTCGAAATAGTTTATGCAATTAACAAAAGTCTTCATAAACGTAATAACCTTGACGTCACCTTTCGGTGGAATTACAAATCAATCTTTTATTATGAAACGAAAACTTTAGTTTTCTTTATTTCATTGTTAATTTAGTTCAAAAATGGATATAATTAATTAACGCAGGATTTAGGATTCCGAGTTCCAATGTGCAAACGATGTACAATTTTCCGAAACCAAAAGGAAGATTATCACTTACCAAAGGACAATGGTAAAAATCTGCTGATTTTTATCATATCTGTCATATTTTATTAATAGTAGTAAAAGCATTTTCTACATTTTATAAGTTGGCTAAATAATACCTACTGTAGTTTCAACATTTATAAAATATTGTACATAAATAAAATTAATCTTTCAAAAAGTATAAAATTCTCAGTATGTACTTATTTCCTATTATACAAGAAAATAGATGGCATCAAGTGTTCAGGTGACAATTATTAGTAGTACAGATTGTAATTATCTTCCAAGGTTATCAGGTTATGACCCATATTGTAAACATGATTTGTAAAATTAAGAATCAGTTTACATCAAATTCGGTTGAATTTATTAAACGGTCTCTACAAATGCAACAAAATATTTATTTTACTAGAATCAGCACATTCTTGATGAACAACGAAAAAAATGATATTTGATACCTATATAATAATTTGTCCATTGACCTCTCCTATACCAAAATCAGCAGATTTTTACCAGTGTTCTTTTACGGAAAGTCCTTTATAGGAAATTATTGTACATCGTTTGCGCACCAGAACTCAGAATCCTAAATCCTGCGTTAATTTTTAAACTAAATTAAGAATGAAATAAATAAAAAACAAAAGAGTTGATTTGTAATTCTACCGATGGATATCAATATTATTCCGCTTATGAAAAGTTTTGTTAATTGCATAAGCTATTTCGAAATACTTTAAAGAAAGAGATTCAGTACGCATTTTATTATGCTCAAAAATGCTTTCTTTCAGTTTGATGCATTAAAGAAATACGATATTCATAATTTTATTATAGCAGTCCAGCTTGGAAGTAGAAGTTGTTTATGCATTAAATTACAGTAAATGTAAACATTACCTCATTATTTCGACCTTGTCCCCGACGTCGTCGACGACGTTTTCGCCGACGTCGTCGGGGAAGACCGTGTATGTCCAACATTAGGTTAAACATAAAAGTTGCCTGCCCGGGGTGCAATTGACTGAAGAAATTAGGACAGAAATGCTCCAAGAGGGTCGCATAAATCTTAGTTTTATTGGTAAAATGCTCTATTTGCCGCATGTGTACTGTCGATTGACTTTACGGGTGTCGTTCTCTGAGCTGCGTTTAGACCACAGCGCGACATAATAAAAGAATTCTTAACAAATTATAATGTACTATTTGTGTTAAATAAATCTTCTTCGCAGTATCCTTCCAGCTAAACTTATTTGGGGTGGCAAATTTGAGTGTGCACCAGGGCACTTACTACCCTGACTACGTCTGTTGCAAATATTTTCTGGAGATGTGTTAAGCAAATTTGAAAGGGGTTTTCTGAACTCCTAGGTTCAATAACTTGGCATTTTGGTGTAGTTATTAAAATTAATTTCCGTTTCTTAATATATCAATTATTCGTGTTACTACTTGATCATTTAACATTTTCTGCACATTTTTTGAACTTTATAGCTAGTGTTCTGAATCGCCTTGTATACATCACTCTAGTTCAACGGCCGGCTCTGTTAAACTGCATGTAATTTGCAGAATACTACAATTTACACTCAATCGTGAATTGGAGGAGGTTTAGTACGTTTGGTTGATCTGAATCAAAGATCAAAGGCAGTTTTACGAATGTCTATAAGACAACAAAAAAAACCCAAGGCACAATACATAAGGAATGAATTGGAAACATTTAAAAACAAAGTCCGAGGGTTCTGTCCAACCAAGACCCACTAACCTAACAAATTCCACATCCGTGAAAAACGACGCCGACGTGGAAACGTGTATGCTAAAGCGATTCCCTTTTGAGGACCTTGTTATATTCTAAATTAACGAGAGTTTTATCTGATCACCATATCGGCTTTATTGCCAGAGTTTCCCAAACGTTAAAAACTGTTGTGAACTTCCGCTGAACGCCCCTGACTTAATAAGTTTGAGCTTGAGGAAATGAGCTTCTGGACTATTACGGGGCGAATTAAGGATTTTATATGTCTGGATTGCCTTTTCGAATGCTAGCGACAAGGAGCATACGTCGATGAATCATTTCTCCCAAGATACTTAGATATACCAAGATAAAAAGCTATATCTCTGGGTACATAACTGTAGGGGATATTAGAACAACTGGACCTGTGATCCGAGAACCGATGGCAGATGAAGATATGTTATTGTAGGAGCTGCGTCATCTACATATTGTTAAGTTAACCGGACTTGAAGATCGTGAGATGTCATGCCAGTCAGGTAGCACTTAATATCCCCATTTGACGGATCCAATTTCTTACTGGGTTGGGTATCATCATGACGGTAGCTGATTTTTGTGCTGTGGAAGAATATCATGGGTGTGATTCGTCTAGGTTGGTGTTACGCATGGAACGTAAAATAGAACCATAAAAGTCGTTTGCTGACAAAGGTCTTCACGAATTACAATCAAATTAATTTTTAACATTTAATTGCATCTAGCTTCGGAAGTGATAGCCTTCCTCGTGGTAGAGGGAGGAATCCTGTCTTTCAACGCGTTTATTTTTAATGGTAGTAAATATGATAAAATTCTTATCAAATCAGAATATCAACCTTCTTCAATTAGGGGTTCATTCTATTACCTTGCACGAGTTGCACGAAGGCTCAGGAACGTTTTTTCTCTAGATACTTATTTAGTGCTTATGTTATACAAAAATAATAGATATATACCTTTTCGATATCTTCCCTGAATTTATTATGATTTAGTTTTTTTTTATTCTTATACGCTTTGATTTGACTGTTTGAGATGTAAGGTAGTTGAATGGCGTCAAAATGAAACCTAAATGTCAATCATATGTCTAACTTTCACTTCCAGTCTAAGGTTTGGTCTCTCTATTTTAGAAATATAACTTTAATTTTAAAAATATAGACTAGATAGTCATAGCCTTTTATGTATAGATAAGGACATTTTCGTTAGCCTCCATACGTTAATCTATGACTTGGAAAAAGTGCTAAACTATAGAAGTGTCAATTATGCTTTTATTTGGACGCATACAATTATTTCATTTTTAGCATTGGTTATCTGCTGATGGATATCCATTTTTAAATTTTTTTTATATCTATTTTTGTATTTTTAATTTTTTGCATTTCATGCAAATCGCATGTTTTTATTATACTTAAACTATCCTCACAAGTTAGGTATTGCTAAGTGTCACCTGCTAAACACCGATTATATTGTGACATTAAACTTAATTACATATTTGTTACGCTAAACTGCACAAAAGAGGGAAGTTTATCTAGATAAACTTGAATCTCAAGTAGGTACCTACCTGCTGTTTAGAATAAATTATAACAAATTAACAATAATTCTTGTTTGTATTTTAAAATAATTCAGTAATTCCTTCAGTGGCTTAATGCGTTCATTATTTCGAAATTCGTTTCTTGATCTCCTTAATTGAACCGACTAGAATATGTGCCTATTAAAAAGGACTAATACTTAGATATGTACATATTTCAGAGAAAATTAAGGAAAGTTAACTTTAAAATCATTTGAAATGGCTTTTCTTTAATTAGTACCAAATCGAAATATGTACAGTTAAATGTTTATTTAATTGCAGAAAGAGAAGACACTTAACTTTTACCTTAACCAAGCCATTGCTAACAACTTTTTAACAGTGCACTTTCAGTTGCATTAGTCAGACAGTCTATAGGTGTGTCTCGAGAAAGAAAATATTTTAGACAGTTAGGTTAGGTTAAAGTCGATAACGATTTTAGACAATTTTGATATCGAAAGGTCACTAATTCTAACCATCACGAATTTTAAAAACAAGGATCTTAATCAGACACAAATCTCCTCTTTGTCTGGTTTAATAATAAACAATATCATTTACAGCGAAAGAATTTATTCACGTTGTTGTGGAGGTACCTGTAGGTTGGTAATACCAATTATAACAGACTGACTGGTTGGTATCTCCATGACATTCTACAAACCTATAATTAATTCCTTTTTCAAGACTAAAACTTTTACTTGGTATATCATTATAATGTTTTAAATAGACGGGTAAATTCTAAAAAGTTCTAATTGTTGTAAGACAATTTTTTCTACTATACCAGTAGCTTAACATGCGAATTTCCTGTTTTCTCATACTTGTGAATGAATGAATGAATCTTTTTATTAGTTGTGTTAACTATTACTAAGGAAACATACAGCTTCCGTCTTTATTCACAATACTTTCATTGTTTCGTTTTTTCGTTAGAATTTATTACCAAATTATTATTTCGTAAGAAATGTCTTGCAATAATAATGTAGCAACCATCACGCGTTTTCGATTTTAACCTCTGCTGTAATAATGCATTATGTAGTTAGACCTGAGAAAACAAACTTTATGCATTTAGTAGTGAAAGAATGGTTCGTGTACACGAAAAGGTTCTAGGAATTATTCGCATTTTGAGGTTAGACAAGAATGTTCTGCAACGCGCAACGAATTTCAATAACATCTACCAAATAACGTTATGTGTCTCGACAAGGAAGATCATAAACAAATTCGCTTTGTTGCTGTATATTAATTTGCACGATGCATAAATAAAAGTTATGAGTAATATTGTCTTGGCGGATTGGTGACTCTTAAGTATAGTGATTTATTATGACTCTTGATTGATATGGCACTTACAGACGTGTGTGCCAAACTCAATTATCTTGTAGTCAAGACTAAATGAGCTTACCAATATCTTCTTATGGCAATGTGTGCAGTTAGGTTATATTGTATTACCTAGTTATGATGTTAGATTCGCTTTGCAAATTATAAAATAGATTTCCATAAAAGGAACTTGAAAATCGCAGATACATCACGTTTTGGCAACAATATATTTTCTCTATAACTATAGGTGTAATCAGTATAAGCAGATTGTTTACGAAATTTAAAGACAAAATCCAGTCTTATTTAACGTTACATAAGATGCGACTCAATGTATATTCGCCAGACTGGACAAAACCTTAAGCAAAAACTGGTCCAACGTAAAAGACAAACTTAAACCAAAATTTTATTTCTATACCACCAGCATTCTCCATTCTCTACAATTTCTGCAATTGATCTCAATTTACTTAAATTCGTTGCAGTTCCAATTTTTAACAAGTTAACTGTAGATTCGTGGGCTAATAGGAGTGTCCCAGCCGACCACAAGACAAGTTTGCATGCAGCAACAACTAGACGCAGAGACAAGTGAACGCGAAGGTAATTGGGCGAGAAAATCTACATAAGTTTTGGGACTGAAGTTTTAATTTATATCGCAGCAACGGTTAAAGAAATAAAAAATTTAAATATATGCATTATTTTGTTTATTATGGCACCTTTAATAAAGTTTCTTAGTAAAGAGTTTCAAACATGAGATCCAAACGTCGATGGCGGCACGCACTGCACCTAAGATTAGTAGTATTGACTCTGATTCCTTAACGAGGGATTCCTTGAGATCCATCAAACTGTTGTGGGGGGTTGAGTAAGCCCTGCGCTCCATTTCTATTCATAGCTTATAATCAAGTCAGGGCTGGAAGCCGGCTAATTCCAGCCACTCTTGGGGGGTTTCTTTGACCGTGTGGGACGGAGCGGAATCATGTTGAAACACCCATCTCTGATTTCAAAAGAGTTTATCTTACAGATGTTTCACAATGGGTTCTAGAATATTATCAATGTAGTACTAGGCATGTGTTGATGTTGACCTTCAGTTCACCAAAGTGGAGTTTTGTGCCTCCATGGTATGAAACACCCCCTACCATGCCATAACCTTCAAAAGATTTTGCATTCGCATGATATTTCTTGCTTCTTCTGGGACGTGTTAATATGATTTTGTATATGTTTTATCGTTTTGCCGGTAGAAAAAGCCCTTTGGACGGTGAATACTTTCTCATCCGTGAAGAGCATATTGCGAATGTCGTATTCATTGAGCGGACCTTTTGTATTTCCGCCGCCTAGCTTTTTAAACGGTCAATGAGTGACAGAATCTTCCGCGTGCGTCAGAGGCTACGTCTGGCCCGCTCTCAGTCGAAAAAGTCTTAAGTTAGTTTTGAAGTTGTCAAAAACAAAGAAAGTTCTTGTTCACAGCTTGGCTTTTTAAAGTCGAAAATCTTCTATACTCAACAAACAAATTGAAGAATCTAGGTCCCCGAAATCACGAGGGCTAACTTGCATACCGCATTGCGAATCACGCGGGCAACGTACGTCACTGACATTTTTAACAGCTTAAATAATATCAGTGTTGCTTGAAATCTGATCTTATATTTTATGTGTTTACCAGGTGGTGATCACGCGGCGACTAGATTATTCATTTGTTTGTTAGAGTATAGTATGTATATAAGTATGTCACATTACATATCATTTAAAAGATAATTCTATGTATTTCCCAACGCCATATAACTTGTTGGCAGATTAACCATGAGAAAGTTAAGGGTCAATTAAAAGGTTGTTCCATATGCTGAACTGTGGAAACATTTTTTGCTAGCTCTAGAATTTATATTTTGTGCATAGAGTACTTTTGAACTTACAGCTCCCCATAGGAATTTTGCCCATTTTCTACTTTAAAGTTTTTGATTTTACAGTCATTAAAAGTGTGCTGTCTTTGTCAGGAATCGTCTGGCAAATATGTTCAACAAAGTCTTCAACCATACCCTGGTCCGCAATACATAAAAAATGCCCCGCAGAATTCTAGTGTAATACTTATGCGACACATTTATTTATATTCAAAGCAACGAGAAACGCCTTCGATTTAAGAACTTCTATGGAACAATTCTTTCTCTAGACACACATAGGAAAGTCTTAAAGTACCAAAAGGACAAATCCCGGGAGATCGGAAAGCATGCTTCCATAGAACGGCGTACTTTCCACTTTCCAATTGATTTTTGACCTTCTCATATTCAATAGTCTGTCAAGTCATATACCGTTCAACAGTACTTAAAATCACCTTGAAATAGTATACAGCCTGTCAAGTTTCAAGTTGTTTATAGAAATTAATTAAATCGCTGGTACTTACTGGTATATAGGTATTAACCTAACAAACTTTGAATTAGATTAACTTTATTCAATGACAATTTATGACTAGTATTAAGGAAGATGAGGTGTAGAAAAAGGATAAAACACTAATTTGAAATAAACAGGTTAGCTGAAGAAATAGAAATAAGTCAGTACAAACAAAAAAAGTGTTAGTACAGTTCTCCGGCTTCCTCTTACAGAAAGTATTACACGCTTCCTTTCTTACTCATTATTTTCATGTGCCAATGGCAGACTTACAATCCGTATATAAAATGGCATATTGTATTTCTTAGTGGACGCATTTACCAGTAATATACGTGGAATGTTTTTAATTAGAAAAAAAATAAAGTGTATAGTTGCAGACAAATAAATGCCTATCACTTTAAGCACACATTAAGCTGGTGTATTATTAAACATATCTACATATCTACATATCTACATATCTACATATCTACATATCTACATATCTACATATCTACATATCTACATATCTACATATCTACATATCTACATATCTACATATCTACATATCTACATATCTACATATCTACATATCTACATATCTACATATCTACATATCTACATATCTACATATCTACATATCTACATATCTACATATCTACATATCTACATATCTACATATCTACATATCTACATATCTACATATCTACATATCGACATATCTACATATCTACATATCTACATATCTACATATCTACATATCTACATATCTACATATCTACATATCTACATATCTACATATCTACATATCTACATATCTACATATCTACATATCTACATATCTACATATCTACATATCTACATATCTACATATCTACATATCTACATATCTACATATCTACATATCTACATATCTACATATCTACATATCTACATATCTACATACCTACATACCTACATACTTACATACCTACACACCTACACACCTACACACCTACACACCTACACACCTACACACCTACACATCTACACATCTACACATCTACACATCTACACATCTACACATCTACATATCTACATATCTACATTAGATGAATCAACTAATACGTTATTATTATTCGACAATCATATCGGTAGATGAATAAATGAGGAAATAAATGGTCGACGTCAATTTATGTTTTTACATTAAATGTGGAATATGTATAATAAAGCATTAAACTTAGAAAAATGAATTAAATTTGTTCCGCATCTGTCCATTATTTAATAACGATGCGGATGCGGCTCATAACCGCACGGTGAGCCGAAATGAGAAACTAGTCGTCGAAATATCTTCCAGATCGCTTATATATATTTAATTTTCGAATAAGTATGTGTAATTCTTCAGTGTTAATTCCTCATCTCGGGGCACTGTGCGGCTTCAAATTAAATTAAAACTTGTTTTTGCATTCACTTTCCTCGAGCCAAATTGTATCTGCGTCCAGTTGTCCCTGAACCCACTTGTCTGGTGGTCAGTTTGGCCGCGTCCACTTGTCCTAGACCGACTCCTACCGTATTATCTACTACTCAAACCCCAATTCAGTAGATAATATTATTAGGTTCTATAATGACATAGCAATGCGTATAACAATTGATCTACTTGACTTAAAAGAATAATTGAAGTTCAAGATTGGTTTTCTTATTATTCTTACTTAACCTCCTGTCTGTACCATTTTTCCTTAGTTCCTTTTTCTTAGTAACAATAGGCTATTAATTTTTTTCTCCTATCTTCCAACACCGGCATAAAAAATCGCATAGAAATTCCATAAAATAATACCTTTTCAACCCATTTCTTCAATGTCAAGCTAAACTAATTCATATGATTCGTCGGGTTTGAAACTGACCTAATAGTAGATAATACATTTTTATCATTCGATTTTAGAATTTTCATAATCAAATAAACCTGGAAGACTACAATCGAAAAAGAGCAACTTCTTCTTGTAGAAGAAAAACTAATTTGTGGAATTCCATCGTCATATTGAGAACACAATTACTCAATACTTCGCAATTATACGGGGCTTCCTCACGAAGAAAACATTACGTCCTAGAGAAAGAAAACGTAGCTAGTAACCCAGTTATGAGTTAAGTTTTTTAAACGCTTAAGTTTGAATATGATAGAGTTTCTCAACACTGAAAACCTCTTAATTTATTCATTTGCTCATTGAGTCGACATTCTGTTCTAAAATAGAAAAGTCTAATAATTTACAATGATATTTATTTATCTTCGTTAACAAGAAACGTATTTTTGGGAAAAGATTGGATTTTTATTTGGTCTGTATTTTTCAAAATTCTTAAATTTTAATTCAGCTCCCATCTGACCCATCCGGATCATGAAAACCGGATATATGTATCTAAATTCACTTTTATATGCCGTTTTGATTTGCATGCAGTTTCTTTCTTTTACTTTATAGGCGTTTTATTTCTAAGAGAGATGGAACGATGCAAGTTTCAAAATGTGTGGCTTTGGGTAGAAGCCATTTTTCACTATAGTTCAAGGAATCGGACCATAAATAAAGGATGCACAGAAAACTGTTTTTTGGCTACATCGGCCAAATGTTTCGTACTTTGAAATCTGGCCCAATAAACTGAATCAGTTCAAAATGTTAAGCGTAAACACAATGCTGCAAAATAAAATACAAAAAATAATATTCTGTTAAAATTATATTTTTAAAGAATATATGACGATTTACTCTGGAAGAAAATTTTGGCAATCCGGAACTTCTATATGTCAAAATTTAATTACAAATTTAAGTAATAGTCAAACCAGAGCTTTTTTTATTAAAATCAATACCATGGTTCTAATAGCCAAAGCCTTTGTTTCTATCCTCTTGTTCTTCTAATTCGATATGCATTGTTGTCGTCACGATATCAAAATAAGTATTATGTACCGTTTCTGTCATTTATTGAATTAACACATTTATTGAATTGAATTGTATATACTAAGGCACAAACAGACGTTGCTTTGTTTGCGTTTGGACCCCTATTGTAATCTCCACCGCCCGTATGTTTACCACAGCTACGGCGGTTGTTTGCTTTTAATACTTATCAATTGCATTGGTCGCGTGATATATGTCTTGTTTAGTATTTTTTGTAATACAAAATTCATAGAAATCCAGATGAGAAAATGCAATCGAGATAAAGCTTCTTCTACATCATATCATTCCATGATATAATCTGACTATGTTCCATTTTACAAAACCCTAAGAGTCCTAAGAAGTCGGTGCTGACTAACTGTATACTTTACAAACTTGGTAGATGGATTAGCCTTAAGACATGTTTTTTCCCTCCAAATAATATTGATGAACGAAAGAGATTCGTAACTATTCACTGTAGAGTTTACTGTCTCCAGCCTTACTTTGTGGAACTCCATAATCATAAAATATAATAAAAATCAAAAGATTAGTTAAAGTTTTAATAAATTCTTAACCTTACAATAATTGTTTCAACAGTAAATATTATACAATTGAAACAATTGTAAGGTTATAAAATTTATTAAAACTTGTGAAACTTAACTAATTGATTTTTATTATATTTTATATTCACTGTCGGATATGAAATTAAATATAAGGTATTATGAGGAATAGTATTAAAAGGATCTTTCTAATGGTTTTTTAACCTCTATATAAATTTTTTTTGAGTAGGACTAACACTTAAAAAATTAATACTTTCTGTTGAAATACACGTATGAATAGTATGAGCATGTTGATTTGTGTAAAAATGACTTTTAGAGCGTTGATGGTACACCATTACCATTTAAGACTAAAAATTAACTATAGGGACGAACCTATAAAATGACGAAATGCGTGAAATTCACAAACTATACGACAGTACTGTCTTGACTTTTTTCAAATCTTATCAGAACAAGTTTCATCTCAGATCATTCAGGTCAGAAAGAGTTTCAGAAATCTTATCAGGCTCGGTTTCATCAGAGCATACCTTGGCGTGTGTGTGAGATTTACAAACGGTTAGACCTAGCTGCTGAGACTAAAGTCAAAACCGTACTGTCTTAGGGTATCGTTTGTGAATTTCATAGGTTCATTCTTTATTTTTATTTTTAATTATCGAACCTATTTGGTCCACATTTCACATATGAGATTTATATTTAGTACATTTTGGTTAACCAATTTCAGAACCTTGCCATAAATTTTAACACGTATCGCTGATACAAGCTGGGTGCTATCCAGGCTGGTAAACAATAAAACCGAACAAAAGTAATATTCTTATATTTCTAATTTATTAAAATTTCCCCGCCCCTTATTAGATCGCATCAGCTGTAATGGAGAAAAAACAGTATGGATGAAGCTTTTTAGTACTTTGTGAGGTTTAGTTCCTCCGGCGTTTTCTGAAATTTGTTGAAGTGCCTTTAAAGTTACTGCTGAAATTCGAGACAATAATTTGCAGTTTACCTGATCTTACCTCCTTACGGCCATCGCCGTAATTGCTAATTCAACAGAATATGATAATAAACAGTTTCAGAAGCCATGTCTTGTTCAAAGTTCATTCAGAGCCGCTAAGTCATTTATTGATGGTGCTAATTAGGATCCCGTTAGATGTTTTATCAAATATTATTAGTTTTATCGGGGCTTATTATTATTATTAGATGCCATCTGGCTAATATTGATGTAGGGCATTTATAGTGAATACCATTTATCAATAGATCGTTCAGTTCATGAATTCTGCAAAATTAAATCAATAATAATGACATAAGTACTAATTTAGAAAAGCCTTGAAAATGACAAAAAGGTGAGTAGAGAGAAATACAGGTTTCCTCAGAATTTGTTATAGGTTGCAACCCTAGCTAACATTGCTTGAATATTTGCAAATATGGGTTCTCACAGCATCTCGCAAAGGTGAATTTTTTTAAAAGTCGTTTTGACGTAGTTTGACCAGTGGCAGTATCGATATCTGTACTGGATTTACTACCATCGTTAGTTATCTTCGCTGAGTTTTTAAATATATTGAAAAGAATCAAGAAGGCTATGGAATAGACAAGAAATAAGAACCAGAAATGTACAGCTGTTAAAATTGCGAATTTCAGTTAACACTTTAGTGTTTTAATATTTGTGATATGATAAAATAATTTATTATTACCAAAAATGCCTCTCCCCCAACCACTGAAGGCCATCGTCATTTCTTGTCTGCCTCAATCAATGGCAATTATAAATCCCAGTTTTGAAAAAGCAGAAGGCATTTGGCACTTTATTCAGGACATGCTACACAACTGTCTCTCTTCAGGAAGTCCTCAGCCAGCACACTGACGTCATAATGTCGCCGTTTTCGGCAGTAACGACGTCACATGACGTATTAAAATGACGTCAAATTGTCGTAAAACTGACAGCATTATGTCACAGCCCAATTCAAGGACGTCAATGTAACACGTCATTAAAACGTTGTTCAATGACGCCATTAAAACATCCTATACTAGGGCTAGGATAGGAATTAGAAATAAATAGTTGAATATTGGAAATACTATTTATAATAATATGCTATTTCATACATAATTATTAAACAAAAGTAAACATTCAATAACAGAACATACATCTCTTGTATTAACTCAACATCTCATAATTATTAAACAAAAGTGGATATTTACTAATTGAAAAGCTGTTAAAACAATATACAGAATAACTGATGATACTAAAATAATATTAGTAAGTACTAAGAAACCATTGCATTAGTATTAATTTATTAACAATAGTAATCTCCCAAAATCGTCTAACGGGTAAAATTGTATATGTTACGTAGTATTGCGACGAAACAAGTAATTATTAATACTCACCCTTTGTGACAAACCACACAATTACCATCAAGTAGTTGCACCTACACATACACTATAAATGTAGGTACGTCAACAACTTTAATAATAAGTAGAAACGTTACTAATTAAAGAGCAAAACAAATACACGAAAGACGTTGTTGCTGTTTGTATTGCGGTATCTGGTCACGTGCAGTTCAGTAAAAAAATAAAGTAAAACAGTGTTGTTAGATTTGTCTCTTGTACATCAGTGGACCTGACAATACAAAAATAGTGTAATTGAATATTGAAAACAGTAAAATAATGTATTCTATTTACATTCTGCAAATGTAAAAATAAAAAATATTCTATGGAATATATCACTTTGTGGTTACCTAAATAGATCATAATTAATAATATTAGAAATCTAAAAACGACCCTATTGTACATCTAAAAGACGTCGTTTTGAAGACGTCTACGTACGTCCCTTAACATGACGTCTTATGGACATCATTTATTAGTCATATGACGTTGCCGACCAATAATCACTTAAAAATAACGTCATTATAACGTCAGTGTGCTGGCTGGGTCAGGTTTCTTTGCAGTAAATTTACCATCTGCATGCTACAAGTACCTAACCATTAATCTGTGAGTAAAAGGTACGCCTCCCACAAGAGCATATCATAATTCATAAGTAACGTCTATAAGAACAGTTCTTTGTTCTGATACGTGTTTCCATATAAAATCGTAAGAAACATTTTCTAATATAGTATCTTAATCTTCTAAATGAAGTGTGACAGAAAGAGATTACTTGCTATCAAAACTTACCTGGTAATTGTAACAGTTACCGTAGTATTAAAAAACAAACTCCAGAGCTATTTTCTTTTATGTATATATTTTAATAAATTGAAGAAATGCATTAATTAACCAGAAAAAAGAAGAAAACAAGAACATCCTCATTTTGAAGCAGATCTCAAGAATCAACTACTTTTAAACATGTCGGATTTTTTCGTCACATTACAGTTAGTCAATCGTGATACTTCGAAGACGGCATCCTTTCTCACTGTATAACGGATAAAATGTCGGATTAAAACTTGTTATTCAGATACAACACCGAACCAGTTACAAAATTTCCATAAAATTATGTAGATAAATCTACAAAGGGAAAGAAACAGAGAAAATGTCCTTAATAAGGGGGTATTACTAATTAGTGTATGATTTTGTCTGATCTAGAAGAGAATGCATTCTCACAATTAGTTAATAGTTTTTATTTTTTAGTCTTTATTCTCTGGTGTACAAAAATATTTTAAAAGCTCAATGGTATAAAAATTGTTTTTAGGACACGCTTCGCTGCTTTTGTTTTTTTTACAGAAGTTGTAATTAGATGTTTTATTTATAAACAAAAAATTGAAAGGTGAAATCAGATTTTTACATTTATTTAATTCATAAAATCGTTCTTGATCTAATTCTTTGTTGTTTTGTTATTATGTTTGATTTCACCGCACTATTTATTACTGATTTCTTTATTTATCTCCATTTTATATTTTCTTTTGATTAGTATAAAAACGCTGCATTCATGTGGAATTTAGACTGCCCTGTAATTTTTCGCAATATGAAAGTATAAACTTGTAAAAAAGTCTATTAATAAGAAATTCAGTCAAACATCATCAAAATGCTTGTATCTTATATGCCCTGATTTGTACACCACAAAAATTCCATCAATCTAAAAACATAACAAAAGAAAGATATATTTTTTGTGTTGTACGGAATTTAAGTTATTTCGAATAGTTTGTCACCAATAGCAATGAGTGTGGTGCATTCTAATATAATCTTATTAAGGGTCATCGCATAGACAGCAAAAATAGACTCTTTTTATGACAGATGAAAATAGGTCATAATTGAATCAATTTTCTTTAAATTCCACATACAACAAGAAGAAAGTCTGTTCTATAAGCTACGCATATTTATATCTAAATTAATATAAACATTTTTAAGATTCTGAATCGTGTTTTGTGGTTATATTTGATTGAAGTATTATTATTACACGTGCCCTAATTTCTTTTCTAGAAAAAAATGCGCTTCAAGAGAAAGATTAAACACATTTCTAACTAAGAGGTGTCTCTGATTCCGGAATCAACTCTTCGAAGTTCCAGCAGTGTTCAGACGTCACATATTTCGGAGTAGTACACTTCTGAACAAACTACCCTTGTCTTCTGTAGTTCACCTAGGTAGCAACGCGATAGTCTTACAAGTTCAGTTACCATCTAAAATGGTTTCAATCTGTAACTTAATTTAACAGCAACTATACGAATATTTATTGATAATTACGCTGTTGCCATCAATTACACAAAAATCATTTGAAGAAACTCGTTAGTAGCTAAAATGAGAGAGATTTACTTATGTGCAAGATATACAACTATAAGAATGTAACCAAAGTCTTAAAGTTGCTTTGATTTAAGGCCCAATTACATTCACTCCAATGACTTTAGATCCGATGGATTTCTGGTCCAATCTGATGTTTAGTTTAATGAACGTTTGACCCGATAAGACTTTTCGACCAATGATACTTTTCGTCCAACACGACGAAAGTAATAACGTTTAGCCCAATTAAGTAAGACATAATAAATGGATGAACTTGAACGATCGACAACTTAAAAGACAGCTATCCTAAAATAAATGAGTTCATGATTTGTATTTTAAATATGAAAATTCTTGGAACAAGATTTAGGTACAGCATTCCTTGTGTATTGCAAGGATGTATTGCATGTATTGGATGTATCTATTTACAAGTTATTGAGACATGTTATGAGTCTATATTTTGAATGGTCATTTGTGACTACTTTTTGGTTTCATGAATGTAATACCTTTTTCAATTTAGAAAATACGTAAGCCGTAGCTGCTGCAGTTGGATTAAGACAATTTTAATAAAACTGCACCATCATAGCTACCATGTCATAGATAAACTTCAATTTTCGTACGCATCCCCATTCGAAAAAAACTAAATAACCTAACCTAACCTAAACAAATTTAACGTCTGAAGATCTGTACCAGAAACTAAATTGGAAGATCTCATTTCGAAAAATCTACCGCCAGATTCTAATACTAAATAGAATGAGTTATATAATTTTGAATGAAATAATCCATGACTTCTAACTACTAGCGTTGATATAAACGCAAGTAGTTGCTGCTTTGTTGCTGAGTAGTCATGGGCAACGGGGTAAGTAGGTCCTATTAAATAGTTCAGGTTTCAGGTAAATTTGATGACTTCGGCAAGCTTCAATTCAACAAAGTTTACTCTACAAATTCCGATCTGATAACCTTCACTTAACACCTTTACAACAAATCTACTTATTAGGCAAAACTCCCGTCCAAATGCTGTAATTGTAGCATCCATCGCCGTAAACGGCGTTTCGGCACTAACAACAATAAAAGAACGTTCGCTTCCTGTTACTTTTCTGCAGAAATTTACGACGTTAAGCGCACAATTTCTTAAGGTCCGTGAAGCTAGCACAACCATTACAGCACAATCAAATAAAACCTTCGTAAATATTTAGTACTCATTAATTACTAATTAATTACTAAAAAGAAAAATTTATTACTGCTGCCTTTTTAAAAAAAAACGGGTTGTTCCAGCCTCACAGTGAAGCTAGCACAACCGCACCAAAAATAAACAACGATTGCAAAAAACTAACGTACCTATTAATTACTAATTAATTACTAATTAATTACTCAAAAAACAAATGTATTACTGTTGCGGTTTAAAAAAAACAAGGGGTTGTTCCAGCATCACAGTGAAGCTAGCACAACCACACTAAAAATACAGCACAACTAAATAAAAACAATGTCAATATTTATTACTCATTGATTACTAACTAATGGCATAAAATACATATTTACTACTGCTCCAAAAAGAAAGATATTAATCTTAAAACATCTACCAAAGTATCTAACCTGGAATTTTCCATTTTGAATAAAATTGAACGAGACTACAATTTATTACTCCAGCACAACCGACTGATTATCGTTTATATCAACAAGTATCATTAGTTAGAACCAGATTCTAGCATATTTCGACATAATTACCCTGTCCAAATTCGTTAAAGCACATACAATACACCTTAATAAGGGAATTTCCAATCTGAATGAAGTAGGATGAAACTACAATTTATTACTCCAGCACAACCGACAAATTATCGTTTATATCAACAAATATCATTAGTCAGAACCAGATTCTACCATATTTCGATATAATTACCGTGTCTAAATTCGTTAAAGCACATACAATACACCTTAATAAGGGAATTTCCAATCTGAATGAAGTAGGATGAAACTACAATTTATTACTCCAGCACAACCGACAAATAATCGCTTATATCAACAAATCTCATTAGTCAGAACCAGATTCTACAATATTTCGACATAATTACCGTGTCTAAATTCGTTAAAACACATGCAATACACCTTAATAAGGAAACTTCCAATCTGAATGAAGTAGGACGAGACAACAATTTATTACTCCAGCACAACCGACAAATTATCGTTTATATCAACAAATATCATTAGTCAGAACCAGATTTTACCATATTTCGACATAATTACCGTGTCTAAATTCGTTAAAACACATGCAATACACCTTAATAAGGGTGTTTCAAATCTGAATGAAGTAGGACGAGTCAACAATTTATTACTCCAGCACAACCGACAAATAATCGCTTATATCAACAAATATCATTAGTCAGAACCAGATTTTACCATATTTCGACATAATTACCGTGTCTAAATTCGTTAAAACACATGCAATACACCTTAATAAGGAAACTTCCAATCTGAATGAAATAGGACGAGACAACAATTTATTACTCCAGCACAACCGACAAATTATCATTTATATCAACAAATATCATTAGTCAGAACCAGATTCTACCATATTTCGCCATAATTACCGTGTCTAAATTCGTTAAAACACATGCAATACACCTTAATAAGGAAACTTCCAATCTGAATGAAGAAGGATGAGACAACAATTTATTCGTCCAGTACAACCGACAAATTATCGTTTATATCATCAAATATCAATAGTCAGAACCAGATTCTACCATATTTCGACATAATTACCGTGTCTAAATTCGTTAAAACACATGCAATACACCTTAATAAGGAAACTTCCAATCTGAATGAAGAAGGATGAGACAACAATTTATTCGTCCAGTACAACCGACAAATTATCGTTTATATCATCAAATATCAATAGTCAGAACCAGATTCTACCATATTTCGACATAATTACCGTGTCTAAATTCGTTAAAACACATGCAATACACCTTAATAAGGAAACTTCTAATCTGAATGAAGAAGGATGAGACAACAATTTATTCGTCCAGCACAACCGACAAATTATCGTTTATATCAACAAATATCAATAGTCAGAACCAGATTCTACCATATTTCGACATAATTACCGTGTCTAAATTCGTTAAAACACATGCAATACACCTTAATAAGGAAACTTCCAATCTGAATGAAGTAGGACGAGACAACAATTTATTACTCCAGCACAAACGACAAATTATCGTTTATATCAACAAATATCATTAGTCAGAACCAGATTCTACCATATTTCGACATAATTACAGTGTCTAAATTCGTTAAAACACACTCAATACACTGTAATAAAGGGAATATATTCACTCTGAATGAAGTAGGACGAGACAACAATTTGTAACTCTAGCACAACCGACAGATTATCGTTTATATCAACAAATATGATTATCCAGAACCAGATTCAAGCATGTTTAGATATAATTACCCTGTCCAAATTGGTTAAAACACAAACAAATGGTGATCTGAAAGACCCGGTTCAATTTCGTAAATACCTTATAATACGAAAGGAATCACGGTATTACGCTAGGGCAATTTGGAAATTTCCTTATTAAGTTGTATTTATTGCATGTGTTTTAAACGAATTTAGACACGGTAATTATGTCGAAATATGGTAGAATCTGGTTCTGACTAATGATATTTGTTGATATAAACGATAATTTGTCGGTTGTGCTGGAGTAATAAATTGTAGTCTCATTCTACTTCATTCAGATTAGAAGTTTCCTTATTAAGGTGTATTGCATGTGTTTTAACGAATTTAGACACGGTAATTATGTCGAAATATGGTAGAATCTGCTTCTGACTAATGATATTTGTTGATATAAACGATTATTTGTCGGTTGTGCTGGAGTAATAAATTGTAGTCTCATTCTACTTCATTCAGATTGGAAGTTTCCTTATTAAGGTCTATTGCATGTGTTTTAAAGAATTTAGACACGGTAATTATGTCGAAATATGGTAGAATCTGCTTCTGACTAATGATATTTGTTGATATAAACGATTATTTGTCGGTTGTGCTGGAGTAATAAATTGTAGTCTCATTCTACTTCATTCAGATTGGAAGTTTCCTTATTAAGGTCTATTGCATGTGTTTTAACGAATTTAGACACGGTAATTATGTCGAAATATGGTAGAATCTGGTTCTGACTAATGATATTTGTTGATATAAGCGATTATTTGTCGGTTGTGCTGGAGTAATAAATTGTTGTCTCGTCCTACTTCATTCAGATTGGAAGTTTCCTTATTAAGGTGTATTGCATGTGTTTTAACGAATTTAGACACGGTCATTATGGCGAAATATGGTAGAATCTGGTTCAGACTAATGATATTTGTTGATATAAGCGATTATTTGTCGGTTGTGCTGGAGTAATAAATTGTTGTCTCGTCCTACTTCATTCAGATTGGAAGTTTCCTTATTAAGGTGTATTGCATGTGTTTTAACGAATTTAGACACGGTAATTATGTCGAAATATGGTAGAATCTGGTTCTGACTAATGATATTTATTGATATAAACGATAATTTGTCGGTTGTGCTGGAGTAATAAATTGTAGTCTCATTCTACTTCATTCAGATTGGAAGTTTCCTTATTAAGGTGTATTGCATGTGTTTTAACGAATTTAGACAGGGTAATTATGTCGAAATATGGTAGAATCTGGTTCTGACTAATGTTATTTGTTGATATAAACGATTATTTGTCGGTTGTGCTGGAGTAATAATTTGTAGTCTCATTCTACTTCATTCTGTTTGGAAGTTTCCTTATTAAGGTGTATTGCATGTGTTTTAACGAATTTAGACACGGTAATTATGTCGAAATATGGTAGAATCTGGTTCTGACTAATGATATTTGTTGATATAAACGATTATTTGTCGGTTGTGCTGGAGTAATAAATTGTAGTCTAATTCTACTTCATTCAGATTGGAAGTTTCCTTATTAAGGTGTATTGCATGTGTTTTAACGAATTTAGACACGGTAATTATGTCGAAATATGGTAGAATCTGGTTCTGACTAATGATATTTGTTGATATAAACGATAATTTGTCGGTTGTGCTGGAGTAATAAATTGTTGTCTCATCCTACTTCATTCAGATTGGAAGTTTCCTTTATTAAGGTGTATTGCATGTGTTTTAACGAATTTAGACACGGTAATTATGTCGAAATATGGTAGAATCTGGTTCTGACTAATGATATTTGTTGATATAAGCGATTATTTGTCGGTTGTGCTGGAGTAATAAATTGTTGTCTCGTCCTACTTCATTCAGATTGGAAATACCCTTATTAAGGTGTATTGCATGTGTTTTAACGAATTTAGACACGGTAATTATGTCGAAATATGGTAGAATCTGGTTCTGACTAATGATATTTGTTGATATAAACGATAATCAGTCGGTTGTGCTGGAGTAATAAATTGTAGTCTCGTTCAATTTTATTCAAAATGGAAAATTCCACGTTAGATACTTTGGTAGATGTTTTAAGATTAACATCTTTCTTTTTGGAGCAGTAGTAAATATGTATTTTATGCCATTAGTTAGTAATCAATGAGTAATAAATATTGACATTGAGTTGTGATGTATTTTTAGTGTGGTTGTGCTACCTTCACTGTGATGCTGGAACAACCCCATGTTTTTTTTAAACCGCAACAGTAATAAATTTGATTTTTGAGTAATTAATTAGTAATTAATAGGTACGTTAGTTTTTTACAATCGTTGTTTATTTTTGGTGCGGTTGTGCTAGCTTCACTGTGAGGCTAGAACAACCCGGTTTTTTTTTAAAAAGGCAGCAGTAATAAATTTTTCTTTTTAGTAATTAATTAGTAATTAATGAGTACTAAATATTTACGAAGGTTTTATTTGATTGTGCTGTAATGGTTGTGCTAGCTTCACGGATCTAATTTCTTACTGATTGTATATGAAATCCCCAATGACGTAGGGTCACTTATGGTTATGATACGAAGCTTTTCACTGTTGAGAGAATTTTAAAAGAAGTTGATGAAAAGTAACCATGACGCTAATATTACCCAATCTTTATAGCTTTCTTGATATTTATGATCTTGGTCAGTTATTTTGCTCTAAAAATTAATTTTAGTTTTTGTTTGTTTCAGGTGAGTTTCTAAATAAGACTGGCAGACTACTAGTTGGTAACGTTATAAATGATAAGTAAATTTAGTTGTAGTAACTTTAACTAACTTGTTAAAAGGCAAGTGCGTTTTAGGAATAAACAAAGACATAGAGGTAACTAAGTTTAGAGTTTTTGCGGGACTAACGGAAAAAGTTTCCTTAGAGAAGAGGGACTTAATTTTATAATTTTACTATGCATTTCCAATCTTAGATTTTGTTAAATCAAGAAATACAAACTATTTACTGCTTTTTATTCAAATCTAAGGCTTTTCCCTAATTATTTGTATTTGCTGCTTTATTGCAGAGCTTTAGGGGGCTTAACTCCAAGTTTCATCCCTCTAGTTACGTCTATGGAAATATATAGTTGAAAAGTATTATAAGAGACGTTTCTAGAAAATAACCGTACACTCTGGCGACTGTATAGCAGTGACCGATGTGATTTCATGTGCAATCAATTATTATCAGACTAGGCATAAGATTTAAACTACTGTAATGTAGAGCACACACGGTCTTTCGCGACCACGTCACCGACGACGTCGTCAAGATTTGGGTATATATATACAGGTTATACTTTGACCGGGGCGGCCCCTTAAAGAAAAATTTTAAAAAGTAAACATCAATTTCTAGCTTGAACACACTGAATCTTATAAAATATTCCTTATGCACGTTTAAACAAGTAGGCATTAACAATACAATAAGTTTCATAATACGTAACAAGATTGTGATAAAATTCCTTATTAAAAATAATATTTGAGGAAAATGCAAAAATATACACGAAATCTTTAACTCAGGATGATGTAAGGTTTCTAAGGTGCTTAGGTGAGCCGAATTTAATCAACTGTAATTTTTATTTTGTAATTTACATTCTGTTTTTAAACTAAAAATTATCAATTATTATTCTTTGGTTGTTGAGGGTGACGAATACTCTTTCCCAAATTCAAATGAAAACGAAAAGGTGTTCCTCCTGTTATCTGTACTTTACTAGCCCTTTCCATATAAATAGTTATAAACGTGAAAAACTAACTTGAGTACTTAATTTAATACACGACTGAACTTTGCCTTTATAATACGCGTAGAATACTTTTTCTTCTTTATGAACGGCTAAACTTTGCCTTATTACTTTTATTTTAATAATGCACTTGAATATTTTAATGGTCTAACCAAAAAAATCACGTGCCCCAAAATGAGATTGACTCGGTTTTTTAATTTAATTTTCGGGGCAGTTGGTGAACGTTTATTCTTCCAGATTATTAGCAGTTTGAATAAATACTGACTTGCCTACTTTACTAGCTGTAATCTTCTGGTTTTCAAATGTTAAGGTATGACTCAAAAAGGCTATCTTTCAGACGATTAAATAAGTATTGTGTTGTATTCTGCCAAAACTGTTTGTATCGTAGACTAACGATTTTTAGTCTTGATTAAATAATCTGTGCAAAACAAATTGTTATTTTTTTTTTAATTTTGGAATTTGCTAAAACCGTTTTATCGACAATTTTTTATAATACATCCTTTATTTACTAACCACGTTTGGCGTGCTTGAACAAAATCTGAGTGCAACGTTTTACTTTGAAATCTGTTTATGCTTCTGAAGGAGAAATAACGCACCAAATCTAGGTCCAAATAAGTCAATGAGAACCTCGCTAAAACTTTCGATTGCTTTTTTCTGTCAAAAAGGTATAGAAATAACGTGAACAAATTGGAGATTTTTCGCGGAATCCTAGGCCAAAAATGGCAGGCATCTGCAATGCACCTTTTGTTTTCGTAAAGCATTTTTAAGCCGCGAATCTGGGGAAGAAGACATCTTCACGATCAAAAATTTAGTAAATCTAGCATTGTTGAATGGGTTGGTTCAGGTGACGTTAGAATCTGTGTGGGAGTAAGGAGGAAGTGACAGGGATGAATTCTATAATTTCAGGTTATTTTCCAGAAAGCAATGGAAGATATTGCCTAAAATATCTAGATATTTGCTTACTGTTCTACTGCTTCCGAAATAAGTAATCATAAATGAAAAAGGTGCTACAAATGTGCAAATGCTGAATTGAAAAACTAAATACGAACGGATTATTTTTTGCCCAATTGTATCATTCGGTTCAGAATGTTTACAAATTGTAGCGTCCTTTTTAAATAATACTAAAAAAATACTAATAATACTAACACTAATTACAAACACAACTAAAAACTATTAACAGACTCAACTAAATTGATTACACACTACAAGATTTATATTACACTGATATTTATGTTATACTAGCCACGATGCGCGTATGTGTTTAGCTGGTTGACTCATCCCCTCATTGCGCTGTGGCGTTTTATATATCCTATATACAATTGCTGGAACGCGCTAGAATATTCTGGTATACTATGCTTTGTTTATTCGAGTAGCTGTTGATGCGTCATACATTCCGCCGCCAATCTCGAATGTTAACTCGCAGTGTATAGGGGTTTTTCCCGTTCGTTACAAAATCTATGATTTTTAGTATAAAATCTCAATATCATCAAATATTTATTTATGGCACCAAATAGCTTGTGGCTGTCGTGTTTAGCTACAATACAAGGCGTTTGGGAAGCTGCTATTTAAGATTGTTTGCACAGTTGGTATCGATAGTCGAAAATTTTTTACGATACTTTGCACTGAGTATACGGGACGAACGCTGGGTCTGGAATATTGTAAATAATAGAATATCTGCTTATCTGGGTTCGAAATCCTCAGATGGGTAAATCTTTATTTTTGATTGGTCAGTGTTTTACATTCGATTTTTTTACCCCCACCATTCACCACAGGTCATTAGTTCGCGTTTTTCCAATTTGAAATACCAAAATTCGCGGGTGTGTATAACGAAAACTACTCATAGAAAATGTTCGAGCCCATAGAGAATTTTGTTCAGCATTATCTGAACTATCTTTTTACGAAGTTTCAGGAAATTTGACAGAAATCCATTTTCCATTTGATTTGTGCGGGGTCCTTTCAAATGATATTATAGGTCAGAAACTACATATAAAGCCTACAAAAACGTACTTTTCCGCATACATTATACGATTTACATATCTATGACTTGATGGGCACCAATGTTCGATAAAAAAAACAAAAAAAAGCAATTTTCAATTAGGTATTTCTCAAGATGGCGAAAACGTACACTCCTTCCTAGGACGATCGTTTTTTTATTTTGTGTTGAACATTGGTGTCCATCAAGTCATAGAGATTTAAATCGCATACCGCAAGCGGAAAACTACGTTTCCGCTGACCTTATAGTTTCTGCATTACGATCATTTGAAATTTGAAAAACTTGTTACCTTACCTATGTCACTATAAATGAAAAAAATATATTTTCGGGTAATCCGTAACAGACTCGATTAAATTCTGATGAAAAAAGTAGGGGTTGCTATTTTAGAAAATATGACGTCGTTGTGGGTAAAAAAGTTAATGTAAAAAATGCGCCATTACAAACTAAGATTTACCTGTCTGAGGATTTCCACCTCAGATAAACCAAAGACATTTTATTTAGAGTATTTCGTAGGCGGCGTGCGCACTGTATAAGTCAGACTGGGTGAACGGACAAGCAGTTGCTGGAGATGTCGGACTTTACAGCTACATCTAAGTGTTTCTCGACGATGACTCTAAAACGTTGCGGAGGAAGCTCTGCTAACACGGTCCGGTGTGGGATGTTTGATTCTTACCTGACGTCAGGGTCTTTTACGGAGCTAAGTATCCCGCTGTCTGACCTAGACAAATGGAGGAGAATCAAGTAAAGTTTATCTCCGTCAGGGAGTTCGCTCGCTAACCTATGAGAAACTGCATGCCGCCAGGTAGCGTTTTGGAGACGACAGTATGGGGGTCCGGCTTTGTCTGTGCAGTTCCAGTCGTCCGATTTTCAGAAATCGTCTAGAGACTCTACTTAAGGGACGTTGATGCGAAGATACATAACCTCTCACGTTCAAGACAACTTCACCCTAACGGGTACACACCGGGATGCTAATTTGATGGGCCATATAAAGTACCCTCCAAACGAAGCTCTGTCAGGGGCACACCAGGCCTATAACTGGGAGATGGGGGTGGCAAGATCGTTCAAAAACCAAGTCCCGCCATATCTGAGGTTGGATCGGGCAGTAGCCCCAATTAAGGCTAAGAAGTGCTAAGAGTGCTGGAGAGTTCCGATGTACCGAACCTAAGTTAGGGAATAGTCCTAATTCTGGACGAGGCACTTAATTCCGTGTAAAAGAGGACGGGGGTGCGAGGGGTGCCGGCGGATAAGCACGTATTAATTTGATCGCTCCGGTACTAACCTGGTTAGTTATTTTGAGCTATTGAGTGTATCTAATTACTTCCTTCTTGAAGGAACGTGGAGATTAAGTCTAACGAAAGGTGCTCCACGTACAACATTCTAGGATTCTGTATAAGTCAGACTGACGATATCTTGTCTATATTCTGCCGGCTTTACTGGAGGTTGAACTAAGTGGTAGAACTTGAATATGTGCAAGTTATAATGGCACAATTACAAGAAATGAAACAAGAAATAAAGCAAATGAACAATAAAATGTATAAACAATCTAAATCAACAAAACAAGAAATTAAACAAAAACGAAAATCAATACAAATCAAATGATACGTAAGGAATAAAGGAACAATCACATCAGAACATATCACAAGAAATTCAAGAAACCCATATAAAATATTTTAGAAATATGGAAATGAACAAGAGAGTAATTAATTTATCTTTAAACAAAATTGAGATGTGTTCACAGGGAAGCTAAGATTTGCCAGACTTCTAACAAATAAAAGACATAATTATGAGACAAAATAATAAAACTAGAAAAGTATTACACATAAACAATTACGAAATTTTAAATCCAAGAACCATAAATTAAAAGGAAATCAAATGAATCAGAGACATCCTGAAATTTTGTTACGTAATTATTACAAGCGAAGGCAGAAAAATAAAAGCTCAATACAAGTAATTAGTAAGAAAAAATATAAAAGTTGTAAATAAACATGGGAAATACCTTGTTAATGTTTCAAACTAGAACTTAAAATGAAGAAGAAATAAATAAAAATCTTTTTAGGATTATTATTATTATTATATTCCGATTAAAATGTGATTAATCTTGAAATTGCATTGGAAATTTGGAAATCAGTGGTATGGAAACTTATATTTTTCGTAATTAGTTTGGAACACAAAGAATTATGGTTGATTAGTAAAACTGAAAATGATTGTTGTGGAAATTTATATCTTCCATACTTTGCTATGGCATGGTCGATATATGGATCATAAAACATACAAGACAAGTGGAAATCTATGTTTTATAATATGATGGAATAGACATCCGGATAAGGTGGGGGGATTCTTATCTTCTAAAAAGCGAAAGAAAATTCTTGGAATTGGAGGTACCTCACTATTTGAATATCCAATTTAATTAATTATTCTAATAGTTTACATTAAAAAACTAATTAATAACTTTAATTTAAAAGTGATGCAATAGAATTTATTTTGCGTATTTCAGTTACTTTAACATTCTGGGCCCTTAATCGTCCTTGAGGTGTTCAGTTTTGCGTTCGTTTTTGCTACGGCCATACTATATCAAACTGCATGTTGTTAGTTCTATTTGGTGATTATTACAGCATTTTTAGCATTAGAATATAAACGCTTATAGGTAGTCACTAATCGGTTAGTATATTTTAGATAACTTGATGTGAATGCTTATGCATATAATTTATCTCAGACCAGGCAGCGGTTACATTCGCCTTTAGTATAAAAGAATTTCAGGTTGTTTACTACTAAACCTACAGGTCAACGTTCTTGTAGATTTGCAAAAACGAAGATGGTGTTAATTATAGTAGGAAGTTATAATCATAAACCATTACTAAGTCTTTGAAATATCATTTTGATAAGTATTAAAGCTGATAATGACTTATTTCTATTAAAAGAACCGAGTCTTCTTTAGATTTTATCTGTCGTAAGTCTCAAACCTCTTCTATAGGAATCTCTTTTATAACATGTATGGCCAAGCTTCAAAAACCAGATGGACCAAAAATCCCGTAGTTATGAAAACTAAGAGATTTGCTGCATTTGATTAAGTATCCAAGGTCTTCATTAAAATTTATCAAAATATTTTCTTCTTCCATAAACATTCAAAGAAGAAGCTGGTCTATTGTGTTTTTTTTCTTGAGTTGACTGGTCAAGTGCCAAACCTCGATTATGAAGCTAGGACACAAGTGTCATTAACTTTATGACTATCTCTCTTGCACGCAAGAAGTTACGTAAACCTTGTAATTGCAGTCATGTCTCTATATCAGGTTTTAATGCGTTTTTCGCAACAACTCTTACCACGTTATGTAGCACTTTGCTCGCGGTCACACTCTCACAGAAAAAAATTGTAGTATCTGCTCAGAAAAGTTTTATGTGCCTTAAATTAGTTTTTTCTTCATTATTTTGGTTTGGTTTTGCTTTAATGTTTATTAAAGTTGTTGACTTAAAAAGGTAACGTGAAGTATTATTATTCTATTATTATAAACAAAATTTGATCAAGGTAACCATGTGGTTTTTTAATGGGCATAACTGGATAGTAGACAAATAACCTCAACCTATTAATAGAGTTTATTAAAACTCTAATACTTAGGTTAGAAAAACATTTTGAATTTGATAAATTTCCACCGTACAATAATAATAATAAAATCAACTTTCTGGAAAATTCTTTCCAATAGCTATTCTGTAAGGCACTTGATCAAGGAGAACTGTAGAAACAAGTAAATGAATCATATCAACTTCCAGTCAGTCAGTTTTTAATTTGGTTCGTTAGAGCAAAGAAAATTATAAATGCTAAACTCGCAATTAAGTAAATAACTAATTTAATTTATTCTAAATATATTATTTTATTACTGAGCTTGCTTTTGCTTAGGAAACGGATCTGTAACCGTTTTGACTTCAATTCGTAGACAGTCACAGTCTAGCAGGAAGAATGAAGAATAATAATAATACAGACATTTTTCTATTCGAGCATTTACGAAGTTTTTGTATTTAAATTTTCATTTACATACGTATGTATGCGTTCAAAGGTCAAGATGATTGTGTTCTATTTTCAGCAGTCCTTGTTTTGAAATTTAAAACAAGCGGATATCGAACAATTTTTAATTTTCCTTTCAATAGGCGGAGAGATAATAGTTAATCATTATACATAATCGTTGTAACTACTAGTATTTCATAGTAGCAGAAAAATATAGAATTGCTTTACGAATGACACTTTGCCTTCAAGGTAGCTTTGAAAAATAAAAAAATTACCATCTCTGAGAAAATTTCAAAAATTCCAAATTAATAGTTGTTCGAAATTCTTTCTGAACTGTAACACTTTTCTCGCTGTATCAATTTAAGCAGATATTGATTCTCATGAAATGATACGATTACCTTAAATAAAGCTAGAACTTGCTAGGCAAGGATCTAGTGAGGCTTACATTGGGCCAGAACCTGCTTTAGGAATCTCACAAAGTGCTGTCCGAAGCTTTATCAAGGAGAGGACACGCATTCATCATGGAATGTACTGGAAGAATCGACCAGGCGATAATTTCAGCAAAGCCATCAACAAGGGACCCTGCCAAAAGAGAGCTGCGGAACTTCTTAATCTAAGTAGGCCACAGCTAAAGACAACTATAGGGTTTCTCACAGGGGGAAATTCAATGGTGACCTTGCATGTAGACTCTGCAGCAAGGAACCAGAAACAGTTCTGCACATCCTATGCAAGTGCGATGAGCTGTGCAGTAAAAGGCAACACATATTCGGGAGACCGATCCTGGAACCGGAAGACTTTCAGGCACACCCTGTAAAGGACCTGTATCTGTTGATTCAGGGGACATTAATTACAGATTGGTTGTGAGTTTACTTTAATAATTACGATAATCACAATAAGCCATAGGCTGCAGTGAACGAGGATCCATCAAGGAAGACATACCTAAAAAAAACTAGAAGTTTAGTGTCTATCTCTTATCTCAAAATCTATCCTTTATAGAACATTAAGTTCACGTTTAGAAGTTTCAAATCAAGGGTTCCACATGTAAAAAAGCAGAACAGTTTTGTTATTTCCAGTGTATGTTTGAAAATCTTTCAAAATCGGAATATCGTAGCAGATTCGATATTTCACATAATCGAAGATTAAGAATTTGAGAAGCACCAGAAATGCATAAAGATCTATCTATTGCTTCAATTTCACATTTTCAATAAACTTTCAAGCTCTACAATCTTTATTTCATAAATCATAATTTATTTTATAAATATTTCCGTTTCGGTTTTAATAACCAGGAGTATCAGAGGTTTCAAAATTCAGAAGCTCAAGGATTAGCAATATTCGTATGTCCATGGGCGGTTTAAAATTTTTGTAGTTGTAGTTTCAAGATTGCAAATTAAGTGTTTTTAGGTTCTAAACTCGACATATTTACAAAAGTTTTTCATGTTTAAAGTTAGCAACCCGTAGAAGCCCGTAGCCTTCTAAACTTTCATGATCACAAACTATCAGTTTTAAACTTTGAAGAGCTGAGTACTTGATTAGTACAAGTTTTATACTCCAAGATTTAAAAAACCTTCTGATTATTTCAAAGTTATTAGGGATGTTGGGTTCTTCAAGTTTCATAGTCACAAAATTTTAAAGTTTCAATGCTTTCAAAGCTTCAAAAATTTACAGTTTCCAAGTTTCAGAGCTTTAAGCTTCCGTGGTAGAAAGCACCAGAGCTTCAAATTTGTAAAAACTGAGCGCTTTGAAGTTCTAAGCACGAGTGTCAAAGCTCCACGTTTTCATGGTTAAAACTTCAAAAGTATCAGAGGACCCTTAGCCTCTTCAACTTTCACAGGCGTAAAGTTTCAAAGTTTTATTTAGCAGTTTCAAATCCTCCAAGTTCCAATAATAATTTTATAATAATTACTACTACCCATTGCCTCGAGAACCAGGCCCCAGAAGCGATTAAACTTGTGCGGGAGGAAGGGGCGATTATTATTATTACGCTTCGAATGCTTCAGAGTTTCAAGGTTTCATAGTTTTAAAGCACTAGAACTTTAAATATTTAGGCTTGCTAGCTTTGAGGTTTTGAATATTAAAATCTTTATGTACTCAATTGGAAGTTCGAAACATCAGAATGTCAAAGCACTGAAAATTATATTTTTAGATTTAATAGTGAAAAATTGACTGAGAAAGTTTTTGGTGCATCGATGCTTCAAAGTTTACGATTTTTCAGATGTTCAGAGTTTCATAATAATGAGTGGCGTCTCACTACTGGAATAGGTATACAAACCTTCGAAAATATATCGGGTATATACAGAGAATAATCGGAAATACACGGCAATACCTGAGAAATAGTCAGGAAGACTCGGGAATACTGGGGAATAATAGGGAATATTTGGGGAATATACCAGAATACACGGCAAAACTTAAGGAATTCTCGGAAATATGCGGAAATATATGAAAATTTAGGAGTGGGGAACAACGAACTCTTACGTTATTTCATTAAGTTCTGGTTGGGAAATACGGTAATACATTCGGAAATACCAGAAATACAGAAATAACCGCAAATATTTCCGTATTCCCGGGATTAGGTGTATAAAATTTGTTTAGTGAGAGGCCATGAGGGGCGTCTCATTACTGGAATAAATGTACATATTTTCGAAAATATATCAGGAATATACGGGTATATACACAGACTAATTTGGAATACACGGCAATACCTGAGAAATAATCAGGAATACTAGGGAATCTTTGGGGAATATACGGGAATATACATCAATACTTGAGGAATGCTCGGAAAGTTTCCGAGATACTATTTCATTAACTTTGGTTCGGAAATATGGGAATACATTCCGTAATACCGGGAATTAATTCGGGAATACGGAAATAACCGCAGATATTTCCGTATTCCCGCCGGCAGTAGGTGTACAAAATTTGTTTAGTATGATGCATAATAATTATTCAAATTATTCGAGGTTAGGAATTCTTACATACTCGATATGAACAATCTTTCCAAGCTTCGAAGTTGTATTTAAGTGTAAATTATCGAGTGCATAACATTTTTCACCATTGAACTTTCTACCAAAATCTAACCAGAATTTAAGAGTTTCGGGTTTTCGAAATTTACAACTTTTAGAAATCTATAGTTCAATTTCTAAGAACCCAAGAGTTAAAGATTAAGAAATTTGGAAAGATATTGATATTTTTAGTTCAAGTATAATGTTTGAAAGTTTCACATTTCCAAAATCCCTATCTATGAGCTTATCCCAGATTCCATAGTGCCTATATTCTCGAGGCTTAGATTTCAAGTATTGAAAGTTTTGGTTATTAAAAGCTTTTTTTAATTTTAAATAGCAAAAGATCCAGTTTCTTTAAGTTGTAAATCTCCAACGATTTGGGAGATTAGCAGCTGCAAGTTTGAAATTTTTAAGATCAGGTTTATAAAGTTATAGCTTCTGAGTAAAAGTTTCAAAGCTTCCGATTTTTAAATACTAGTTGTTTATTAAAGTTTTAGACAATCAAAGTTTCAATCACTCCAAGATCAGGGTACTGGAACTTAAAGCTCAGAAATAGCTTAAAATTTATATTTTTTTAAATTTTTTCTATCGGTGCTACAACATAAATTTTATTAGGAAAAGTTAATATATGCAAGTAAGTAAGTTTTTTTATGTCTAAATTTCAAGCTGTGAAATGAAATTTTATATGCATAAATTTATAATAATTCCCAGAATTTAACATGAACTTTATTAACATAAATAAGCAATGTTATCACTGCAGAATTGCGTCAGATTTATGATTTTTGAGGAAGATGCATCGTTGTCATAAAACAAAAGAGCATTAACAAACGTAGATACTTGTTTTAATTAATTCAGCTCCGGCTATTTAGATTGTTATAGTAAGACGTCATAGGTAAAAACAAGAACTTAGAATGCATTAATATGTATAATAAATGTCAAATGGCTATAACGTAACCTAATTTCTCATTCATTAGGTTCTTTATGTTCAATAAAAACTTCTAATAACGATGCTATGGCTTATTTATCTCTTCTAATGCTAAATATAAACACTGCTTAATGATAGGAGTGTATTTTTGGATTTGCACATTGGCTTTAGGCTGATTTTTCTTTACAGTCTTACCTCTAGAAAGCTATCGTGGGTATTTCTCAAACATTCAGTAGCTCTAGTTTCATTTTTTTCAGAACTTGGATATAACTATCAAAAATGGCATAGGAACGTTTCAATTGGTTTTTAGAATTATTTGACTAAGTTGACATTAGGCTAAGCCTAAGCTCGTTTATGCCTCCAAAACATTGTTTATGTCAAGCTGTACTAATAGCTATGGAGATTTTCTTTCCAATATTCAAACAATCCCAGAATGCAAAGAGCATTGACCGATCTGCTGGCTGGAGTTCTGTAGTACTACGTTCTACAGCCATTT
This sequence comes from Agrypnus murinus, assembly GCA_929113105.1. Taxonomy (NCBI): domain Eukaryota; kingdom Metazoa; phylum Arthropoda; class Insecta; order Coleoptera; family Elateridae; genus Agrypnus; species Agrypnus murinus. The sequence continues at coordinate 21,678,330 of OV816026.1, forward strand.
ATTGACTAACCACTACTTCGATACCAAGATTTTTATAAGCCGGGTCACGCACTGCCAAGCATTCCAGAGAAGAAGATATTGAACAAGTTGAAAAATATTGAAAAGGGGTTGGCTAGCATGTTACTGTAACTCATTGTCATCTGTTTTGCAGATTTACAACATGACTTGGTTGCGTTTAGGTTATATCCACGGCCCCCATTTAAGTGAGCAGCTGAGTTATGCTCAATTCATTCCACTTCGCTTACTTAAATGAGTGCTATCAGTCAGTCCTGCCCTTTAGTATCTTAGCTACTTGCTCAACCGTTTAATTCCACCTTGAGGTCTTTTACCCCCAGTATAACTTGCGCACTTTATCAACTGCCCGGTCAAGTGTGGGCAAAGTTTGGCTTAGGACTTGCCTAGGACATTCCTAGGATTTGTCCATACCGTCCTACCAATTACATGCATGGTGAGCCTTCGACAGCCTTTCGATTAATGATACCTACAGTAGAGACAGGCACGTACCGCTTTAAGGTGAAGCTGTTTTAGATGTGAGAGGCTATATATTCGCATCGCCATCTATTAAGGCAATCCTCAGAGTAGCCGTTGCCGACAGTTTTTGATTACACCAGAGAAGTACCTGGCAACACGGTTTCCCATAGGTCAGTGGTCAGAGGGCCACTGGCGAGATAAAATTAGTCTCTTAGTGCTTAGGGTCTAGCTTTAATCTGAAACCACTCATCCCCAAAGTAGTCCAGTCATGAAAGAGGGCCATAGCCGCTCTGCCTGTTACTATAGCTTCTTCTTCCAAGTTTTATTTAACATGCTTTAATCTTATGACCACGGGTCCCTATGGGGTCGACGGATTGAGATATGCTCAATTAGACCGTTACTTACTTGCGAGAGTGCTGCCAGTTTGTTCAATACACCTTAAGTGTGGATCCTGACTCTGTCTAGGATATCCTAGGATTTAGCCACCCCGGCCTATCATAATAAAGACTTGGTGCGACCTGACAAAGCTCCGCCCGACTCTACCTAAAAGTAGAGACCCGCCTATAACAACGTGGAGGTGGAGTTGTCTTAGAGTGAGAGGTTAGTTGCAGCATTCGCTCTGTGTTCGTTTTGACTCCCTTTATAAGGTGATACCCATGGGTAGCCTTTCTATGCTCAGCCATACCTATGACTCCTGATTAAACTCCAGTCACCAACCCATATTTTGACTACACCAGAGAAAGCACCTGGCGAAACGTTTCCACAAAAAAAGTGATTACAGGGTTACTGCCTGGATAAAACTTGCTAGTATCTCTCTTGTACCGGAGTTCAGCCTAGTTCTTAGGCCGGTAACCCTAAGATCAGTCCATTCAAATTGCAGAGATACATAACGCTTGCCACTGTAGCTGGAAGAAATTTAAATAAAACATAATTAAAGAAAAAGTTAAACGAGGTTAATCAGGGAGACTTTCGCACTTAAAAGAAAAAGGCCAAACCACTACATCAAGAAACCTGTATCTTACAGATAGATGGTTTAAATCACATCCTAGATTTGATGTTTAATGTTGAAAGAGTACCACGTGGAAAGAGTTACTTTTAGATTTAATCAGGATTCGCATTGTATATATGCGGCTAAATATTTCTTATTAATCAAAAGTCCAAACCCTGCTTCCAGTTTTCTTCAAAAACATCTGCTGGAATTGTGCTATGGTTTTTGTATCAAACTCTATGGAATGGACTGTTAGAGGTTATATCCAATTATCCCTACAAGATTAATAATTGCTGTGAGCAAAAATAATCTGCAGTTGTTAAGAGAAAGTTTCTTTTAAGAAAGTATCTTTTGTACTACTGACCAAGCTACTTATTGATAATGGATTTGTTTTACGTTTATCGAGAAAGAAAAGTATGCGACCACTCAACGAAAGAACTGAACGTTGCTTGCGGAACTTTGAGTTTCTCAATTTGACACACTACAAGAAATCTTGTCTTGTGATCTTGTCCAAAAAAGAATCATACCAAATAACCATTTGCTACTGCTGAAAGAATCACTTTGAAACACTTTGAGCAGCAGTATAACAAGTCTGAGTAAAGTAGAGGTTTTCGATATCGAGAATTTATCCGTTCGAAGTTACAATTCTGATGTGATCGAGTAGATAGAGCTTTATGGGCAGCATTCTAGTAGACTTGCTGCGCTTTGGAATGTAGTAACACCCACAGTCGAAGTATACGTAATGGTTTTAGTAACAATTGTTTTCTTCACTTCGTTTTACTTAGGTGGCAAACTGTTTTCTGCAGCAAACTGGCGAATCAGAGATTTGCGATCGCAATGGTTAAACCCATATCTGTATCTGAATGTAGCCACTAGTAATTATTCCGATTGACCTTGATTCAATCTGATGTAGAAATATTAGTAATATGTTTAACTGTGATAACAAAATAATTTTTTTACAACTTATAAATTATTAATGTCTTATACATCTACATCGTCAACTATAAAGACCTTACATTTACTTTTGAAAGCTTCAAGTCAAATGGCCGATCTTCCAATATACTAGTATGTTGGAAAATATCGAAATTTCATTTTCATTAGTCAGTTGAGTCATTGAGTCATTTTCCGCGAAACCGGAAATCGGTCATATTGAATCTCTATGTCAAAGTGCTTATGTCTAATATATCCATATTAAATTTAATTGAAATCCTTTTTGATAAACAAAGAAGATTATAAGTTTGGCCTCTCTCCGACACCACCCGGTATATTCAATATTATGAACCGATGACAATCTATGAAAAGGTTTGCATTATTATAGAATGGATAACTTTGACGTGATGACATAGATAATGATCATAGTTACTAGTTACAATAATTAAGCAAGTATTTGCTCAGAAATGTCCATCAATAGATGATGGATAATCAAAGGACATCCTTTAACGATTACTCTTTTTAAAAATGAACATGTATTAGTTAGACCATAGACTAAGACTAAGAATAGTCTGTATGGGTTATTATTGTTTAGAAAAGAGTATTTTCTGACTAAATATACCATTGACTAACTATTACATGACCTTAAACCCCACTGTGCATACCACATAGGTATTAAAGAAACTGGTGGCAACCCTTGTTGGTCTCTTAGGATAAAAAGGGATAAATGGGAGTTTTTTTAATAAAGTTATCAAAATGTGTACGTCAAATTCCATTTCCATACATCAACATGTTCAATAAAGTATTTCCGAAAAATGACCTACATATATCGCGAAAATCTTGAAAAATATTTAGAAGGTCGTTTATATTAAGTTTCAAATAAAATTAATAACTTCCTTAGAACTTTCCTAATTCCGATTTTGCAACCTATCTGCAAATGATTGATGATGCACAAACCAATTAACCAACTACCTCTTATAATCTATTGTTTCTAAAGTGTAGCCTAAAAGTAGGTAGTGAATGGTAAAATTTGCATACTAACTGTAAACAAAAGTCTCTTTCATAATCAAACAAACACAAATTGCAAATTATCCCATTCTAAATCAAAAGAGACAGATAGATACATTTTTAAACATTGAAAATTGTAAAGGTAGGTTGATACTGAAAGTAATAAATTGCCGCGATTTTAAGGTCAGCACCAACACAAACACTAATCTAAAAGTCTAAAACATCTGATCAGATGAAATGGTTACATTTATCGCTAGCAGCAATTATTTTTACTAAATTTTTAAAGAAATAATTAGTCTGAAAAAATATAAAAAATAAACTTTTTGAGGATGTTACTTTGATTGTAGAAACCAATTGGCTGGTACCTTCCATGGATATTTTTTCTATGACTTTAGCTAAACTTAGCGATTTTTTATTATAAATACAATTTTCCTCGTAAGATAGTCTTCTTAGAAATGCAAAAAACGTCACATCCATCTAGGTACTATTAAAAAAAATACAATAATTTGTAAAGTCAAGGACGGCCTCAGCTGACATGTCATCGTAATAAACTACGGCAACCATCCTACAGTTATTCCTTGGTTAAATATAGTATTCATATATTTGTTATGTAAAGTACATGTTTTGAAACATCACTGGCAGTACTCTTCCAACAAGGTGTTCAATGTTTATTTCATTCGAAGATGCCATGCTGGTTTATCCTCTCGTAATAAAAGGATCGCTTTTTAATGTGTGTATTTATCCCTGAACATAATGAATTATGTCATTACGATCTCATATTTAACCTTTACCGATGATTTTTAAAATGTATAAAACAATAATATATAGTCTTTAGTTGGTTGTGAAACACAACATACGAGTCTTTGATAATTTCAGATAATTTGATGGTTCTGACGTAGATGTGCCAGAAGAAATGACAATGAATGACTGATTAATAGATAGAAAACAGCGTGTTATTAAATTGAAAGAACTTAGATAAAGAAACCTTTCAAAACAAGTGAATGTTGAAATACTTTATAGGAATTGAAAATGTATAATTTATGTCAAATGCGATTCCAAAGCTTGTTATCCAATCCAACAAACTTTAGCATAAATGTATAAATGTATATAACATAGTTTTGAATTGTGGATATAGTTGTAGGAAGTGCTTTGTTCTTTTTTTTCTTGTATAATTTATCTAAATCGTGCACATTAGAGTGCACTGAAAGTATTTTATGGTAATTAATACTATATTGTTTTATCATTACTTTAACTGGTAACGAGATGTTGGACCACACTGTTCGACCCATACCTCACAGCATTGTCTATAGCAGGAAGCACTTTGTTATGGAATTGTAGATGATTCTAAATTGAAGTATAAGGTGTCGACATTCAGGGTTGGATATATACGTCCAGACTGGCGTATAATGGAATGATCTTATAAAGTAATATTATCTGGTGAACGTTGAAATTTTCGCCCTATCATCCAGTCCGTTCGAGGAAAGTTCAGACCGAGCAGCTTTTTCATGAACATTACTTTTCGCATATAATCTTTTGCCTAGAAGATTGTCGAGACATATAGCATTACCTGTCTGTGGCAATTGACTGTTATTGGGCTTTTTGGGTGAGCAAGCATTTCTCTTAAGTGTAAATGTTACATGTACATTTATATAGCTTCGATCTTTCCAGAATCATGCTCAAGTCAATTTGCAGGTTCCTGAATGCTGATGTTAGGTGATCATGAGATGCTAACACAACCTGTATTGTCGGCGATGGTGACAGTTGCGAGTCTTCCTAAAAGGATTCAAATCACTACCTCGAGGTACTCCAGACTGGCTTAGATAGATACAGATGAATTAACTCAGATTGATGTTTTATAAAGAAATGTCTTATACTCCAATATGATTTAAGGATTTGGTAGTGATAGTATGGTAGGCTCTTTTTAGATTGTAATCCGTAATGCCATACGTTTTGGAAAAACTGGCTTATTTCAAGAAATGTGGCTGACTACAGGATGTTGATTTTTATGACCATTCGATGCACTTCGTGGCACCATATAGATTTCAAAATCCGAACTGGTTATTCTTTGATATTGAGAAAAGTAAGCTAATAGATCTGTATGAGCTATATAACATGGTCTTTTTTTCTTCCTAGCTTAGATATCACTACTATTTGTATTACTTTCCAGTGACTTGGAAAATGGTTATTTCTTATAATAGCATTGAAGATCTGGATTGTTACTTCAAAACATTTGTTGACGATATAGTCTGTTTTAGAATTCTCCTAGTGATACCATCAGAACCTGGTGCTTGCTTTGGGTTGATTGCCTTGTCAATCATTCTCTTAACTTCTCTTTTTTTATTTTTTAGTAAGACAGTCCATCTGAAAAGATATATTTTTATTTTGGGTTTTCTTAGTTCTAATGGTCGAGGCATCTGCTCGAAAGGTATTTGTTAGATTTTTTTTGCTAATAAACTCATCCAGGAGTATCAGATTTCGCCATGCGTGTACACACCTTTAGACCGGCACCTTCGACGTGCGCTCTTGCGTTTACCGATTGGATTACCGTACCATTCTTATTATCTTGTGAACTCCTCTGCATTAGGACTTCATCGCGTTCTGCTTTTGTGTGTGTTGCTGCTATGTAGCACCGCGTTCAACAACGCTCAAAATGTTTTGTTTTAAATAGCTGAATTCTGCTACCGGTTGCTTTCAGGCGTCACCTGATACCTCACGGTTACTACTGACGCTGACCTGGTACGCCACTGATAGGTGTAAATAAATCTTTGTTGGTAACGGCTTAGCAGTATCTTCCTCGGTTAGTGCTCTACCTTTTTTTAATCTAATCCATCACAGTCTCTATCACAGCGATGCCATAGATCACGTATAATATTTCAGAAACAAATGCTTCTGCTTCTGCTGTTTTTCAGAGAGAATTTTTTTAGAGATGTCTGTTAGGGCCCTATGCTCATTGCGATATACATTCATTCCTTTTTTCCTTTTCTTAGCAAATACTAGATGCCAATTCCAAGTTAAATCTGGAACTATACTTTTATTCGCAGATTCTCTGGGTAGATTATTTGCATGATCTTCTAGAATGAAATGTTGCTCAGTCAGCAACCATTAATTTCCAGAACTCCGGAGTAAAACCAGAATCTTTGAAAACTTACCAGTCTTTTTTTTATTAGTTTATCCTACAAAGATTCTTTTTCACGGTACTATCCTTGTGACCTATAGGGTCTAAACAATTTCGGTTGGAATTCCCGATCATTTATACAGAGACTACAGAATTTCAAAAAGCATCTTAAAGGTATACCTTTAAGAATAAAAGTTTATCAAAACTGGTTAAAAATAAAATGGCGCATTGTTGTTGGTAATGTTCAGGAGTTTTGGAAATATCATGTTTTTCTGCTCCTCGTTCACATTTCCCTTATTTGTAGAAACCTTTCCAAAAAGTTCTTATTTTAGAGCTTAAGTCCCTTATTAGAAAGTGGTTCCCAGTGTATCTCCACCTCATTCATCAAATCTTAAAAAAATTGAGAGTACCACTTTCAACATCACCATTAGATTGCCACTTGGAAGCGGTACCTGCATTGCAGAATTATGTTAGAAACCTTGAGAATAGGTAAGAAACATTTGAAAAACTCTTTTCTAATAAGGAACATTAGCTTTAAGATAAAAAAGATTTAAATGCCCACAAATACGGGAGATATGAATCAGAGCAGTCGCGGTCAGGGTGCCAACCGGGATACATACAAGAAATTTAACAATTTATCGTTTGAGGAATGGATTACTACCTCACTTGTCAATGAGGCCTATTTCTAAGATGGTAGGCGAGACTGTTTGAAAGTACAGATACGGAAAGATGATCAAGTCAACTTATCAAGTTAAGTATAAGATTTTCAAAACAGAAATTAAAAAAAGTAGTTGAAACTTTAAATGGTAAAATAGTTAAATAAGACCATCACTGTTCTAAAATAGACTGTTCTCAAAAATCATAAAAGTAACTTAACGAATAATCGTTATATTTCAAACAAACAACAAGAATGTATTTTAAGATGGCGTAACAAAGAGGTAGTGGGGTACAGCGACAATAACTAAGGTAATATCGTATATTAACTAAGCAAGTAAACAATACACACTCAAAAAATAGCAGCATTCTAAAAGATGATTCTCAAAGATTACCTGATTTGATTTGGCTCCTCAAAATGCTTGGTTTTTGTACAACTCTTCAGCATCATAACCTGTCAGTGTTTGGTTTTCATTTGTTGTTTTTACTTCCTTCAAGTGCTGTTACTTTTCTTTTGTGTTTACACGTGTACTTTTCTAATTGCATATCAAGGTTTATCACCCGACGTTAGGTGTCAAGTATGCATTTTTTGCAATACTTGAAAAGTTTACCTTTGAGACACTTCACTCCTACATAATAATACTTAAATTTTGCAGCGTTGAACATTTCAGTGTACTTTTTCCCAATGGCACCCCAAGTGATATCCAAGGTCCACAATTTAATTTTATGATATATTCTTACAGGTACTACGTTAAGATTTGTTAATACTAGATGGTTGGCTTCTTTCATTCACAAGAGACTCGATTGCAAGGCTAATACTCTTCAGATTCCTTCACTGGTAGCATCGATCCCTTTTATAAAAAATCCTCAAAGTAACATTGGATTAATTCCATGCGTAACTGAAGAATTAGTGCCTAGTTGTTGATAAAGAGAAGAACGGAAAAGCTGAGAGGGTTCAAAATGTGACACAGCAATTATATGAAATTATACAATTAAGTTTAAACAGGTGTGCATGTGATGTGTAAAAAACTTTACAGTGATTGTTGTCATAGTTTTACTGCAAGTTTATTATTTTGTGGTCTCATCATATCATAGGTGGTAAACCATCAATACTATATGAAATGAGCTGACGATATTTTTAATATTTCGTGTGTAGTACGTACAAGAAAATGAAAAATTGCTGTCTTTCTATGTAGCACGGGTCGAAACATCTTTAGGTTACATCTCAAGGTGGTTTTGATATTACTTATGTCCTCCTTGATTATGATAAATTATAATTTTATTTAGTAATAATGATGATACTGGATACATAATGTTTACCTTGACTAGGGTAAGCTATTTAGTTAACCTCACTTTCTTTTACCTTACTTTAGTATTATTACACCTATCATTTGACACACACAATTTGAACCTGAAGCTTCTACAACCTTCTCAGTTTTTATAATCACCTATTTATCCTTTAAATACCTGCACTTGTAATTAAAACTGATCTTGCCTTGCAAACATTTTTTTGTCAAGTGGAAATGTCTTAAAGTAATTAGTGTTTTGCAATTTAATAATTATTACCATAACATTTATTCGAAAGCATGAACGTAATAAAGATTACAGAACAAGTACCTACCTTACAGGAATATATTCAGTTGCCCATAATAATTTTACTGTAAGCTCTTGCTAACCGTTAAGTACATAATTGCTAAGTATGTCCGTATATAGAATTTTAAAATATTTGAAAATTACTTATCTGAGAAATCTATTTTTATTAAAAAGAAATAATAAAGGTAGGTAAATGGATTGGAAAAACAGAGAAAGATATATAGAAATGTGGTACCATTATCACCTATTTTACTAAATTGTACATAAATATTCAAAACAAGTAAAACTAGAATAAAATAATGTAGAAGGCATTGATTATAAACACTTACTTAAATAACTTGATTATGTTCTCCGTACTTGGCGCTGGAAATTGTAAAATCAATGCTTTATAAAAAATATAAGTATTCAAAATTTATTGAAAAATGCAAAAACCAGGTTTTTTTAGATTTTAGGAACAAATAAATTTTATAAAAACCGGTAATAAATACAAAGAGTCTCATGAACTACGTAAACATTACTTCCAACCGCTGAGCTATCAACCCCTATCTTCATAAGCGTGTTCTCTCTACTTAAAAGAATCAGTAGTTTACACTATAATTTGTTTTTACAATGGAATGATCTATTCTAAAGGGTGCTTCAAAAGTATTTCATCAAAGTCGTCCGGGAAAGAAAAACACAGACAGGAAAGTAGGTCAATTACAACAAAATTTGTTACAATATATTGTTATCTAGTACTCAATTTTAACAAGTTTAAAGCATTCTAAATCAAACCTGGTTTTCTCTGATGAACAAAAATAATCTATGTTTGAAATCTATTTTAGAAATGGTCAAAAAGTTAATGGTTGGTGGAATTACTCTGTTCAAGACGCATTTTCAAATGTAATTTCTCATTTAAGCAGTTTTGCAAATTAATCCAAAATAGTGTGAATTTGTTTAGAGAAAAGTTCAAAGAATGACAGACCAAAAATGCGTGATGAGCAAAATATTGATAAAATAATTGAAGAACAGCAATTGAACAACATTCATTCGTTCGTCAATTCGAAGACAAGCATTTTTTACATTTCCCTGTAAACAACGATGAGGCCATCAAGAACATCTTTACTATTGAAACTTTCTTCCACCTTCTTGGATCTGCATATTTCCAAAATATGAGGATGAAAGCACTTCAGAAATCTTCATTTTTATTGAAACTTTACACAGACAAAATTTGAGTTTGGTCATCCTCGTCAATCTCCTGTCGATATGTTATTAAATCGATTAACAGAAGAACCAGGATAAATATGGATAAAGTGGTGGGAACTGGGAACATAAACCATTCTTTTTAGTTTATTTGAGTTTATTTAAATGTTTGTATTATAACAAACGTGATTTTTCCGGAAACGAAACAAAACAAATTACTTTGACACGTACGCATTACTCAAAAACTGCACCGGCTGATATCTCTATTATGCAAATTTAAATTTAGGCGTGGATGTTAGCCTCAAAAGCTTCTAATTAGATAATGGAAATCAGGAACAAAATAAAAACATGTTGAGCGCCACCAAATTGATAACAAAATCTAGGAATCTCAATTTGGAAAGATTCCGCATTTAAAATTTACGTTAGATTAATCAAAAACGTATCAACCGATACTACTGAATTTTAATAAAAAAAAACAAAACATCAGCAATTTGTTAGGCCAAGCCATATCATACGATAAATTAATTTGAAATCTGTATATTAAAGAATAAATTTAAATCATAAATAAAAAAAATTGAAATAATAACAAAATTAAAAATACAAAGTTATCATTATCAAAAAGTTGTCATACAAAATGTAATTTAAATTTCGGGACCCCAAATAGACATTACAAAAAAACTTAGTTAAAAAAATATAATACCTTACATTTTCAATAATCCAACAGAGTTCAAGATTTCTTACTCAAAGAACTTCAAACACTAGAAGCACAATATTGACATTAACCTAATTTTCACAACCAAACTGCTGACCTGAAGAACCAATGCAGTAACAATCTTCTTGTTTCTGTATTTATTTTAACGACAAACTTCAACATACGAAAATTTCCGATAACTAATAATTCTTTGTTAGCAGTTTCATAACTGGAACGATAATTATATTAACTTGAATGCTGCTTGAGGATGGTTATTTTAATTTGTAAATTTAACTGAAATTAGTGAATAAATCTCTTCCCAACTCTTTCATTAAAATCCGGTAAACTGGATTATTTGCGATAAATCAAGTAGGCTTCCCATACGGTACGATCATACACAAAACTGCATTAACACAAATAATTATGACTTGTCAAACTGTAACTTTAAACACACCGAATATCATAATTTGGCGGGGGGTCTCTCTTTTCACGAAGAAAGTACAGGCCTTCCCCGAGTGGCAAACGCCACGTTGCTTGGTTGTGTCTTCAACCAGTCCCTCTTTTAAACTTTCTTTGACTGACTGTAAACTAAAACTATTTTGCGGTGGTATTGATTTTTTGAAGAGGGCGAAACTTTAAACAATCCAATAGAAAAGTGGCGAATATTCGTTAGCCAATAAAATATATCCATGTCATTTGTTCGAGATCCTTCCTAACTGAACTTAAGGGGATTCCCGTTTGAAATTATACGTACAAAACTGAAGCCTCCACACGTGTGGTCCAGGCATCCTGTCGGTATTTTGTTTACAAGGGAATTTTCAACCTAATATGTTTTAAAGCTATGAATTCGAACTTTCATACGCTTTAACCATAAGGAGATTTTTGTTAAGGCTAATATTAGATTTTAGCCCTTATAAGCTCGGAATTAAAAACAACTTTGTTCTTCTAGAACCTTCTATTTCTCGGAAAATGATCTTTTAACACTGTAAAAGCGGTGCTTTTAAAAGGAAATCTGCAGATTTTTTAGAAACAAATTTTATTGATCTGGGAATGTTTCTTTTAGATGACCTTTGATATTTTAAAGGACTTATTTTATACAGAATACCAACGTACTTTTAAACCAAGAAGAAATATACAATAATATGCAGGACTGCATGCACTAAGGGTTCTTATTAATTATGCAAATAAAATTGCATTTTTCGGAAGTTCAAAAAATAAACCGTTACAGTATCCATCTTTATTAGTGTAGATTTCATTCCTCAGAAGCTCTATAGTATGAAGTTATGCGGGTAATCCGAATATCCGTAAGTCCATATATCAAACATTTATGACCATTTCTCTGCCTATTCTGATGAAGTTTTTCTTAAATCACAACAATAATAAAAAAATATTTTAAGAGTATATTTACCGTTAATGCACTTTTGCAACTAACTTAAGTACATACAAATATCTACGAATATCATTGAGAGTTTGTTAAAGATAACGAATGATATCACTTGTAGTTATTATAGATTAGATAAAAGTGACATGGTGCTTGATCTGAAACTAATAACAAACAATGTTAAGATTTACTGTAGTCATTAATCACATATCTTAATTTTTATTAAAACTTGATGGCGAAAAGTTTCCCACAGCGCATAAAACTACTTTTTTTTAGTAAAGTGAATCGTTAAAAGTTTATTAAGTCATTAAATTCAGTCTCTAATAAAGTGTAATTTATATAAAGTAAGCAAATTACAGTTTGTTTTAGTAAAATTTAAAAAAGAACTTCAGACTGCACCGTGTTTAATGTTTATAGCATAAACTAATGAGCAATTAAGGCGAATAAATGAGCAGCAAATTGAGTGTTTCAATTTATTTATTTTTACTAAATGGAGTCCACACTAGAATTAAAGCAATTATAAATTACTAATACACTAATTAATTACATATCATAATCTAGTTAATTTAAGGATAGGAAGTAATTTTGCAGTAATTTAACTGCTTAGGTGCATGCAGTGCAAATGGTGGAGTCGCACCTAAGGTTATGAATGCACTCTTTAGATGGCGACAGAGGGTAACAACTTATTCAAACTATTTTTTTCTTTTTATCATTTAATTAAGTCTAATTAAGAATATCGCACAGAACGTGCACTTAATGGAATTTGTAAATCCTGTAAGGAATATTTGGGATCTTTTTATCTCTTGTGGTAGTTCAAAAAGCTGTTAGCGTTAGTTGATAAAGAGTAGAAACACATATTTTCTGCCTAAATCTGCCTAAATATCTGATATGTAATTAGCATGCGTACTCATATAATAATTTAATGAATTTACCTGTTATAATAGTATAATAATATAAGTATATAATAATATAAAGTATGATTCATTGTACTAACACTATGTTAAATGGAATTTGTTTGTTTCCGTAATAAAGAATTAATTAGAATTATATTTTTCCTAATTATACGTGATAAGAAACTATAAATCATTTCTGAGGTTTAATAGTCAAAAAACCCACATGGTAGCAATACTCCAAAATGGTACCAATTTGAGGCACCGGAGAGATACTTTAAAAATGGGTTCTCGGCGGGTTTCTCCTTAATTATACTCGTACGTTTTATTAATTACGTTTAAAGTAATTGCTTTCAATTAGGAAGTTGCAGAGATTTAGAGTTACAAATATTTCTAATTCTAAATTAAGTATTTCATAGTTTTACAAATGTACAAGCAGAACTTCAAGCGGTCAAGTTTGAAACTTCAGGAGCTTAGATTTAGTGTTCTATAGGACTTTAGCTCTTTTAGGCCACAGATACTGGATATATAACTTTCTTGTTTTGAGCTGAGAGTCTTTAAGCTTCCTTAATTCAATGATTTGGATTTTTAAATACTGAGAATTTTGAAGTCTTACAGTTTTGGCTTTGAAACTTCAGAAGGTCATTGCGAATCTTAAGTTAAATACTAGTACTAATATTACTTTAGCTTGAAAAGCCATATCTTGATTTTTACTATAAATTTATGAGCGTTCTGTATTAAACAATTCCGACCAAATCAGTAAATCAGTCTCGGCAATTTTTCTATTCTCGGGATTCGAGACTTTTTTCCGGTTACGGCAATCTCGGGAATCCTGAGTAGTAATTTTACATAGGTAGGCTACCTAAACAAAAATCTTAATATTCGTTTTTAAAATTTCTTTTACTAATCTTCTAATCACATTCTCCTAAAGGTTCCCGTTGAAAGATAATTATTTAATGAAAAGCACAGCAGTACATAAATAAATTCTCCTATCATAAAATTCTCTTTTATGGCAAAGCCTTTCGTGTTTAGTGTTGTATTGTTTGTCGGTAAGCTTTAAGTTATTCATAACTTCTATAAAACACTTTTCATGAATATGAGCATGATAAATATTATTAGCAATAGTGCGGATTGGTCGGTTGCATCTTCTGCAATCTATTGATATGTATACAATTTCACTCAAATTCCATATTTTGAAAAATTTTAACGTAAATTTTAAATTTTTTAGTATTTACGTTTTAGTATTAAAGTTTTAAGTATTTACAAGATACGATATCTTCTTCAATTTTTTTTAATGCATACATACTAAATTCTGCATGAACCCGCTGTAATTCGAACCTTACACAACATTTCTTTTCGACAATTATTACATTGGTCCGTTTTTACATTTTTACATATTTAAAATGACTTCAGACTACGCTTTGGTTTAGTCTTATCTCGAAACTAAACAGAAACCATTTTATTTAAAAATTTAATAAGTAAATAATATTGGTGTTGGACTATCGATAACTCAAATGAAACAAATTCAGAAATACCGCACTATGTCCATTACGACAGCTATCAAAATCTTCTTGGAATCCTTTAACTATTGAAAGCGACTGGTTGTTAAAGTTTTAAGACCATACTTCAATACGAATTTTTAAGTAAAAGCGTTAATATGTTTATGAATCTAAGAAGACTACTATTTAAATATTAGTACCTGTTTGTAAATACATAGAAAATTCCGTATGAAGGTCTTTTTGAGAATATAATTCAATAGACAGTACAAGTTTACTTAATTAATAGTGTAGCCAGGTATCATTACCTAATGGTACGTTCTTACTGGAATTGATCTCTTTCCCGTTATTGATTGTTTATAAACAGGTAAATAATTTGTCATCATTCTCTTTTTCTACCATCTACACTCTATATCGACAATATTATCAAGACTTTGTAAAAGTAGTGAGGGATACCTTTCAATATAATATTGCATTTAAGGGTTTCATCATACCATTTCGTAAATATGTTTTATTATAATCTTGATCTTATGTTGCCAAAGGGATTTACTTTTGTTCATATCGACGATGCATCCACTGTGCTTGCTGACTTTGGTTCTGTTCAATCAATGCCCTTTGTTCCCATCCTGTTAACGTTTTTCTTCTCCTTTAGTGTCGAATACCTCTTTCCTTACGATTTCAGTATCTGGTACAGAATTTAAAATAATCATAGTCTCATCGGACATTATCCTATTCGGAAGATACAGGCTACAACCGGACCAACAGTAAGTAGTTCAGGGCTAGCCATGGGCGTAACTAGAAAATTTTTCTAGGAGGGCCAGGCCCCAGGTTTATGGACGGCTCCAAGAGCGCGGCGAGTTTTAAGTAGAGTCACTGCATCTAGTTATCTAGGCCAGCTGGTCGATCAGAGTAACGCAAAACCCCGCCATATTGAGGCAAAAGAAGCACGAAATTGTTCATTATTTTTATCTGTATTGAATTTAATCAAATCCACGCCTAGTTTAAAAGGTTCTTCTTATTCTGAAAGTTCAAACCTCTATGTTGTCAAATACGTAAAATGTGGTTTTAATTTATTCATTATTAAAGATCCTCCTTCTCTGCCCCAATATGACGGCGTTTTGCGGTACTCTGAAAGACCAGCTGGCCTAGGTAACTAGATGCACTGACTCTACTTAAAACTCGCTGCGCTCTTGGGGCCGTCCGTAACCTGGGGCTTAGCCCCCCCCTAGAGAAATTTTCTAGTTACTCCCATGGCTAGCCCTGAACTATTTAAGGGCCCGTTATCGCCGCGAGTGTTAATAATAGGAAGCTTCAGAAACTATAAACACTTAATGATGGCGCTATGGTCGGCAAAAACGAGTTAATTTCTTTAAAACTAAAATTTGAAAATGTAAATAGAAACATTATTTGATCACCTCGCTGTTCTCTGCTCACAGTGTTGCCAGACATGCGTGAACTTTCAAAATATTTTAAGTTTAACTGAAATTTTAATTTTGAAATGCCAAGGAATAATTTAAGGTAGCTGAAATTAAAAAGGGGAATATAAAACTGCTAAATATCTTTAAAAATATCAGTTGTTCTTGCTGGTTTTAAGAAACGAAAAAGTATTACTATATTAAAATATTGAAAATATATATTCGTTTTAAGATATGAATCAGGACTAATTATGAGTGAGATTGTTTATTCAAAAATTAACCATGGTCTTAAGTAAAGAAAAACAACTTTTCTATTTCGGAAATTTACCAAATAATCAGATCAATAGTCAAAAGATTAGGAAAGTTAAAGTATGGGAAGGGATATAAACAATAATCTGTTACTTTACATCGACAATCACAAAAATATATGTAACAATAACGAAAATGCGTTAAATATATTAACAGTTAAATCAAACTCGTTGAAACTTCCCGCTTTTTTAACTCGATCCGCCTACAGCGCGTTACGTGAGCAAAAGCCTGAACTAAGAATGATAGTTGTCATTTACCAAAATGTATGAATAAACGCGGGATATGACCTAGTTTTTTAGTTCATAAAGTTCTTTTATACTGTTGTATATTCGGGCATTTTTATCTCAAATAACACTTGAACGATAATTTAAGAAGTATACCTTACCATTTTTAAAAGCTCTCTAGCTATAGTTTCGTTTTTATAAATTTACACTTTTTTATTCGTTAAGGAAATAGCTTTTGTAATTTTGTATTTGCTACAAAGCATAATATAAGCTAGATAACACTGTTAAGAAAAGATCTCCTGCATAATAAACGTAAACTAAGTGCAATTTTTAAAAATTGTAATGAAATTCTTCAGTGCTGTTTAAGCGGTACTTTACCTACGCGACAACGGAGCCTTAAACATTCAGGCGCTCAATTGGCTTTTTCCTGGGGGGGGTGGCTATTCTAGGGGGGCCACCCTGGACCCCCCCTAGTTACGCCTATGGGGCTAGCGTAGTTCGATTAATCACTTCATAGATTCGGAGAACGAGAGGGTCAGAGCCGAGATTTCGGCCTTTCTGCATTCTTGTTTTGCTTAGATCTCGACAACCGTAGTTCCGATTTTGATAGTTTTTGGGTGAACAATGCCAATTAAGATACAACATCTTCTGGTATCAAAAGATCATAAAATGACGTTATGGCAATGTTTGGGATTGCCTACTCGTTATTCTGGCCTACGTGGATTTTGATTCCGTCCATATCGTCGCACATGAGGGACACGTTGGAGAGTTTTCGCAAGCTATTTCAACGAAATTTTCGGGAGACATTATCACAGAAATTTAAAAAAAATTCTCCGGTGTACAGTGGCGTAGATAGGCAAGCTTCGACGTGGTCTTATGACTGCAAGGCCAAGTGCGCGGATTTTTCATTCAAAATAATTTTGAAGTGATTCCTATCCAGAGTTCCTTATTCTTCTTTCTAGGACTTAAGTTTGCACACAGTGCTAGCATAGTTACAGTGCTATCATAATCATAATTAGGTTTTTCTTTGAAAAAATAATACCTTATTACTTGTTATTTAGCTACTTGTAAATCACCTTCTCCACCTTCTTGTCCATATCATATAAAACGTAATTTTACTGAATATCAACATATAAAAACCAGTGTAAACGACTATTTGTCACTAAACAAAAAATGCAATTAACTATTGAAAGATATTAAATTATGTGTAGTGTAATTATACATGTATATACAAAAAAAGACACTAAAATTGATCCTCGTATAACTATTGACTACAATATTGTTGTGTATTTTCTGTGTGCATATTGTGTATATGAGTTCGATCCTAAAGCTGGAAAATCTCTTTCCGAATCGGTAAGCACCATGTACTCTAGAGTAGTGTTGGCAGGTATCTTCAACTTTAGTCCACACACGTTGATCTGTGGTTATGATATTATAAATATTCGATGAATTGCATACTGAATTGTAATATTTTAATTTTCCAGTTACTCTAGGATCTGCTTAAAGTTATACATACTTGGACAATATTTTGCTGTAATAAAGAAGGTGTCCTCCACAAGTAGTACATTCTAGAAAAACAAACTGGCTTCTATTTAATTGTCATCAAACTATCAAATTATGTAATTACTTTAAATATGTAAATGACAGAGCAAATTTACCATTATCACCTTTAAGGTAAACACTTTTTTATCCTATTTTATTGAATATTCGTGTGCGTATCGTAGAGTAATTAATGATTAAAAAATCTATTCTTGAACCACTAGGGTTGAAAGTTCAATTTTATAAATGGTGATACGCAAATAAGCAATAATTATTCTATAACTACTTATACATTCAAGGCTGACAATAATAAATATGTTATCAAACTTGACTAGCGCTGCCACCATTTTTCCATTTAGACTATCTTCTGCCTATGACGTTCAAAATGCGTTTCATGGAAACAACTAATAAACCATGTAATTACATATGTTAATGATTATTTAAAAAGCTAGTACTTTACCCTTCTAACATAAAACAATGTGTGCTTAAGTAAATACCTATTATGAAAGTTGCATGGACTCATGGCCATTAAGATCTCTGCTTGAAATAATACACTTTTGGTCATATCACTGAAACTGGTTCCACTTTATAATTCTCTAAATATCAAATATCGTTGTAGCAAGTTGTAAAAACTAATGTTTGTTTAAATAAAAACATTTTCTTTTTACTTATATTTATAAACTGTTTTTCATTTGTTTTAGGTTGTGGGAGTTCAACAGTATCCTGTACGACCGTTAGCCGCCGACGTGAATGAAAACATTTTATCCGAACAATTAACATCAGAATCCGTTCTCACCGATGAACTCATCAAATCCGCCGGAAGACTGTTAGAAAATGCCTTGGGAGAATTCGAGGCATACTGTAGTAGCATACACGTGGACCCTCATAATACTGGATTTCAATTCGTGACAGATGGCCAGTTACCCCTAAGACAATGTCTTCATCCTGAAGCCTGCAGGAAAGAAATAGATCTGCCTTATTATTATTCTACTTTCCATGACTTAAGAAAAGAAGTTGCTAGGTTTACTGGAAAAACAGATGAAATACCTCAAAGTGTTCCTGATATGCTGAATTGTATCCTTTTGTATATTATTTCATTGTTAGACTCTCACTCACTCAGAACATAGACTAAAGAAGTAAGGTGATTTTGTTCTGCAAAGGTCTCATGAATGTTCAGTAATCTTTACAAAAGTTTATCTTCCAATGAATAGCAAGTCTAAAAATGGCAAATTTTACCTTTATGACGCCATATTATTTCTTTATATAAAACAAAACATCTCTAAACAAAAGCGTGCTTCTACAATATCTTTAAAGAATAATCATACATATTTATCAAAAAATCGGAAACTATTTTTAGTACAGAATCTGTACATTAAGAAGTTTTCATGCACAATACAAAACAAAGTTCAACAAGTATCTACTTAATAGCAAACAGAAAATGAGTAAGCACTATTCAACAAATTATTTTTGTGTATTTAATATTTGTTTATTACAGGAAAACACGAGAGGTAGGCTTTATGTAAGAAATATATGCATGAAATAAAATCATACAGACAAGTACATACTTCCTGAGTTGTGAATTGTAGAAAATGATAATTTTATTGTTTGTTTATGCGTTGTGTATATGTATGTTTCTGAAGATGCTCTGATAATCACAGTCATAAACCAAACAGTATACATACTTTTTCTTAGCTCCAGTTGTTGCAATAATAAAAAACATTGTATAAGGTCGTAATGATTTATGATGCCATAAAAAAGGAAAATTGAATCTATGTTAAGCAGCTTAAATGATTCATCAGAAAATTAGATTGTCTTAGAATCTTTCTATCCTTTTCTATGCTAAGAATTCTATAAATAAAGGCTACAAGCTAGAATATTTATTCAGCATCTTTTGATAATGCTATTATCACCTTTTGTCATTAATTCCTACAAAAGCTTACTCATGATTTGAAATCTCCATTTTTAATGGTTCAATCTGTGTCCAGAAAATAAGATCTAACCATCATTCCTACTTTTAGGTTTAGAAAGTCTTTGTGTAGTATATCATACATTCTCAAAATCACCATTACAGTGGTTTAGGTTAATCGTTAAGAGCATAGATGTTGATCCTATTCTGGTAATCATTAATGTTATATTCTATTGCAGGTTTTTGTGTGTCCTTGTAGAAAAGGGGGAAATTGTCACGCTACTGATAAATTCTGCTCCTATCTAAGAGTACTTTTATTATTTGAGTCATTTGCTGGTACCCATAATTATGTATATTTTTGTATGTATGTCTATGATATCATTATCATTTGCGCTCGTATCGGTAATATTCTTTGTTCATTGAGGGGCAATATTCAGAATACTAGAATTAGTATTGGTAACAATATTACATATTGCAAAATCATTGAAATAGGTTTCTAAAAAGAAAAGAGTCGTTTTTGCCCTGGTGTGCATCCTAGGTTACAACGTTATTGAATTTCATTTTTTTACACCCAGAAAACTGATTAGTCCAAATTTTTCTTTTTATCTAATTACCTTTGAAAGTGTGAATAACTACTATCAGGCCACAAAATGGTTAAAGTTTAGAGAGACAGAGTTTACAATATTCAGTAAGTTACAAAAGCTTCAAAGATTTAAAACTGTGGAATTTTGAAATTTCAAACCCTTCCAGACTCTCCTTAGAACAAGCGTCGAAGTGTTAGTAACTGTTGTACTTAAAGCTTCCTTTCTTTCTCTCAGAATTGTTTGTAATTATTTTCCATTATTGTTCAGAGTTTAAGAGTGTATGTCTATAATTTAGAATCGCATTTGAGGCCTAAAGGAAGCCTTAAGGCTTCCGCTTAAGCTTAATAGGCCTAGTTGTACAATTGTGGTCTGCAGAACACCATTATTACTACATCTGGAGCTAAGACCTCTCCTTCCTTTGCAAAATACATTGGACGCATTCTCTTTTTTGCATAGACTTTCACAAAATGCATGTAGACTTTCCAAGCAAGTTATGCGTTGAATTGAATACATATTATTATGCACACAATGTTGCCACATGTTTGCACAACTACTAGTCGTCAGTCCTTGCTAGGAGGTAGCAGAAAATAATTACAACTATTAATCAAGTTTTAACATAAAATATCGGACAATACGGGTCAAAAACAGGTATTGGGATATCTTGAAAATGCATTGATCACTTTTAACAGTTTTGGGCTTAAATGAATGGATTGGAAATAGCTCATTCTGCAGTCTTGCAGCACATTGCCATAAAAAGTTTTTTAAATCTTACTTTTGAATATTCTATATTCTATTATTTCGTTTAAACCTCTTCTAGATCATTATTCAAGTTTAGAGGGATTTCTATCAGTTGGATGAGAAAATACTACTTTTTAGTACGGTATCGTGAATGTCCGTTGGCTCAGACATAAGCTAGGCGAGATTTAAGTCAGAAGTCAGTTTAAAAGAACAAGTTTTTAATTTTTTTCTATTTCATTGTGGAATCTTTGGAATACATCTTGTGGTATTTTCGAGGAAGGGTCTCTAACTTTGTTCCTAGATGACCTTGGTTGTCGTTGTCTATCTAATTATTAAAATGAGCTTTATTGTATTTAACTTTATGAGCAAACAAGTCTTTCGATAACGAACAACTGCAAACGCGGGAAAAACATCATCTTGTTTCTAGCAGAAGTATCAGAGCGGATAAAGACATTTGATACTTTGTTTTTGGTCTTTTGGCAGCATATAAGGCGCACGCATCCTCCATAAACTTTTCTCTGCCCCTGCTCTCCTCCTTTGGTACGCCTGCAACAGTTGACTCTTCTTCCAGACTTAATTTATAACCAAGCTTCACAACGTCTAATTTTTCTATTCCAGTTTCTATGCCAAGAAGAACTCTGAGATACTGAATCGGGCTCGTATATTTTCTTAAAACGAAAAATTATTTCGTTTTGATCCCTCTCAGCAGCGCTTTGAATATGCTAGGCCAGTTAGCCAAAATAACAGAGAGTGATTCACTCGTAGCGTTGGGGGATTAATTGGTTAAAGCGAGAGAATGTGGGTGAATGGACATGCACTAATGGAGGTAATGGCGATTTGCTTTCTTCAGAATGTTTTTGTTACCTTACTCCCTATTCCAAAGAGGAAGTATACTTGATAGAGAGCGATATATGAATCCATTATGTAAGATTTCTTTTACTACTTAGTTATTTCTAACTTATTACCAAAATAAGTTTTTTATATAAAAACAAAAAACTGCATGCCAGGAAACATCAAAAGATCATAATCAAAATGCAATACAGAGCTGAGGGAGGGGGAGTGCAGAGAGGGGAAACAGGATGCATCACTTTTCCAGCTGGCAACATGAAATTTTTATAGAAACTATGCTCTCAAGTTGACAAAACCTGAAAAAACTGCATCCTTCATATTTTGCAAACGAAAGCCCTCCTCGCATCTGCATTATAAGACTGCACAAAAATAGAAGCATACTGTGTTGCCTAACAATCTATTATAAAAAGATTCTGACATATCGGTTCAAAGTTTGCGGTGATACCCCTTAGTTTCAACTTTCAATATTCTATAATTATAGAATCTTTGAATTTTCATTGTCAGTTTGTAAGTTTAGAAATTGTAAAGCTAAGAAGTTACTTTGGATTGTACTTCATCCTAACATACACAATGTGTTTGTGTAGGCAACGGGCTAAGTTTCCTTTAGATTAATATAAATTTTTTTTGTTTACTAACTATTTGCTGTATTTCTGAATACTTTGTATGACAGATATGATAGGATAAACTTTTGACTTTGAATTGATAGTTAAAGGAATAATTTTATTTGGAAACTTCAATCACTGGAACCTATTGTAGGTATAACTTTTGTTATTGCGCTGAATAAAAAAATTACTACTCAGTCCAAGATTTACAAAATTTGTAAAAAAACAAATTAAATGTTATTCGATACTGTGTAATCTACAGACATAAAGAACTGGGAATCTTAAATTATGAGCTACCAGTTATAACATTACTATTTATTAAGACATACTCCGAGTTAAATTTTTGTGCTCGTTGCTCACTTTACATAAGACATTACTAGTTCTTTATTTTTCTATTCATAAAAGTAATTCTTCCTGTTTTATTCAAAAATTTAGTTTTCTAAAATGTTGGTTATTCATTGTTCATAAATTCCATTATAAGTTCATAATCTTCCTACTCATAAAAGTAAGTCTTACTGTTGTTCAATTTATTGCTCAATTTATCATTATTCAATTTGCCAATATGGGTTTCTTTGGTTTCTTTTGGTAAGCCACATATTTGTTTCTTTAGGAGTTTACCAGTCTTAAGAAATGAAAACTTTCTTGAAATAATATTGTAACCAACATTCATTCAAAATCAGAGATTTTGGTGGAATAATGTTAGCTTGTGCATAAACCAGAAGATTGATTAGGCATGTACTTGCTTATAGACCCTATATATAGTTGGTGGTGCCTAAACATATAGAAACATGCATAACTAATATCGTTGCACAACACGTTACATGTTGTTCTACTTAAATCATTGATTTTGAATAAATATTAGTTACAACATTATTTTTGGGAAGACTTATTCATTTTATGGTGTACCTACTGTAACACTATAAATTTTGTATGCTGAAGTCTTTGTGCACTCTCTACCTTTGCCATGCATTTACTTTGATATTGTCTCATTGTAATAATTCTAACAGTTGAATGAAATAAGTTGGCAATTTATCGATAACATTTATAGACTTATGCTGCTAGTTGTTTGTAAGGTACGCTGCAGATAGAAGGATTGTTTTTTACTCTAGTACGCATAATCAGAGCTGCACAGTATTTGTTGTGTTAAATTTGTTTTATATTTAAATACATTTCAGTAATTCAATTACATTTCATTTTACATTACATTTTGAATAAATTTCGGTACTTAAATACTGTGCAATTAAATATATAAAGCAATAAGGATTTTCTATTTATGATAGCAAATATGTTAAAAAAGCATTCAGGATTTAATATTTTAATAGTTATTGGGATTGCAATGTTAATCACTTTGGTACCGCTTGCGAAGATTATCAGACACGGCTAATGCTTCGACTCATAACACTATACATGTACCATATAATCATTGGTTACAATTCGAATTGCATACAAGCATTTTATTTACTAGGGTAAATTAATATCCTTGAATAATTTTCTCCTGGCCTGGAGGCCTGTGGCCTTTTATTATCATTTATTTATCTGTCATGTCTTCATTTATCATATTGCTCCATGTTTTTCTTGGTGTTCTTTTTCTTTTGGTACCGATTGGTAGCATCTCTATGTTTTTTTCTGTTTGTGCATATAGTGGCCATGCGATGGCTAGTCTTTTATATGTCCTAGCCATCTTAGCATGTTCTGCTTTATTATACTTTTTATGGTTAGTTTTTTATATATTCCCATTAGATGCTGGTTTGTTCTTTTTATCTAGGATTAGCTTTCTTTGACTTCTACAAATTTCTTTATAAGCAGCTTATTCCTTTTCCATACAATTTTACTGTATTACATTACATGCTTATATGTAAACATGTCGAAATCTATATTTTTTGTTTATTTTTTCTATTACCACTTCCAATTTTTGCTTTGGTTGCCTAGTTTTACTTAATATATCACAAACTATGCGTTTTGTTCATTCATTTACAAACCTACTTGTTTAGCCTTTTGTTTTATTTTTCGAATTATGTCCTTTAGTTGTTTTTGTCAAAATTACTAAACCTAAACCAAAACTACAAGAAATTAGTCATTTGCTTGATAACCCATTCATATCCACCTAAATAAACAATACGACCTGAAAACGTGCCCATCTGGCATGGATCACAACATATCAGTGGCGCACTATAATAAACTGCTTTCACCTTTAGGATAGTTGCTCTTTATAAAATTGCATACAAGGGGATCAGGAATGCAACTGAATACTGAATGTGGTCTATCATTGCATGACACTCTTGAATTAAGTGAATAATATTATCCTCATGATCCCGGATATCTTTAACCATTGTTAACATGTGATGACTAATTTCTTGTATTAATGGTTTGGTTTTAGACTATCTTCATAAGCAAGATACTGGTATGAATCTGAAAATAAAATTCTTTAGTTTTCCTGTACTTCTTCTCAAATCACTTTCTAGCACAATTGTTATTCTTATAGAGGGGATATGGTAGTGGGTCTCCTTATTTTAAATCTTTATTGCTCTGGAATACTTGAAGTTTATTATTTAAATAGGTACTACTTGGTTATTAATATTCTTTAGAGTCATTTTAGTTAATTTTGTCAATTCTCTACAGTAATTCATAGCATCATAACATCATAGCCTTCGTAGCTTTGTATATTTCAGATTCTATTAGTTGGTCATATGCTTGTCTAAAATCTATATAAGCAGTGCATATAGTGTTACGTTTTTTTTTCACTTATCTCATTATAAAATATACGAGACCGATCTTCCTTTTGTAAAATGTACATTACAGAAGGAGATGTTTTTGCCCAGACACTATTGTTTTGCTGATAATGCTGACATATTTTATTATGTTTGAGTCAATACTCAAATCTGATGCATTTCTGCTTTACTATAATTTATCTTTAGCCCATTTTTCTTGCCTACTCTATTTAGATCTTCTATCATGGAGTGTAGATCTCTTCTTATTGTGGCTAATAAGATCACATCATCTGCGAAACATAAATTTTCTAGTTTTCTGCCTTCTATAATCAGTTGGTACCTTCCCCAGTTCATTTCTCTAAATACTTGTTCAAGAGGTTTGGGGATAATGGATCTCCTTATTTTGCTTACTCCTTTGTGTATTATAAATTGATGCCCAATTTTCTCCAACTTTATTTTTCCAGATCCATTTTCATATCTTTTATAGTTTTGAATAAGTTTAACATTTTTTTGTTTGATTCCCTGTTTCATTAATGGTTTTTATATAAAATTCTGGTCTAAGGTGTCGAACGCTTTTCTTAAAGTCTATGTGCACCGGTAAGTTGTATTCTTTACTGTTCTCGATGATATGATTATCGGTGTAACATGGTTTATCGTTGCGAACTTACTTATAAAGCCTGCTTGTACAATAGGTTGTTCTTTATCTACTTAATTTGTCATTTATTCTTTGTTTTACTATTTTCATAAATACTTTGTATAGCATCGAGGTCAAACTAATAGGTCTATAGTTGTTAATCTTCTCTACTTCCGTTTTAATGCAGTAGGATCATATGTGCTTTGTTTCATGATCTTGAGATTTCTTCTTCATTTAAAATTTTATTAAAAAGTAATATATAATAGCTTTCGTTACCGTAAATGGGAGGGGTTTCAAGTGCTCGCCTGTTATCCCATCCACTCCAGGTGTTTTTTCAAATTTTAAACTTTTTAGCTCTGTTTTTAGTTCTTTAATTTCTATTTCTGAAACTTCATCTGTGTCTTCTATATCTACAGCTCTGTCTTTTAATTGGTTGGTGGTGATTGATGCAGCTCACTATGTTTCAATTTTTTCCTTCCATTTTTTAATTTTTTGGTTTTTTCCTGATAATTTTATTTTACTTTTTGTTTCATGTCCACTATCTGTATTACTTTTATTGGATGATGTTGATTAAATGTATTTAAATAACTAAAATATATATATATATTTAAATCTATATCTAAGCCCTAATTTCTATACTACAAAAAGGATGTAGATACCTCGATTGTACTGACCGTCATTATATGGTTTTCAGGTTACCGATGAAATCTTTTCTGCTGTGTTTTAGTATTCTAGCATTTAGAATTGAAATAATGAAAAACATTAATTATTGTTCTGTAATTTAATTACAAAAACATATTTAAATTGTTTAAAAATTTAATCAGTAAATGCTCTTTCTACTGCAAAAGTAGTATTTATGATTGAAATCCTCTCTGCGATGGTCAAGTATGAAATACTTTTGAAACATATTTTACCTGATTCTGCTAGTAGTTATACAAATCATTTAAACACCATAAGAGAATTTAAATACATAGGTACTAGCTTCGTATTTAAATGAATTTTAATTGCAAAAACGCATTTAACTCCTTTAGAAATTTAAATGGTAAATGCCCTGTCTACTAAAAAAATATTTAGCATTTAAATCCTTTCTTCAACAGTCAAGTGTTTAGTACTGAAATTCTTTTGAAAAGTATTTTACCTGACTGTGTCAGTAATTTATAAACATTATTTAAATGTAACAGAGTACCTATTTAAATAAATAGGTACCTACCATAAGAGGATTTAAATAATATTTTGTATATAACGAGTGTTACTTACAAAAATTATTCAAATCCGTTAGGAAATTTAAATCAGTAAATACCCTTTTTCTACTACATCTTATTTAATCTTTAATCGTATCTGATGTGCTGTGGCCACGTATTTAGTGTTTAGAATTGAAATATGTTTCAAGAGTATTTTATCCAGCTCTGCTCACAATGAGTGTAATAGAAAACTATTCCCAAATATTTTTCCTAATTAATTCAAGCCACTGATGATGTAGTTTCTGTATACATATATAGTTATGTATGTAACTAATTGAGTAAATATATTATTATGTTTACTAATACCGGGTAGGATTTTCCCAACTTTTTGTAAAGAATTTAATAAATATGCAGAATCTAATTACGTTTTTAATAATAGTTAAAATAAAAACATCGCATAATTCAAAATAATTAAACATATAGTTAATTTGAAAGCACCAAAACTTATTATTTCTTGCTAATGCTATAAGAAAGTTATAAATTTTTAAATTAATTAATTTTATTGTCTTTCATTTCTTCTGTGAATGATTAAGGAAATGCTTTGCCATATGTGAGATGTTGAACTCCTCTTCGAAATAAAAATTGCAATAATATAAAAAACTTTTTAAATTAATGAATTTTACATTCCAAGCCCGACTCGATTGCCATCTGTTCTTCAATAGTGCAACCATTACAGTACATCAGAATTCTAACTGGTCTCATATATTTGAACTTATTTAGTCTACCAGATGGTTCACAAGTACCTGAATGAGACTGAAAGCGTTTATTTCGCGATTTTTTCAAATATCAAATTTCAGGTTGTAAATTAAAAGCATAACTGACGTGCGTCTTATGTTTTTTGTATGATTACTGCCTTTCCTTTACTGATACTGATTGATTTACTATTTATACGGAGTAAATAGGTGCAAATGAAAATAACCAATTAGGAATAAAAATTGGAATTCCGCTGGTATCAGCAAAAATTCAATCATATAACACAGTTCGTTTAACGCACGCCTATGATTAAGCAATGTCAAACTATAATAACGCACAACTACTCGAATTCTTTTTGTTCTTTTAGTTTCTGTTACCTGTAGTATGAATGTATGAATGTGTATTGACAAATTAGTAAAATACAATGCAGGTTGCCTTTAAAGAAATGTAATTAAGGCTTGTAGCAAGTGATTTTACGTTTAGTGTGTGTGCGTGTGTATGTGTAGTGAGTGATTTTGTTTTGTTTGTGTTTAAGAATGTCTAAAAAGATTGGCGGTATTCGGTAAGTTTATCGATAATAAAAACATGCGATTGGTAAACAACGCCGATCTTATTTGATAATAAATCAGGTTTTGTATTTTTGTATTGTATTATTGATAAAGCACACAGGGAAATGATTACAGATGAATCGCGAATTATAGGTATTATAGAGGTTGATGACAATAATAATAATTAAATTATTATACGTGGAACGAATCAACCAGAGGATGAGTAATAGTGTTTTTGTTTTAAAATTATGCAATGGTAACATTGTTGATACGAACCAAAGTCGGTAAAAACCGAGGTAAAAACATAATTGAAATGTATTTTAAAACAACTAACAATAAGATCAATGCAAAAAATCAATTATCAGTGAACAAGAAAAATTATGGTAGGTGCATGAAAACTATAGCTCTAATATTTTATGGCTTGATTACTGAACATTCATGAATAAACCTTAAAATATAGACAGAATTTGTTAATTATTACCAATTTATTGTTTAGACAACTTAGGATTGAATTGTACTTGAATTTTCCTAAATCTACCATGCAATTAGTTTTTTCCTTAACATAGACATTTAGGTTTAGATTTAAAGCCTGAATCTGAAAACGAATTTTATAAGAAAGAAGCAAAAGACATGGTTAATATTATTCAAAGGTTATTAAGAGATGGTAAGTATTTTTAAAATATTTTTATCAATTCTAATTTTGAAAAGTAGTACATACTTTAAAGGGTGGCTACACAATCAGGAAAATCTGGCTACTATACGCTTTCAAATAGTCAAAAACTTTTAAATAACTTGTTATTATTCTCAATCCCATCGCCAGTAAGTTGACTCCGAGGTACAATAAATCACTGATCAAAATTTTGTATAACTGCTCCCTAGAATCTTAATATTTCCTCTACTTCTTTCTTTTGTATTTATTGTACTTTTTCTATTTACTTTTTCTTGCGTTGCGTTATTCAGTAATATTTTGTAATACTAAAAATTAGTGAAACGAAACTTTGACTCAAAATCTTTTTAAATAAACTATGCACATAAGAAAATAATAAAAGGCTATTTATTGTTGTGTTCTGGAAATGTCTAAATGGGCACCATACACGGTCTTCCGCAACCACGTCGGCGAAGACGTCGAGGACGTGGTCGAGATAATGAGGTAATGTTTACATTTACTGTAATTTATAGCATAAACAACTTGTGCTTCCAACTGGACTGTATATAATAAAATTATGAGTATCGTATTTCTTTAAAACATCAAAATGAATGAAAGCATTATTGAGTTCATAATAAAATGCGCACTGAAACTCTTTAATTAGAAGTATTTCGAAATAGCTTATGCAATTAACAAAACTTTTCATAAGCGTAGTAATATTTTGTAATATATTCATCTCCATGGGTAGAATTACAAATCAACCCTTTATTATGAAACCAAATTCTTGTTTTTTTATTAATTTCATTCTTAATTTAGTTTGAAAATGGATGTAATTAACGCAGGATTAAGGATTCTGAGTTCTGGTGCGCAAACGATGTACAATTATTTCCTATAAAGAGGACTTTCGATAAAATTTGGTAAGTGATAATCTTCGGAAAAATATGTTTAAAAATGTAATGGTTTCGCTGTCGCTTCCTTTTCCGTGTAGTTTTACAATTTCATGCTCATTGTACATTACCTTGTACTATATTTATCTTTTTCAGGTTCCATTGCATTATTTCATATTCTTCCAATAAAACAAACTGTATTTTACTTATTTATTTTATTACATTTGTTTACAAACCCAGACTCAAATTATTATATCTTCCAAATTACATTTGGAAAAAACACGAGTTTTCGTTTCATAATAAAGGGTTGAGTTGTAATACTACCGATGGAGATGGATATCAATATTATTACTCTTATGAAAAGTTTTGTTAATTGCATAAGCTATTTCGAAATACTTCTAATTAAAGAAAGAGATTTAGTACGCATTTTGTTATGAACTCAATAATGCTTTTTTTCATTTTGATGTTTTAAAGAAATACGTTATTCATAATTTTATTATATATAGTCCAGCTGGAAGCACAAGTTGTTTATGCAATAAATTACAGTAAATGTAAACATTACCTCATTATCTCGACCACGTCCCCGACGTCGTCGCGGAAGATCATGTATGGTTCCCATTAGAAATGTAATTATCAGGTACACACTTTATTAACATATAAACGTAAAGTTATTAATATCAAAAGCGTTTAGTCAAAATCTTCCACTACTTACAGATTTTAAATCAAGAAAAATAAAAATTTTTTTAAAAAATTTAATTTATAGCTTATTTTAAATAAAATTATTAGTACTTTTTAGTTAATTTTGTAATTAATTACTGGTGGATTTTTATTATAAATATACGATAATCCTAATCGTCGTAATGCCTCATTAAAAAACCGGAAAAGATTGTTACATGAGTTTTATTAGGCAAATTATGGAAAATAACGCCTTTGTACATTTTAATTGGCCGTGTAAAAGCAATCCAATAAAATTATCGTCATCAATAATTGGGAATATAATGTTAAACAACAATTACGTTAAAAAATAATTATTAATAGCAGTAACAAATGCGCCTAAAAATGATAGAAAACAAATCTCTTTCCCAATAAATGCTTAAGAAGCTATAGTCATCCCTCGGCTACTATCGTGACGTCATAACCGTACACTAAGCTAGGCGTAGACTCTTAAAGTTTAGTTGGTTCTGCCCAATACATTAGTAATTTCCGCTACTGCGTCTGCTAAAGATTTTCCAAAATTATCTGTACTCTTAAAATCATAATATAATAATCTGTGATAAATTATACACTATCACAAAAGTCGAACACTTTTTTTGGCATACAAATTCATTTTGTCCTATTCCAATACATCCGATGCATGAATGCCAAGATTTGTTTAACGTGATCCTCCTGCGTTAAGATTTATGGCCCCGGTCTCCATGGGACCAATGAATTTAGTTGCGTTCAATTAGTGCGTCACTTCTCCGAAGGAGTAAGTGTAGCACTAACTTCCATTTCCTTTGCCGTATTTAACATTTCCAATTAAACAATCTGATCTAATACATCATCGGATAAATCCATGCAAAAATAGCTGTTTATTCTCATCACTTTAAGAAATTTTTTGTACCCATCGGATGACAAAACGGATCAAAATTTCGAAGCGAATTTCGAATTTCGAGCCGTAGATTTGAAGCTTTTTCACGTTGTTAGTTAGTGTAGCACTATTGAAATCTGTGGCGTCAAATTACGGCGTTAACTCGTTACTTTTTTGTTGATATCGTTGTGCTTTGCCACGTTGTTCCGGGTTTTTATTGAATTTTTGCTTTATTTCGCTTGTTTTCTTATTTCGCAAAACACTTATTTTCTACGGTATGTTAGATGATTATATTATCAAGCGAGTTTATTATTTAAAATAATTGAAGTTTATAAGCTATATTATTTTTGAGACACCACTGTAAAATAGAAGAAGGATAAAAATGTCTCAAAAATACTCGCGTTGTCAACGTGGCAATAATTTAACGTAGCGGTAAATGCAAATCGTCTTCTATTTTGAATCACCCTGTACTTCCAAGAACTTCCCCTAAACGTCCTGTACTTCTTTTGAGTCTCCTATGTACTTTCCACACTTTCTTTATGTTTTCCACAACTTCCTCAGCGGTTTACACCTCGGTTGACTCTAAAATACTCATAATTTGTCATAGAAAATGCAAAATGTATCTATATTCTATATAGTCACGATATACTAATTCAGTTTAATGATTCATATTAGAATTATATTTTTATCATGGCGAATTCAGAACTTTCACCGTCGCCATAATATTATTTGGCCAGTTTAGTGATTGTGGAGTTGATGGAATACTTTTCTAGTTTGGAAACTTTTCCATCTATGGTTTATTCAGAAATCTTAGATATCTTGAATTGTATCTACCAAATATTATTTAGGGC
This sequence comes from Agrypnus murinus, assembly GCA_929113105.1. Lineage (NCBI taxonomy): Eukaryota > Metazoa > Arthropoda > Insecta > Coleoptera > Elateridae > Agrypnus > Agrypnus murinus. Next base: position 21,710,670 of record OV816026.1, read on the forward strand.
TAATCTTTTATTTCTTTATAACTTGATCTGAAGGTTAATTGTCACAGATACTCAATCACTACTATCCACTACCTTAAATTTTGTACGCCTACTTACTCTTTGCCCAAATAATTCCCCGTAGGTCCACTCATTCTTCTCCATACTTCTCTGTAGTTCTCCGTATTGTCGTACTTTCTTACTACTTTGATAATCTCTTGAAAGTCGATTACTAAATAAAGAATCCTATCAAAATTACGAAGATAAATAAGTTCAGATGAAATATTTTACTGAAGCATCCAAATGAAAAGCAAAACAGTACAAAATTAAAACATATTCTTCAAGTAAGAATGACCGTGTCCGCTTGATACAGTATTGCCTATTGTAAACTATCAAATTATCAGTATTTATATGTTGCAGGGTTGCCAAGACTATGCTAAATATTTCTATTCATCAGATAGAAAGAAACTGGTCTTTATTATTTATCAAGAATAATTAAGAAGAAATAAAGTGAATAGAAGTAGAAGGAATAAAGAGCTAGAGAATAAATCTCATCGACAATCTCATGCTATATCGCCATTATGCATATTAAAACTTAACAGTAATATCGAGAATTCTCCCAAGAAACCAAAAAGCTTCGATATATGTAATATAGATAATATTAATCATTTAAAGTTATGTTAAAACTAGGTACTGATGTTCAATTTCGTCTTATTATAATCAAAAATGCGCTAAAATATCTTTAATTTCAATAATTCTGGGATAATAATAATAATAATAATTACTACAACCCATAACCTAAACCAAGGCCCCAGAAGCTATAAGCTTGTGCGGGAGGGAGGGGGCGATTATTATTATTATGTAGGCCCAATGTGCGGCTGCAGCCGACTTATAGGTGGAACAGCGCAAATCCCACATTTGTGTTACAGCTAAGGAAAACTGCAGAAAACCTTAACCAGATCTGCCAGCGCCGGGAGTCGAACCCGGGCCGCTTGTGTGAAAGTCCGGCACGCCAGACATTACACTACCAAGGCTGTATATACTTCAATAATCGTTCGTGAATTACCGTTAATATATTTTGTATTCATTCATATTTCACTCCGATATATTCTCGTACCTCCTTCGACAATCTCTTCATTTCCCCGAACTTCTATTGTACTTCTACCTTACTTGTACTATTGTAATATATTTACAATATACATATGCGTTTAATATAACGCATAAGAAATTTAAAAACTAAAAAACTATATCTCTATTTTTTGAATGATGATACCAAAAACATCAGAAAATAGCTCATCATTAAAAAATATCAAAGCTACAAAAGTTCCAATTGGCTTTGCCTTCAGTTTAGTGCATTGTCTTTTTCATTTTTCTCCATGTCAGTCTTTTCACATTGCATAAAAAAGTATAGTGGGTTAGTAGTTAGTATAGTCTCAGAAGTTTAAGCCTGTCTTTCATATAGATATAAATACATAATAGATGAAGTGTCATCAAATGCCAAAAAATCTGGAGCCGCAGTTAATTCTATAGTGCTGAATTTAGGTCACATGTTCTTTAGATGCGATATCGAAGCCCTGCACCAGCTCTTATCATTACTTACAAGACTTACTTTTATTTTATGAAATAGCATTAGTATTGGTATTAACTGTTAACAGAGCTAGTGTGGGAGGTATATATGGACCGACTTCGCTTCGATAGTTCCGATTTGGACTGACTGTCCAGCATGCTCCTAATGGTATCACGAACATTCTTTAAAACATTTCATAGAGAAAGTAAGGCGACATAAATTTTATTCTAACATTGCTCCGAGGTTTTGCCAAAATAATGTTAATTACATGCGTCAGAGTTTGAAGAAACATTTTTTAGTATCGTCTATCAGACGCGTTTATTGTGGAATGTTCTACTGAGATTCAGTTGTATAAATCACTCTGATAAGAGGGAACTATGTTCTCAATAGCATACGTAAAAATGCATAATGGTCTTAATATATTTAACCATTAAATTTGCCACAGAGTTGTAGACTCTATTAGCTTTCATTTTTGACTAACCTTAAATTTTTTCAATCCTTGTCTTCGAGATCTTCTACCGCCGTATCACGTAGCGATGCTTTTCTTAAGGCGCAATTCCACTGGTGCAACACTAGGCGACATGTAACATGCCACATGTCGTCTAGCATTCCTGACGCATGTGACGAACAAGGACAATCAACGTGTGGCATGCGGCAAAGACGCATACTTCATGTTGCTTTGATTGAAAGACTCATTGGCTGATTGAAAGTATAGCATGCGTCATTGCCGCATGCCACATGTTGCTTAAATGTTGCCACTAAAGTGGAATTGCACCTTTATTCATCAGGTGTTAACCTAACTGTCTTAGTCTTTGCGCTTCGACCACATTTATTACACTGCACTGAGCTCACCATAAAGATAACACCATAATTTCATTATTTGTTCTTCGCCAGTTTCCTTTCAATTATTTTCTTCCATAAATTATTTGCAGAATTTTTTTCCATATTGTTTACCGCCCACATTTCGCATGTGTATATTGTTGGTATAAGCACAGTGTTATTTTACCTCTTCGCGACATTATTTTTGATATCATCTCCTGTATGTATCTGCTTTTATTATTCTGGCACTTAATTCTTTATTTCCATCCCCATTCCCTGATATTAAAGACACTCATATACACTTATCTTATAGTTACTTGGTTTCTTTTCTTGATTTCTTTTGAGTTGCTCGATCATTTTTTGGACATCTGTCGACACATCTCCAAGAGGTATTAGAGTTATTTAGTATTTGTAAGAAGTGATTTTCACAGCATGTTTGCATTATCTCTTGCTACTTATTTTCTATCAAATGCCCTTCTTTGTTCTAAAAGTTGATCTTTGATTGAAAGCCTCTTTTTGATTTCCTTTGACTTCTGATCTGATAAAAAATCGAATTTTGTTGGTTATATTTGTCTTGTAGCATATCCATTTCTTTTTCTTCGCTCTCTTAAATATCTGTTTGCCTTGCTCGGTCTTCTACTGCACCTGTTCTTAACATATTTTTTGTAAGAGTCCTTTCTTTATTTTTTTGTTTAATAGGGATATATATCATTGGAAGCAAATCTCACTACTTTTACCATCAATTTCCGTTTATTTTATACACCGTTTTCATTATTGATTTTCTGAAACCATCTTCTATACGATCAACTATTTTTCTTTGCTTCGGAATGTTGTAGATCTTCAAGATTAGTCTTTTTCATTAGATATTTTTGTTATCTTGAAACACTTTATGCTTGACATTGATCTTAATCAGAAAATGGCCAGAATCCATGTTAACTCCTGCAGAATGTGATACATCTGTCATGCTGTTTTTGTATTAAAATGTGGTCTATTTGATTCACTATAGTACAATCTTGTGGCCTCCATGTACGTTTGCAAATATATTTTCTTTGAAACTGAATACTTCTGCTTTACCACAAAGTTTATTAAACTTGTTCTATAGTCAGAACTCTGTCATGTTATTTTATTTCCCCCCGACTGATTTATATATTTCTTTCATTCCTATCTTGGTGTTGAAATTTCCTAATGCCATCTTGTTACATATTATTATTAATTTATTATTATAAAATTATAATTATTTGTCATCAGTTTTTACTTCTGTAGCCAATCAATTGTAGAGCAGCAGCATCAACCATTTTCATTCGCGGAGCCCTTCTCAGAATCAATTTCTATGGCGGAGCCCCTTAGCTCTACCCTATGTCTTACAAGTTAATGGAGTTTAGGAGTAGTGTAACGAGGGGAAGAAGAGGGAATAGATAGTAAGAGAATGTGAAGTAAAGAGATTGATATCTAAACACTGGCGCAATGTTCATGTAATGGAATTATATGTTAAAAACTTTGAAATTTACCATAATGTCTCAATTTATTCTCAACTACTACCAATACCATGGTATTGTCCAAAACTTAGTTATTTAATGCGATTTAATGAGGTATTCGATTAATGAAACATCTATGTCTCAAAAACCTGCACACAAATTGTACACAAAATTTACACAAATTGTACACAAAAGTGCACAAATTGCACATAGTATTATCGTTTGATATCATGCTCGTCCTATACACATAAATGAAAAGTCCAATGGCGACTGGACGTTTTAGATATCAACAAAATGGCACTTTAGGAAAAACTTTTGGTCTCCGATTCCAGTTAATAAGTTCTCAGTCATGGTTTTGAATTTTTGTTTCGCCTTCCATGCTACTAGTTCTATCCTTCTATCATAATAATCATATCATTATTAGCACAAAAAGCAAAACATTACAAGTAAAGTTTGTAAAAAAGTTATTTTTTACACTTTTTCATGCAAAGCAAAATCTTGCAAAACAATTGCATCGGATGCTGAGGACGCTGAAAGGAGGAGATATCGTTTTAAGAGTTTTTTCGAACTATTTAATTTCTCTTCGTATCTTGAATCAAGTACAAAAAACAACCTGATGGTAATCCTATCCATAAACTGCTGAGAGATGATTGTGAGCAACAGAAACGTATATATTGCAACTATAGATGACACAATAAAATACTGTGTCATCTAATGTTGCAGTTGTACCAATTTCCGTCGTCGTAGCTCTTTTATTTATACCTCATTTATTACTGGAATGAATGCCTTTTTTGGAATTTTTTATTTCGGATTTCCAAAGATTTGGAGTCTAAAGCCAAACGTTCAATGATTTCAGGTTATAAGCAAAAAATCCAGTATTTATATTGTCAGTGCATCAAGGTTTTACTTTCAAAATTTCATTGCATCAAAAATTTTTATTTTACTGTTTTATTTCTTTCAATTTCAAAAGAAAAGTCACTGGTTTCATCTACGTAGATCGTTTGCTCGTCTATTTTCTTGTAAATAATTAAATGGGATACAAATAACGTAACTTTGTTTAAAAGTACCTGACGTCATCATTTTTTGTTTGATAAAACCGTTTTTGTAAAGTATTTAAACCACCCATTGCACTTTGTTTTTGTCTTATATCAATCAACGCTTCAAATTGAGTTTTCATTGTAGTATTGTGGTTTTTTGGCATGAACTACCCACTTGTGTATGTGCATGTAATACAATACGCTTGATTGAAAATGCTCTTATGTTTTACAGCTGTATCTTTGTTTTATTTTCAAAACATAAAAGATTCATATAAAAATGCCATCAGTAGATGCAACTTGCAAATTGTATGTATCTACAACTGGATGATCGTCCGTTCAATTCATTTAATGACCCATCTGCTAGAAAACTTTATTTTATTTAAGGCAATTTCTTGAATTTTTTCTTTAATTGAAGCCATTGATTTGAATGTGTCAGAACAGTCTAGACGATACAGAGAACCTCAACAAAGATTCATTAGATAAAGGTTTTTCTTAGTGTAGATCTTTAGACTTTCCTGCACTGATGCGCACAGACAGAACTTCAGCAATGCATGCCGTTGTACACTCCAAAAGCAAGAATTATGTATAAAAGCCATTTCGCGATCAAAAGAGTTACCAGAAGATTCTGACCTTGAGAAGAAACCTTATCATGTGAGAATCATGCGAATGATTCTCACTTCTTTTTATGTGTTATATATTATACATAGACATTTAATTATTTGAATTCACAGTCAATGTAGGCCATAACCTAAAAAAACCCAGTTAGGTACTTCATCGATACTCGTGTTCATGAAAGCCATTCTAGATGCTGATTAAAAAAAACTCTTCCAAAAGATGTAGGAAAAACCATTTTTAAGACCCTTTTTTGGTTTTATGTACACTACGTCTTGAATAACATCTCAGTTAATTAAAAGTGTATACAGTAGGTAGATAGAAAAAAAAACTAGAAAGATCTTTTCTACCTACTCATTTTTTTGGAGAATTATATTACCGCTATTAATTTTTTGTAAATAAAGAAACAATATTGCAATTTTTGTGTAATTACTAAACTATTTAGAACAATAGGAAATTGATATATGAGACTTTTCAAATGAATGAAGTATAGAAGTTTTAAATAAACTTTTGAATAAAGAGATTTAATTTGGGAATTTTCAAAAATACAAATTCTCTAACAACAATACGTAATTTAGCAACTAAGTAGTTATACAGACTTTACAATTCTATTATTAAATATGTCAGCATTTTCTATAACATGTCATTTTTGTCATAGAAATTAACTTTCTTTCATACTGTATCGTATTATCCATGTTTACGTTAGCGATAACAGTCTGGGAAATTCGGTTTTACGGTCTAGTATGGCTAAAAAGTTTTTCCAGATTTAATAGTATATTGTGTATTAAGGGCTTAATTGAGTATCTTAGAGCCCGCAGAGTCAGTTAGCGCCTGAGGCGAAAGCCGAAGGCGCTAAGACGATACAGGACTCTCAAACACTAAGCCCAAAATGCACACGTTAGTTTATGTATTATGTAATATTTCATTTAACTTCAAAGTGCAAAACTTCAAGTGGTCTATAATTACTTTTATGTCCGGTCGGGCGATTTTAACCGATTTATGGGCCTGTTTTTAGAACATCAATTGCAAAATTAGATCTCTAGGGCTGTAAAACTTTTTAGAGCCCGCTAGAAAAATAGCTACCCTTGTTTACATCGTCTCCATAGTAATAACAGTAATTATTTTTATTTTAAATTAAATATTAATTTAAACTTAGACCGGACATAAACTAACGTATGCATTTCGGGCTTAATTAGTGTTTTAGAGCCCTTTATATAACTGACTGCGGGCTCTAACACACTCAATTAAGCCCCTAATACATAATATACTATTAATACTATGGAGACGGCGTAAACAAGGGTAGCACAAGGGGGTTAGGTTAGGTTAGGTTAAAGGTGAGTGTGGCGTCCTGTCCGCCCCTCCACTGCGACCTCCTGGGTCTATTGTGGCTCACACCTAGGTTAAAGTTCACCTTCCAGTCCCATTCTCTTAAGGAAGCTAAGTAGTCTGGTGGGTGAGAGGTTGGTCAGATCCTCAAGCTTCAGTTGCACTGAGCCAAACAGTGAGAATCTGGTGCGGTCCCTGCGGGACAGGTACATATGACGTGCTCTGCTGTTTCTTCTGCCTCTAAGCATAGACGGCAGACGGTCTCGTCTGCTAAGCCTAGCTTATGCATATGGTATCTAAGACGGCAGTGCCCAGTGAGAAGGGCCGTTACGCTGCGCAGTCCTAGTCTGTTCAGCTCTAACAGTGAGGTATGTCTGGTTTTGGATGGGCCCTTTATTGCTGCCTTGGAATAAGCCAGCCCTGGGCAACTATGCCACAGCTCCTGTGTACAGTGCCTCATCCAGCTTGTTACAGCACTTTTGGCCTCGGCCCTTGAAATGCCAAGGGCCGACTCTGGGCCAATAAACTCCGAGCTGGCACCTCTCCTGGCAAGAAGGTTAGCTAGCTCATTCCCTTGAATACCAGAGTGACCGGGAACCCAGATTAGGGTGACTTTGTTGGTTTCCCCAGTTTGGAGAGTGCTTCCTGACAGATCCATACTGTTGCCGATGTACAGCCACAGTTTTTCAGGGCTTGGAGAGCAGCCTGACTGTCAGAGAAGATCTTTATCGATTTGAGTGCGTAACGCAGGTCGATTAACGTCCTTGTACACATCTCGATGGCATAAACCTCTGCCTGAAAGATAGTTGTATGCGTTCCAAGACTGTAGTACAATTCAGTTCTTGGATTGTTGCAGTACACTCCAGCTCCTACCCCATCCGAGGTTTTGGAGCCATCAGTGTAACAGTCGATGTCAGCTTTCTGCAGGGCATTCTTTGATTGCTCCCACTCGTCTCTATTAGGAAATAGGACTTTATACGGTTTCCTGAAGTTATATCTGGTAGACATTGTGTCGGTCATCATACCTAGGAGGTTGTCCGATTCTATTACAGATAATAGTCGGTTTGGTATGAAGATCACTGTCTCCGGATTTTGTCTTGCCGCTTGATAATGATAATAATAATAATAACTACTACAACCCATAGCCTAAACCAAGACCCCAGAAGCTATAAGCTTGTGCGGGAGGGAGGGGCGATTATTATTATTACAGATGGTACAGCGCAAATCCCACATTTGTGTCACAGCTAAGGAAAACTGCAGAAAACCTTAACCAGATCTGCCGGCACCGAGAGTCGATCGCGGGCCGCTTGGGTGAAAGTCCGGCAGGCCAGGCATTACACTACCAACTGATAGAATCGATATGTGGCCAGTCTGGCTTCTCCCTCTAACACAATGTGAAGGGGTGGTAGATCCAGTAGCATTTCCATAGCTGCCGACTGTGTAGTGCTTAAAGCTCCCGTCACCGCCAGGTTGGATGTTCTCTGTAAGCTAGAGAGTTTACCTTTGGCCGTCCTTTGTGAGAACTTAGGCCACCAAACAACGTCACATATAGCCAGTGCAGCACAAGGGGGTACTCTAATTTAGCAATTTACGCTCTAAAAACGGGCCGCTAAATAGGTCATAATCGCCCGACCGGACATAATAGTATATTATGTAATAAGGGCTTAATTGAGTGTCTTAGAGCCCGTAGAGTCAGCCCTAAGACGATAAAGGGCTCTAAAACACTAATTAAGCCCGAAATGCATACGCTAGTTTATGTCCGGTCTAAGTTTAAGTTAATATTTAATTTAAAATAAAAATAATTTGAAAAGTGCAAAACTTCAAGTACTCGGCTCCTTTGTCGCCTTGTCCGCAACATCTTATTCGATTGTAAAATTCTATTTCCAGGACTTGTAAATAACTATTCTATGTTGTCGCATAGTCGCAAATAAAAGTTTTCTTATACTCATCAGTTTTTCTGCGCATTCAGATTTGTTTGATGTCCATATATCAAACTGCTTATTTCTAGTTATAGCTGAATCGCTGAAGTGAGTACAAGTTAAGATCTAAAAATTGCCCGATTCCATAGAGAAATCTTTGAGATAGGGGAAGGGAGTAAGGGTTCATCAAAAATTTGATGCCAAGAATGGGTGTGTTTAACATATAAACCAACAACATTATGTTGAAATGTAGATTGTGACCAAATCCAAACGGTTAATACTGAGTAACTCATAAAATTAAAATTCGACTGCATCCGAAAATTGCCTGAAGGAACACCAGACTGGGAGGATCTAAATTGATCAAAATCCCATTTTCCAAAAAGCACCATACAATCAGGAACCCGAAAACAGAATGCAAATTAAAAATTAATTAAAAGAAATGATAAAACAGAAATGAATGAGACTCTATTGAATTAAATCATTAATTGAATTAATCACGTACTCTTTTGAAACTTTCTGAAAGCAGTGACAAAAAAATTTCTATCCCTTTTGAATACTACTTCTCACATTCAAGCAATAGTGTTTCCTGACTGCTTCGATTGTTCTTCTTCCATTGAACATGTTATCTATTTACTTATGTTTTATTTATGCATACCTATACCCATGTTTTTGTTTACATTCATTTAAACACTGACGTATACGTAAGACGGGTTAACGGAAAATTTCAGACTAACTGTAATTGACAGTCATATCAAGAAATCCCGCTTTAATATTATTGTTATTTCAAATTTTAATTCAACTTTCATTTTATTGTACGATGGTGTTATCTTTCACAACTGTCGAGCTTCCAGTTTTTACATGCTTGTTATCTTATTAATGATCTAGTTTATAATTATTTTTGGAAATAACAAAAATAGAGACACTTTTTTAATTACACTTATAACAGTACATTTAACAATATTTATTTAAGAATAAAAATAAAATAAACTTTCATTTAAAAAAAATTACTGCTACTTGAAATATCTAAAAATCTAGGGAGAGTCACGAAAAGGTTGGGGGAGGGGGTAAAAATAATTAGACTATATTAATGTTATACTATACTACGATGCGCTTCAGGATGATGCCATCAAAAGCCACAGGACTTACGACATATATTGATTTAACATCGTCAACCATCCCGAGTCGAATCGAACAGAAAGAAAATTGACGCATTTATAACGGTAACGCCAAGGAAAACAACCGTGACAATATGACGGCTTTCATCTTCTCAAATATCATTTTTTGGTAATGTAAGTAACGCAAAACAAATATCGGTTTCCTTGACTTATATCCAACCCCAATGGGGTGCATTGGGGTTCAGTGTAAGGGCCTTGGAAAGAGAATTTAAATGTGACTTTTTTGTTGAATTGAAGTATATGATAGATATCTCTAAAATGAAAATTCCCTCCCCTTTCTTTACCTACTGCAACATTTTTATCATCAGTGTGCGGGCTCGATTGATGCATTGTCTTGTATACATTATTTCTGATGTTACAGTTCGGTTCTTATAAAAAAAAGTTACGGCACAAGCCAATTGTAGGTATATTCGTGTGTTCACGGCGACCCGCGAGGCGTTTGAAGCTCCAAGTACAGACCCCGCTGAAAATATCCAGGCGAAGTACGCATTATATTTTATAAGTAATTATATTTTGTAATTATAGTTTTTGATACATCAAACGCATTAAAAATCTCGATTAGTTATATATAAAATCTAACTGAACAATGCATCCGATGTAGCTCTAGAACCGTTTACGTAGCGAAGAGCTGTAAGCAAATGAAAATATAAAAATTAATACGGTTTGTAAATAATCTGAATATCGATGTATTGTTTATTATAATCATTACAAATTACAAAGATACTCAAGTTTTTAAGATTAAATAACAGTGAATAATTAATGTACTCATGTTGGAAATAGTTTTAAACTGATTAGCATGAGAAAGTCACCCAAAAGTCATTAAATAAAAATAAAAACAAATCACTCCTACATTTCTGAATCATTGTCTGTAGCATTATACTCATCATTCTCTGAATCATCGTTATCATTTAGATTTATATTTAAATAACTGTATCTGTATATGTACTGTATATGTGTTAAATCACTGTATTTAACACAAAATAATTATAACAGATAACAACTGGCACTTTAACAACACAAACCACGTTAGCGCGTCAAGTCGGTAACTAACGTTGACTAAGGGCGGGTTAAATAAACACAGCTTAACTTTAAACTAGGATCAATATCCTAGACAACGATTGTTCTGACAATCGTTACTGCAGCAACTGAGCCAAGTTTAAAGTTAAACCACATTTATACAACTCGCCCTAAATGGCTAGTAACACACTTAAGTGTAGGATCTACTACGTGGGTTGTTATGGAAATTGACGATGCAGACTACTGCGCAACTTTTTTCTTATAAGAGCATACCTATAGTGTAAGGTATCTCTTTATCGTTCCGCAATCCATCCAAGTCTCATCGATAGGATTTCAAATGTCAAATTGTGAAGTTTCATATTTTCTGCTCGCTATAGTCGTATAAACTTGCTTGTGAGTATGCATCATATTTCAGAGAATAATCTGAATCGCCACAACGCATCGTTTTCATCTGGGATATATGTAGATATGTTGGTAACGTTGAATTAGGCTCAAGAACTTTCAAATGTGGGTTTTGTAAGCGATGATGCCACTCCATTCCACGTGCCTATGGTTTTTGCTCGTGAAGTTGCTTCGTTGACATAGAAAGCGGAAATTACCCAAGCATCTACACACACTGCGTTCACTATTTACTAGCTCCAAACAACGCTAGACAGAAAATTGTGTAACAAAAAACATTTTAAAACGTTGTATCATACATCAATGCACCTAATCACATTTTATCCAAAAAACTGAACCAGATTATTAACACGATAGGTTACAAATCGAAATACTCTGTTAGAAATTCATTAGAATTAGTAGATAAGCTGCAAAACATACATCTTCCACCACATTCAAAACTTGTTAGTTTTGATATTTGTAACATGTTCTCCAGAAAAGGTTAGAGTTAATTCAATTATTTGACCTTTGTATAAGTCAAAATTATTTCACTTTTAATAACATAATTTATTTACAAAAGGATGGTTTACATATGGGTAATTCTCTAAGTCCTCTATTAGCTAACATATTTATGAACAAGTTTGAAGATCGAATATTTGAATTAAACCTCTCTAAACACATTATCTTCTGGTTTCGTTATATTGATGACATTTTAGCTTGTTTTGGCAGTTCTTTTGAGGTTATCAATGAATTTTTAATTCTTACTAATAGTATCCACCCTAACATAAATTTTACACTAGAAACAGAACAAAACAGGGCTATAAACTTTCTAGACTTAAATATCAAGATTAACGCACACAATCTATTTGAATTTTCCATACACAGAAAACCAACACAAACAGACATAACAATGCCAAATGAATCTTGTCACCATAAAACACATAAAATAGCAGCCTACAGATCATTAGTACACAGAGCTTTAACTATTACACAAACAAAACCAGATTTTAGCAAAGAGATATCAACCATTAAACAACTAACACATACACATTGACAATCAAACAGAAGACACAAATTACATATCTATACCATATTTTGGAAAAATATCAGAAACAATTGCACATATACTATGAAAAACCAACAATTATAAAATAACATTTAAAACCAACACTAACACTTTTTCATTTTTATTTAATGCTAAAGGCAGAACACATGATATCATGAAATCGGGCATTTACCGTTTAAATTGTTCTTTTTGTAGTTCGGTATATATTGGACAAACACTTCGAAATTTTGACATAAGATATAAAGAACACGTACGTCATTACAAAAATAAACACCCTGAAAAATCTAATTATGCCAAACACCTTTTAGAACAAAATCACACAATGACTCCTCAAAATAATATTAAATTCCTACATTTTTGTAATAACAAACGCAAATTAGACATTTTAGAAGCCTTTGAGATATACAAACACAAACTCAGGGTACACTTTAATGAATGAACAACTTGAGCTCAGTAATTCTCCGTTACTGGAAGTATTAGATATTTAATTCTGATTATTATTATTTTATCTAGTTACCTATTTTTGCATCTACCTTAGCGACGTGTTTGTTTATAATTATATTACCTTTGATAATGACAGCATAGCTGTCGAAACAATATTGTCAGGTTATATTTTAATAAAACTGTGAAACTTTTACTAATCTTTATTTATTTCATTTGAAAACGTGATGCAGTATTTCAAAGTCACCCGAATAATGCACTCCGGTTTTCTTCTTAAGAATGCTTTTTGCAAGTTGATGTAGCACACTGACTTCATTTTATAAAATATTCATTTGCAATACCAATATCTATTTAAATAATTAATTAATTTAGTTTTTATCTGTTTAATCTTTGTTAATCTAAGGTCTATCAGTCTACTTTCCTTAAATCACATATTACTTAATATGTGGATAGTAAGAGACATAGAAACCGGTTTTACAACAAAGAAAAATATTCATATGTTCTAGGAAGAGCTCAGGACTCAAAAGAAATTCAGTCTTATATGTTTAAGTGCTGAAATTAAGTTAAATGTCTTGACCAAGACTAAGAGAATATAAGAAGTGACCTCTTACTTATATTGTCCTAGTCCAAATCACCAATCTGTTGTGATCCACCACAACGAGAAAATAGTCAATTGGACTTGTAATATCAGTACATACCAAGGAAAGTATCTAATACTGGAAATACCACTATAGCAGCATTTCGAAACCAAAGAGTTTGCATTAGTTACTCAAATGTTTATGAATTGAAACCTCGTATCAGTTTCAACCAGCCTCAAGATGTAAAAGCGTTTGGTCTTCACTTTATGCATTAAGTGAGAATCTCGTTTAATTCCGGCATAGACTCTTTAGAAATAATGGTAACCATCATCCTGAAAGTTGGTTATTAATTTTCAATGCATTGAGGATTGTAGTCATAGGATCCACAAACTTCAATTGATGTTTTGTATAGAAATTCATACAAAACTATACAAATCAGTAGAAGAATATTCTATAGAATTTTGAATACTTGTCGAAGTTTATCCAAATGATATCTTCAAAATATTTGATTTCACTCTATACACTTCAGGAAATCTTCACAGGCGCTGTCACATTGGAGTGCATGAGATAATGAGCAATAGCTCAGTCTTTTCATAAGTGTCTTAGTTAACTGACCATTATCGAGTTTTAGGCCCCGGAGGCTTCTTTGTTAGTCAAGTTAGACAACTAGATAAATTTAAGGTTCAGGTTTTCATATACTTACATTGGTTGGAAGTTTTCTTTTGCGGCTTCTAAAGGGTGATTCAATTTAGGCTTGCACATGAAGATATTTTAATACTATTACATATCAAAGATTATATTGTTTAAATGACCGTCGCGGCTCCTGTGGCATGACGTAATGTGCTTATCACAATTTTCGATTAAATCACAGCCCAACGCAGTTTCTAAGTCGGCTATTTTGCATCGTATTTTATGTTTCAGCTCTGCAATTGTATTTGATTTGTTCTCGTATACTCTTACTCTCCAAACGACCCTAGGGAAAGAAATCTAGAGGAGTTAAGTCGCTTGACTTCGGCAGCATTTGATGACACCGTTTTGTGGGATGGCGCGGCCTGAACATTTTGTGCGAAGTAGCGCAATTGTCGGCACCATCTTGTTAAAACCAGAGATCCTCGATGTTCATATCTTCCAATTGGTCCCACAAAATTTTTTTTATCATTCTTCGATAGCGAATGGTTGTAAAAACTTTCCTCATCATGTTTAAGAAAAATACAGGCCTATTACGGGCCTTCAGACACACCGCCACCTTTTGAGGGGGAATTTGTTTCTGGTAACTCTCTTTTGGATTTTCCAATCTCCAAACATATTTACATTAACAAACATTTAAGAACATAACATTAATAAATATAGATTGTTTTTAATTAGATGCTTATAAGTACAATTTTTTAAATATGAAATATTTATACATATACAAAAAGATAAATCTAATTGACATGGATTAGAACTAAAAACCGTTTAGAAAAACACTCTGCAATTACTGCATTTTAAAAAGTGTCTTCAATACCTACTTTTTGTGCGTAAGTCCGTGACTCATGACGAGATTTTTGCCCAGTACTACTCTTATGATAAATTTGACCTCAGCCTATCGTGTACTCAGATTATTTTTGAAGTGCTTTGATACACAATCTATTGAATTTCACTTATTGAATATTCTAGATTTTCAGGAGAGAACGTTTTAAATGACGTTAAAAATTCTAAAAGTAACAATTCAGTGATGGTATAAATGAATGGTGCAACTAAATCGAAACGTCCGATAGCCTTACCAAAATAGCTTTTCTAGAAAATTATGTAACATCCAGATTTGATATCTGATTTCGAATCGATTGCCCATTTGGTTTCCACACCTTGTACTCGTATGTAAAGATTGTAAAGATATCAGTTTTCACACCAAGTATATTATGAACTGAAAATTTTATATTTTTTTTGTACTTCATTCAGATTAGATTATTTTGAAATCAAACTGCTAGCAGTAATATTTTATTGTTTTAAATATAAAAACTCATAATGTCGAATTTCATAATACTTTTAATATACATCTGAATTGAAACTAATCTTGATTGACTCATGAGAAAATTGCAAAATTTTCGAAATTTCATTATTATTACTGGGTAATTTTTATTTAAACAAAATAGATACATCTAAGGTTTTAATACGCCTTGTGTAAGCTAATGCATGTCATCGCATATCTAACCATTGCAAAAACTGCAACGTGTTTCCTGCAATACTCATGAAAAATCATTAATTCAGCAAGTTTAATAAACTCCATTTATATACGTTAACAATTTTCATTAATTCTAATTAAGACTCTCCGTTTGAAAAATATTGATGTTATTGGATTTCTGATACAAGATTAATTAATGCTAATAATAAAAAAATGTAACTTTCAGGAAAAAAGCTTGATTATCTTAATTAAAAAGTAAGAAATTAATATTTTTTATGATTATTTCGGAATCGTGCTTTATTTTAACTTTTGATATAGTAAATTTAAAAATTAAATGCTTTGTTTTATTATATTTTATTGCCACTCATATATAAACCGTAAAATAATGCTTTTATAATGACTGTTAACTTGTGCAATTAGTAAGTGGAAAAATATTCTTGTTACAGGCCACAGGTTTGATGTTCCAGAAACAACTAGTTTGGTGCTTGAACCGGGAATTTGGTAAGTTTATTAATTTTTGTTTCATGTAGCTGCTTTAATTAGTATTATTAATTAAATTTAAGGTAGCTATTTATATAAGTTGCAGAATGTAAATGTTTTTTCACTAGTCTTAAAAGTCGACAAGCCTCGTTGAACAATCATGACGAGCGGATAAAAACACTCATTTCGCATGCGATGTGGAATTTTTTTGCAATTTTCCAAAAATAATTATTTATGGTACAACTGAATAAAGGGTTTTTATACACGAGGGGAAAAAGTTTAGTATACAAGACAAATATCGCCTGTGCTAATTTCTCCGAGTAGACAAAATTTATGGTTATTTATGGTACAAGTGAATAAAGGGAGCTTTTATCTAAAACACAAAAGTTTTTAGGCGCATAATGTAGTCTTTAGATTTTGACAGTACGTAATAAATTCTATCCCTGCGGCTGCATTTCAATATCGTTAATGATTGCTTTTGTAGCTAGTGTTAATAGTGAGTAAAAATTTCTGTTTATGCACTAGTTAGCTAACCTTAAATTTAATTGCTTAAAAATGTCAAAATAAAAGCCTTTTTACTTAGAGGTGTTGATTAAAAACTCTTTATGCACAGATGCATTATAATTAGACTATTATTGATAGATCTATCTAAACATAACCGTCTCTTTATGGCCCAAGGGCCTCTTTATGATCCGACGGGCAATAATGAAACGTCAATTAAATGCCAGAGCTGTATTTGTAGAACTTGATTGGTTCTTAATATAATTTGTAAACTTATCACCAATGAAAATAAGCTGAAATTAAGTATTTTAGATAGTAACTATAGTAACGTACTTCGTATATATGCACATAAGTATACGTACAACAGCGGCTTGATGTAACCTACGTACTCATTTAATTATATTTTTTACACAATAATAGATTTGAGATAAAAACAATCTGTGCATAAAATAGTGTATGCATTTCGGGCATAACTTGCTTTGATGGCCCTACAGCCTTTTCCTAGCCCTCGGCTGACGCCTCGGGCTAGAAATAACGCTTCTGGCCATAAAAGCTTCTTTATGCCCTTAATACATAAATAACTATTATTCACGTGTACGATTTAATATTTTATCCAGAATTTTAATATTTAATTTGAAATATTGAATTTTGAATTAAATCGTCCATATAAAAGCTTTTTACTTCGAGGTGTTGGATAAAAATACTTTGTCTCACTTTATTCAACAAAAATGTTTTAATACTATTCTACTGCATTAAAAATGACAAAATAAAAAGTTGACATTTTAATTGACTAATTACAAAAATAATATTTATAGAAGCTAGGGTATATAGATTATGATCTGGTTTGCATTTAAACATCGTTCAACAAGATGTAATTAAGCAATCTTGCACTCATTGTTAGGCTTTAACAAAGTAAATGTAATCTTACAGTGTAAGTAGTTAAGATAGCGTATCTCATCAAAATATGTACTTGACTTTCCATTTTCAAGTTGGTAATTTAAATATATCTCTCCATTTTTAGATTTACATAATTATAGCATTTTGTTATCTGCATGTAGTATACCTACGTCACTGCAATAACACTGTGCGTTTTCGAAAATTGGATTGTACGGTATCTACCGCATTCCCAGCTGTAAACAGCTCATACATAAGGTAGATGGAACCGGTATATGCATTTCCGAACGTTTACGATGCGTTTTTAATAACAACATAACCTACAAAACCATAGTTGTGTTTATTAAAATGTTTTTCGATAGTGTTTAAGTTTTCTTGTATACCACAGACAGAACATATCCCTGACACGTTATTCATATTCACTGTGGAGAATGAAAATGTACATAAAAAACCACACACACC
Organism: Agrypnus murinus; assembly: GCA_929113105.1. Lineage (NCBI taxonomy): Eukaryota > Metazoa > Arthropoda > Insecta > Coleoptera > Elateridae > Agrypnus > Agrypnus murinus. Next base: position 21,728,554 of record OV816026.1, read on the forward strand.
TATGAAACAACTTGAATTGTAGGTTATGTTTACCGGTAAATTTCTATTTACCGATTCTACGATACACGAATCATGGATCCAGTAGATAAAACGGGTATATACCGGCTAATTTCCGAACGCTGGTAGAGCACCAGTGTTACAATTTTCGAACGCTTTCAGTACATCGGTATATATCCGATACAATTTTCGTAAACGTGTACCGTAAAATATAATGCAATACTCAAATTTGCAAAAGATATGTCAAAAGCAAAAACCAACTAAGATGTTTCCCCTATTTAATATTCGAAGTGCATATCTTCCTGTGATCGAGGTTATAATTCATTTGTTATCTTAAATATGATAGAGGCTTATTAATATAAAAAGTTTTATTTTTTTCATTTAGTTTCTTAATACTCAAATTAGTGACATTTTATACACCAATCTTTCAGATTTTTTAACTTATCAGTAATTAATGGTTTTTTAAGTTTCAGCGAGTCAGTCAGTTACGCGTTTCAGAACTCCAGGTGCACTAGTTACTATAGATATAAAGCTCTATCACTTTTACTTTTAAATATCTGGATATGCGAAGAATATTTAAGATTTTAAAAACTCGACTATTTATAACTAAAGTCAAAACTCCAGAGTTCGTGACTTACCGATCTGAACATTTAATGTTCAGTTCGATCTTTCTCAGAATTTTTGTTATGCAACCTTATGATTTATTTGCATGGTCATAAAGGGAAGAAAAATCACTATCGGATTCCACTACTAAAAGTGTATATTGTCATTTAAATTTTTTGGGATGACGTCATAACTAACAAATATTTATAATGTTCAGCTCGATTTTGCTCAGAATTTTTGTTATGCAACCTTATGATTTATTTGCATGATCATAAAGGGAAGAAAAATCACTATCGGGTTCCACTATTAAAAATCTATAATGTCAATTATTTTTTTGTGATGACGTCATAACTAACAAACAAATGAAATTCGGTAGATGAATCGCACATATTAATGTGTATTTTCAAAAAGCAAAATCGACGTGTTTCAGCGTTTTAAAAAAACCGGTTGAGTTCGCTTTTTTTTAAATATTCCATACTTTAATTCCACACTGTATATGTTTTACCTAAAATACTGCGTCGTTATAAATATGCGCTTTTTTACTTCAAGAATTTGGAAATCTAAATTTTGGAAATTTTAAGCTTCTAAGTTTGAGCTCTGAAACAATTCTGAAACTTTTGTATTCGATACATACGGTAAAGTTAGAACATCTAACTTCTATAGTTCTAAGCAAAGATCTTAACTATGACTATCTTAAACTAAACTCTGAAATGTTAACCTCTTCTAGTTATTCTCATAGAATTAAATACAGTGAAATTTTGGAACTTAACTATTTAACTTTACAGTCCTGAATTTTTGAAACGTGTACTTTGCATTTTTGCTAATTGAAACAGTGTAATTTTGATTCTTATTTAAATTATAGATTTCTTTAGCATCTTTATCCAGTTATTAAGTTTTTAATATTTTTAATCACGAGTCTTCAATACCTTAAAACTTGGTAACTGAGAATTTCTGAAACATAGAGGTTTTTGAATGTCTAAAACCTTGGAACTATTAATTTCTAAACTATTAAAATCACACAAAAAAAATCGAAATAATATTAAGAAACCTGAGAAATATCAAACGCAACAAAAACTCTTGAAAAACAGATACCAACCAAAACTCTAAATCAGTCAATATTTGAAAATTTAAAAAATACGTAAAAAATTAAAAAAAAAACGCAAAAACATCAGATGTCTGAACAACTAGAGGAAGGGAGAAGAGAGCTAAAGTTTGACAAAGACAATCGCGTATGGCATTTAGTTGGGTGAGTATTTGGAGTAATACGAAGATTGCCTGGTGAAGCAAGTTAGTGTTGATTCAACAACCATGTATGCAGCAAAGTAACGATCTTCAGACACTGGATATTGGAAAGGTTACGATCTAGTAACCTAGACGTTACGACACTGCATTGTTTACAATACGTATGTATTGAATCCAACATTTAAGAAAGTTTGTTTCAATAGCTATCGATTGGTTTGATGTCAAGCCATTTTTTATTTGTGCCATATTTAGCTGTTCAAGTATATAATTTAGTAAATTGGCGAATCTTCAACGAAATGTGAATTTTCCCTTAGAATTAAACCACAAGAGCAACTGTTGAACTTTTTCAAATAGGTAACGGTCTTCAGGCTTTCCTACGACACTCATCTAATAGTTTAATGCCTGAATGTTGACAAAAATTAAAAAGCATCAATGTTTGGACTCTTACGAAAATGTTTAAAAGGCACAGTTTTGGTGGAAGATGACTATTCGATAGATTTCTATGCAGATCGGTACACTTGTAGAGTGTGATAGTGCTTGCCAACTTGTGTGCACCCTCGTCCTCCCTTCTAGCCCCGAGGCCTACGCAACCCGAGTTCGCAGGTTAATTGATAGATCTGAACAAAACTTGGTGGAATCTTAAATCATGTTATGGGAAATAAGCTGCGCTTGGTATATTATCATTTGTTCATTTGATTCATTTTGGTAAAATTTGGTAATCTTAAAAAAGGTTGCACATTCTAATGAGATTTTATTATAGGAAGAAAATCTACTACTTCTTCGATCTATAATAATTAGTTTCTTCCTTGCAGTTTCTTTAAAAGTTTGAAGCGTTCTTTTAGTACCAGACTGAATTCTCGTATTATCTAACTACTGATTAAATTTACTGAATGAAAGATAAAGCCAAATCACAAACAAACAACTTACTTTTCTCTTTTTATTGGATATTTTGCAGAAATTGTGGAAAACACTTGGAAGGAATATTCCTGTTGCGTGAATTGATTGAAATGTTCGTGAAGAAGTGTACATACCTTTGGATTCACAGTTTAGCAAACCTTTACCCATGTCTTTGCAGGGCAATTTTAAGGACATTTTGTTGCATATAAGTTTGCTTGAAGTTACGAGAAATTTAGGATGTTAAAGGAATTTATGAAACATTTATTGTGAAATTCTATCTATAGGATAATCTATCGTAAAAATTCAAAACTCAGGTATAGTTATGGAGATGTATCAACAAAACTCGACAGATACATGAACCAGCTTCTGTTACAGGTTCTGTTGCGACATTTCCTCTTCTTTGAAATATCTGCACTCTTCCTCTTATAGAAAGCTCTTATAGTGGAAGTTTGGAAAATCTATATCTTCAAGTAGCAAAGACCTTTCTCGCCGGTAGTGTTTTAATTTGGTGAAGGCAGAATTTTGGAGGAGGGCAAAAGGTGTTTTTTGACATGTTGTATTAGAGAATTGAAAGGATTTACTTTATATATCCCTATATTCGTAAAATAGTCTCAGAATCCCTCAAAAATTGGCAGATACGATTTTTTAACGTGTTAAATGAGGTTTCTCGCAGACACCTTGAGTAAGTGCTGCTCTTGTATGGCGAAGTGCAAAAATTTGAGAAAATAGCTGCTATAACACAAAGACAGAAAACAGTACACAGTATTCCTAGACACAGAACAGTAGAATTAAACTTTGTTGAACTTTCAAAAGTGTCAATTGGTTACAAGTCAAGCAAAATTATCTACCAAGACATTAAGTTCGCAGAACTTCCGGATCTTCTCGAATGTGACAAGAAAATGTATATTTTGAGGAAATTATCATTCAGTTTCAAATCTGCCCCTCCAAGATGACATGGAATGATGCTCATAATTTACCAGGGAAGCGAACATCCAGGTAAGTCTTCATTCAGATACTTACCGATGCTAAATATGTATTCTGAGGACAAGTCAGTATTGGAATTTCTTTGTGGTCTGACATTCAAGCACCACCTTGAACCAGTAGGTATATTTCACTAGTCCATGTATTGGAAAGCAGTAGAGATAATCATTGATTCACCACCAGGTAGCCAGATGAAATCTATTGTTCTACTTCTAGGATGCTTCTACACTTTTATTAATTATGTAGAAGTAGTACGAGGGGATATCGTAATATTTTAATTATCATCAAGAACAGATTTGCAACAGATTGGCGTCTCCACGTAGTCACCCTGCAAAGTTACACATTTTTGCAACGTTTCCTGACCTTCCTTAACCCAACATTGTAAAAGTTCTGCGATTGCCTAGAGAAACCACTGTTCCACTTCCATAATGACATCATCCACGTCATCAAATCACCGATCCCGCAGTGGTTTCTTCATTTCGGGGAAGAGAAAGAAGACGCGGGATGTGAAATCAGGCGAATAGAGGGAGATGGGACAAAATTTCATAGCCACATTTCTCAGCTTCCACAACGCATGCTTGAGCGGAATGCGAGGGAATATTTTCGGTCAAAAGACGTATGCCTTTTTGATCATTCCAGGGCGTCTTTCTTTCACTACATCTCGTAACTTTCGCAGAAGATTACAGTAATAAGCGCTGGTAATGGTCTGACCCTTCGGAAGGTAATCGGATAAGATTACATGACAATCCCAAAAAACCGACAGCATAACTTTCGCTGCACTCTTTTTACCTTAGCCTTTTTGGGAGGAGGAGAGGAGGAATGTTTCCACTCCTTACTGATTTCTTTGGTCTTTGAATCATACAAGTAGATCCAGCCTTCATCCATTATTATGAGACGCGCAAAGAAATAATCTTCATCTTGATCCGAAACAGTCACCATCCACTGTGAAGGTTTACTTCGAGCTTGCTTGAGCAAATGAAGAACCTATCGGGCTGACACATTAGACATGTGCAGTTGCTCATGAATGATCGATTTTCTTCACAATTTCAAGAGCATCTCTGATTGAAGGTCTCCCGGATGGAGGTTCATCTTTGAGGGACATGTGCTCAAATTGAAAATTATTCTCCACGTTACAACTGTGTTACCATACACGGTAACCATCTTTTTATGGATTTGACGGGCGTTGATACCCTTCAAATGAAGGAACTTAGTAACGCTTCGAGCTTCAATTAAATATAGACATTTAGCGGCTGTCAAATTGAAACAAATTGACAGAATTTTGAGAAGGGTTTACATATTATATTACAGCAGCCAGTTTTGGATGTGCCTCAGTTCAGACATTGTCATTAAGTAGCCACTGTGGAAGTCTAACAAGTCCTGGGAGTGAAATGCCTGAAGAGCAGAGATAGCCCTTTGAGCCATGGCAAACCCCATAGCAGCAGAGTATAACAAGAAAGAAAAAAGACTTTGTTGATCTGCAAACGATTAATTGTTCGAAAACCCTAATTAAAGCCAATATTAACTAAGAAGTTTTGTAGAAAGTGCAAAGTCGTAATTATTGGAGTCTAATCAGCAGTAAATGTCGCTGCTGATTGACTCACCACTCTTCTTTCGCCGCAAAGTCGTTCAAACCGGATTCTAAGAAGTTTTGAAAGGAGACACCAACCAGACCAGAAAGCTGATTGATGAACTTGGATGCCAAGTAATATCTGTTTTTTTTGATGGAAGTGGGAACACTACAACATCTTCCTCCATCTGAATTCGCTATGAAAATGCACTATCTCAGAACATATTCTTGGATTATGGTATGGATGGGACCGTGTGTAACCAAATTCTTCCAATAATAACAACATTCTGCTACAGAGAGAGACTCCTGAAGGCTCATCAACTGTAGAATACTCCGCTGTTTTTGTAGAATATTAACTTTTAAGTGAAAAGACTTAAATGTCTCTTAAAGACGAGAAGACCCAATAGAGTCTTATACTCTTATGAATTCCTGAAAACGAAACCAAACCATGCCAACTTGAACGATTGGACAATCCGCATAACAAATAATGCCCGGAAGATTTGGCTATGACTAGCGTGTAGCTACTATGTATAGCATAAAACTAGTGTCTGAATTTTCATGGGTAAAGAAGAGTATTCTATGTTCTTAGTGCCAAGTTTAAAATATCCTTAAATAAATCCACCGTGACTATCACCAGATAATTGTATATATTCATAAATATTACTGGTATGTAAATATAGTGCTGACCACTATAATTAAATTTAGATAAAATCCAATTTAATTTTCCGTTTTTTCATCGCTACATTTACAATTATTCAATTCCTAACTTTTATACCATTATTGTATGTAATGAGAGAAAGAAAGCAAAACAAAGGTTCATTATTAAAACCCACTTCACGGTAAACAATGTATACCTATTGTGAACGATAACAATCGTCTTATAAAAGTCGAATCATCCGGTGTAGGCTATCTTCGTTTAATGCAATTTCATTTAACTGGAGACGTTGCGTTAAATTCACTTAAAAGGTGCAATGTATTTGTCAAATAATATCAACAGATACGTCTATCATTTGTATTGTTAAAGATCCATCTCTGAGAAAGCTTTTTAATGATTTCCTGCCGTATCTAGAAATTCCAGATTTTTCAGAAAATATGAAGTAGGAGGTCTTATTGTGGGCAAGTAGAATGTTAAAGAAAAAAAAGTAATAAAAGGAAAATATGTAAAGCATAAAATATTTAAAGTGTGTCGAGAACGTGGAATATTGCATGATAAAACCAGCAGGTGACCATGGCACATTAGGTGGTTATCAAAAAGTTTTGACGTTTTTAACTGTTCCTTGCAAATATTAAACTTCATGATAACATAAAAGTTTTTACAAGTTTTACAATTTATAATTTACCATGATGTATACCTGTCCTGAAAAATATTGGAAAAATACACGCAAATACGAACGAGCGTAACTTTCAGCGTAATGAATTTATAGATGCCTGCAAATCACTAAAGTGCTTTTGACTGTGTAAGAATTTTAAGATGATCGAGATTAAGAGTGAGGCTCAAATTTATCATCACTGAATACCCGTGCATTTCATAACTCACTCTAAAAATCCTTATCGTGGCTTATCAGTTATTGGTTATAACCAATCGGCTTTTAATATACGTTGTTCCCCACTTATATTGAATGTGCTATTGAATGATTTTCAATTTTTCCGTCTCTCTCTATCCCCACTTGATGTCTATAATTCAAAAGAGATAACAAACAGACACGTAGAACAACGTTTTCAAGAGCATTTTGTTAAATTTTCTGTACTTTTCTCAAAGTCGAACTACAGCTGGAGAGAGAAGGGCAACGAAACTGCTTTAACAATTATTTAGTTTGATTATATCATCTGTGATAGCTTTTTTTGAGTAGTTTTTACTTATTTCGTAAAGTGAACTAGTGAGAATACCTTAAGTGATTTAAAATAGCAAGCAATTTTCAAAGGTAATGTATAAAGTAGTAATAATAAATTGGTAATTATTGGGAAAATTTATGTTGGTCTATTAACAATTTCTTTTTCTGTAATAGCGCATTTTAGTGTTTTTAAAGGAGTATAGTATGTATTTTAAACCATGTTGCCATGTGCTTGCACGACGCCGACGATAGAATTCAGTAAATATCAGAATCAGGAATGAGCTATCTATAGTCCAAAGTGTTCTCTCGTCTGAACCTTTTGTAAGATTAACAATAATTATAGGAACACTAAAAAGTAGATTTAAAAGTAAAACAGATATAAATTTCTTGTATTTTGTTTAAAAGATGCTCTTGTTGATAAGACCATGACCTCTGAATACATTATTATATTTCGGCTTAATCTTGGTTTTGGCAGGCGAAAATTATAACAATCATGGTTTAAACTACTATAATAATGATTAATAATTTAAAAAACAAGAATTTATATATCATTTACTCCAATCGGAATAATGGCATGGCTGCTTTTATGGCGTGACTGGCACATAACTTTCTCAATTCATACCCAAATATTTCATTTTCTCAGAATTAGTAAACTTGTACATTCAAATCATAATTGTTATTTAATTTTCTGGTAATTTACATAATGTATTAGTCCCGTTAACAATTCGGTAAAAGTTTCCAACACGTTACTATCACTACTTTCAGATCAATCATCATTAATTCACCAGCAAAAAAGTTTAGTAAATCTTGGCAATCAAATAAGCTTCATAACAATATTCTTTATCAACAAACCAAAGATAACTTTCCGTGAAACAAAAAATAAAGTACCATATCATTTTGATAAACTGACAATACATCAAGCACTTCTTCTGTTATACCAACTCTATGTAGGCAGTTCCAACTGACCGTATAAAACACATGTTATTGTTTTGATTATTATGGTCACATTAATTAATGCGTATACATAATCATTGTTAGCACCTGTACATTTGGAATTTTTGAATATTATGTTTCCGTGGCGCAGTTTTTAAAAAAACAATAGCTAATTCACCTTCCGCCATATTGATGAGACGTCAAGTTATTACTTAATTTTTGCCTCCACTAAAACGCTAAATGGTATCATCTATTGTGCATCTATAACGCTAGTTTATATTCAGAAAACTGATTGTACAGCAATTTCACGAGAATTTAAAAGATCCTCTTTAAGTGTATTGTTATGTTTTGATTTTGTAATCGTGTGAAATTTCATTAACTCAAAATCGTTCAATATAGATGATAAGTTATGAAATAAATACCTTTTTGGCCTTCGGCATTATTCATGCCTACTGTCATTCACTAATATTAATTAAAATCTAACCAAGGAAGAAATTGTTTATCACAATGCCTCTTGAACCGTTATAATGCCAAAGTGATGAAATTGATTTTTTTTTTTGAAGCCAAAAGACATTTATATACCTACTAACATACCAACAGACAACAATAAAGAAGAAAAAAGTGGTAGGATACTTTCATTAAATGTATTAAGCAATTATTTTTATTGAATTTCTTTTTTTCATAATATTTACAGCTTTTCAATTGATTGTTTAAACAATATCGTGTGAACAAAACGATATTGCTCAAGAGTTCTTGCGAAACCAAACAGTTCAACGACTTACGAGTTTGTTTCGGAAAACCTGTAATTGAAGATTTTTTTTAAGTAGTGGTCAGCATTATATAGTGATTAGTTTCTTATTCCGTAAAATGACTATTTCAGGCTGATCCCAAACAACTTGTAGTGTACATCTAGGACAAAAGATGTGGAGGGAATATACAGTGATTTTGGTGTGTATGTATTTCTAGAATACTAATTTTTGCTTGTTTCAAAATGGTAGTCTTTCCGACCATCATCAACTTTATTTTGGCGTATCTTAAAATTCATTTAAAAGTTCACTAAAATAAAACAAAAAAAAAAACACAAGTGAGAACAATGCTACCACCACCCTTTTGCTACCTTCATTATTTATCGACTGATTCTTACCCAGTTTATGCCCATTTCATTTGTCAATTTTTTCTATTGAATGTCTTCAGAAATCTTGGACAATTCCAAGACCGGTACCTATATCTTTTTTGGCCTTCAGAAATTGTTGCAACGATTCGATCTCCCCAAATGAGATATTTGGGGAAATATCTGTGGGACCTATTAAAGCTAGTCCTTATCCGTGTAGTTATCAATCTTTGGGTCTCCTTATTACCATTTTAGTCGTAGGCAATAATCCAATTGCTCGTTCAAACAACTTGAGTGAAAATGTATTTGGAATTAAAAAAATTCCTCTAGTACGAAATGCTTATACAACTTTACAAATTTGTTTATTACTAATCACTCTTTAATATAGTTTACTTTCTATTGACGTTAGATACGGCTGCAACTACGCATTGCACTGCACGCTTAGTTTACACTGTTAAAAAAATATTAAACAGTTTTTGTAAACTCTCGTAGTCCAAATTCCAAATACTAGTAGGTTGTTGTATAAGTCTTTCACAGATACAATAATGGCATAAAAAAGTTTTATTAGTTATGGGACCTTACGAAGTTATCGAGATTATCATTTTTATAATTATTGCCGTTTATTTTAAATTAATTTCAATTGAATTATAAATTGATTTCGTATATGTATATTCTTTTTAAAATTAACAACCAAGGACAAGGTCACCCACCCATGGGTTCCAGTGGGACTTGAACCTACGCAGAAAGTGGCCTCTGCTATCGTAGCTACTTTACGCCACCAGTAAGCTTTATTCCAGATCTCTTCTTATGGTCTTAGAATCTCTTAGGTATATAAAATACTTTTTCCAAAAGATTTTAGTATACCTACTAAGAATAATTACGTACTGTTCTATGTAGATGTACATATCTCTGCCTTCACATCATTGTTTTTCTCATACCTATACTTGTATTTGTTTACGTCGAGTTCAAATGTACTTTTCAAAATATTTACAGTTTTAGTTCAAGAACAAACAAATCGGAGAAAACTCAAGCTTCAAAGCTGTCTTACTAATTACAAGTTAATATGAATATTAACATAAATAAAATTTCGAACATGACTAATTGTTTTTAGAATCCATCACAAATACGATTAACATTTAATCTATTGAGAGTACACATTTAAAATTACTAATTCATTATGTTTAATAGCTCAAAGTCCCTACAAGTTATAATAAACTTTATTGGCTATTCATTTCTATTTTTGTTACTAGTATCATTTGAAAGTACTTATTGTACAGAGCCGTAAGTTCTCGATATGAAATTAACTAATATATACATATATGCCATTTTATGGATGAGGCTGGGGTATACAACTTAGAAAATTACAAAGATGTAATTTAAATGATATGTGCAGAACATCTCAAAATATTTGCACTCATAAAGAACCTATCTATAATGCGCTGATGAATGCGAAAGTGACATTTCCATTGAAATTAAGAAATGAAACGGAAAAAATAAAGTTGTCCTAAATGAAGTCTATTGTTTCAATTAATTATCGCAGACAAGTGATAATTAAAAGTTGCTTTTAATCGAGTTCCTTATGATTTACGGCTAAATAACAATTGGTAATTATAGGCTTTTGTGGTTTTTGTTATAAATGCGCTAGAATTGCATACATCTTAAACACTATAGATTTTGCACAGAAATACTCGATGTGGTGCTGTATGGTAGCAACTGCCCTTTCCAATATTCATATGTCACAATAAGTTTCGAAGTTATAGTATGTTTAACTCTAAACTAGTATTATCTTATGTTAGTCTTGGTAGCATGATTGGCAAGCTGATCATACTTCTTTCAACTAAAAATTTATAAAGCTGACTGCGAGTGGCAAATTTTTCTTTTTTTGTTTTTTTATTTCGTTTTTTTATTAATTTCTTCGTACTCGTTACCTTTAACTAACTCACTTGCTTGTATGCTATGAGATTGCTATTAGATAAGTCTATGTTTATACCCTAACAGCTGAATTGAACTGACTGCGAGTGGAACATTTTTCCTTCTTTTGATTTTCTTCTATTTAGTTTTTTTATTAATTTCTTCGCACTCGTTACCACTAACTGAATCACTGCCTGGTATAAGACTGCTATTAGATAATTATGTAATCCTCTTATGTTTATACCCTAACAACTAAATGGAACTGACTTCGAGTGGAAGATTTTTCCTTCTTTTGATTCTTTTCTTTCGTTTTTTTTAATTTCTTTGTGCTCGTTAGCTCTAACTCACTGCTTGGTATGATATGAGATTGGTATTAGATAATTATGTAATCCTCTTATGTTTATACCCTAACAACTAAATGGAACTGACTTCGAGTGGAAGATTTTTCCTTCTTTTGATTCTTTTCTTTCGTTTTTTTTTAAATTTCGTACTCGTTACCTATAACTCACTGCTTGGAATGCTATGAGAGTGCTATTAGATGATTATGTAATCCTCCATGTTTATACCCTAACAACTTATACTTGAACAACTGAATTGAACTGACTTCGAGTAGAAAATTTTTCCTTGTTTTGATGTTCTTTTATTTCTTTTTTTATTAATTTCTTTGTACTCGTTAGCTCTAACTCACTGCTTGGTATGATATGAGATTGGTATTAGATAATTATGTAATCCTCTTATGTTTATACCCTAACAACTAAATGGAACTGACTTCGAGTGGAAGATTTTTCCTTCTTTTGATTCTTTTCTTTCGTTTTTTTTTTAATTTCGTACTCGTTACCTATAACTCACTGCTTGGAATGCTATGAGAGTGCTATTAGATGATTATGTAATCCTCTATGTTTATACCCTAACAACTTATACTTGAACAACTGAATTGAACTGACTTCGAGTGGAAAATTTTTCCTTGCTTTGATGTTCTTTTATTTCTTTTTTTATTAATTTCTTTGTACTCGTTAGCTCTAACTCACTGCTTGGTATGATATGAGATTGGTATTAGATAATTATGTAATCCGCTATGTTTCAAGAGAAACGCTTCCATTAGAATGTACACTTAAATCTTGCATATTGTAGTATATTTAAGTGGTGTTTTATACTTTAAGATTTTAAACAACTTTTTACAGCTAGTTTAATTCAATCACCTAGTCCAACCCTAGGCTTAGGTGGAATTGGCCAATTAAATAGGCCATTGCTACTGGTTTCTTTGATACTTTCCGTTGAATTATCCATTAGCACAAATTCAAGCGTTTTGCTGTTTTTTATAACCAAAAACCTTGACAAACACAGGAATCATTTACATAACTTATTTACCTACTGCATTTTGACTCCCATGAAATCATTTTTACCTGGTTGACTAATCTTTTTGATTTTGATTAAGCAACGTTCTAAGTTACGTTCTTAGAAGAAATTGATCCTCTGGTTGGGCAAGTGAATTGGAGTAATGTGAGAGAGAAGAAATTGCTGCAGTGAGGCGGCATCTTCTACTGTCCATTTACAAAGTGATCAGAATAAAAAACTTTCAATCTAGAAAAAACCCATTTTACTCTAATGATGTTCAGATTGGATACTATTAACTTTAAAACTGTGTCACGAATTAATCTTAAACTTAGCTTATTCGTAAAAACAGATCCATTAAATGAATCTATCCTAGCCTAGATTTCGTATGTAGATCTGGTAAATTAAAAATGATAGATAAATAAAATCTTATTAAACGTTGACTATTTTCATGGCAGACTTTAGTGTACCAGGCAGGAGCTGTAAAAAAGCAACACTGCAATTTTACCCATATTTTCAAGGAGCACTAGATTGTATTTATTTCAAAAACATACAAAACATGCTATTTTAAACTGGAGCTCTACCCTTTTTTAAATTGAAGGTTGATAAGTACCTACTATGACTGCGCATTGGGTGGTTTTGCGCAATTTGACATTTTAATAAATTTCAATGCATATAAACATCCCACCGTTTCAATAGTGTACGAAATTCAACCTTTCTTTCTTGAATAGGTTATTAAAAATTTGTTATTAATATATTTATTTTTAGTAAGTATGGCGGCGCCATTTATGGATATCACTATATCGCGTTTAACAATATCTTATTAGCCAGTAGCAACAATATACAAAATAAAAAAGGTTTGATATCAACCAATATCAATCAAAATCATTTTTTAATGTAGTAGTATATACGCACAATACATAATTGTATAAAATATATATTGCGGTGATCTATGAATGAAAGAATAAAATATAAATATAATACAATATCCACCGTTCCAAATATAAACATAAATTATATACGGTGGATTAAATTAAGAAAGCACCACAGATATTCTTTATTCCTCTCAGCTAGCTCAGGTTTGCTCAGTAAAGCATAAATTATTTGAATTGCGAGACTCTTATTTACTTTTATGCCTGGAAAGAAGGAAAAACTTATCTCTTAAACACTAAAGCTCCTGCAAGCTGGACAACTGATGCTAAACTCTGAAAAGCATGCTGGATGTTTGTATTAACATCAATTAAACACATATGTAAAATTTAAAACACAAACCAAAATAAAAATCAAAATAGAACGTCAAAATAAAAATGAAAATGTTTTTCCAGAGAATACAAATGTTAAATTGAGAAGTGCCTTCTCAGGTTTGCTCAAACGTTATAAATAGTAGTAGAGATCTAGAGTAGTAGGATAACTACGGTCATTCGTTTGAACAAACGAACACAAATAAAATTTGTTTATAAATAAAAAAAAATTATTTATCCAATGAAAATAAATTTTATGAAAAGAAAATTAAAATTGTTTTATTTAACTGAAAACAAATAAATTCTGAAAAGAACTTAACTAAACCAAATAATTTAATATTTAAGGATGAACTTTATCCATTAATTATTATTTATAAACACAACAAAAATCATTTATATCAACCAACCTGGTACTTTATAAATAGTTTTATATAAAAATCCTTCTAGTGGTAACACTGCGATAAAACCAAACAGCTGACTTCTTTGTTTATAAAATCGATACATAAATCGATGAAGAGAAATAAATGAACTTGAATTTATTTAAATAATCACTTTCACTTTTAATAACTTTTATACAATAATTAAATCTTCTTTTACTCCTAGAAGATTGTCCAGGTAACACTTTTAGTTTAATTTTAAAAACTTTGTTTATTCAATGACATGCATCAAAACATATGGTTAACTATCTAACCTCAAATTTACAGATATTTTATCTGGAGCTGGGCATAGCTTCTGCCTTCAATATTTTATCGACTCATTTTTGTTCCAATTTGCCCCAGCTTATATAGTTTCCGCCATAACAAATGAAGACTATGACACTTTTTCAACATAAAAGAAAATCGAGCAACGCTCGTGACGTCACTAATCCGAACAGCTGTTTTTTGATCACCACTAATCCTAAATCTGTTATAATAGGATTGTAGCACTTAATACCAGGATCAATAAAGTATTATACATTCATAGAAATATCTTTACAATTTAATATAAACATAATTTTTGCAGTACACAATGCAATAAATAAACTAATTGATGCTTATACAAATACCAGCTTAAATATTGAGTCAATGTTAATCAAATTATGCATAAAATGTCCAGCATACACTGCTCTAAGCACTTACATAGAAACAATGGTGAGGAAAAGTAGGATAAAAGCCTATAAGAGTCAGTTAGCACGAAACGAGAGGATTCATACCTTCTTTAAATAAAAGTGATTAAAAATCTTGTAAACAAATTCAAAGTTTAATTCAGTCATAATAACATTCACCTAATTAATCTACTTTTAGCTAGTTAGCAACATAAACTTGAGCTGGTGTCGTGGAATATAGAAAAATCTATCTAACGCAGAACATCGTAATGTGTAAATTCTAATATGGAAATTGCTTCTTCCTAACAAGTGGAAATCCGTTCCAAAGTAACATGGGTTGCATCAACATGATTATAGTCAAGCAATCTAACTAATTTATATCCTTTTTCTAAAATTAAAACCTATAACAATAATAATATTGTGCATGAAAAAAGCTAGGTTATGTTTGCATGAAATCTTTATTCTTAAGTTTTTGATTTAAACATTAATGAACCTAACTGTGGTCCTATCTATACCCTTTATATTACTTATATTTATGACATAGCATGTCCCTCATTTAATTTAAAACCGATATAAAATATTTGTTTTTACGTTGACGAACTATCGTTAGTAAAATTTGCAAATCGGTGAAATGATTACACCGCAATATATTAAAATAGGGAGGGAGGAATAATATTTGTCACATATCAATCAGTCGCGAATCTCGAAATTATTGTTCGTTCCTGATATTAACAGATTATACATTCTTCAATTGTTCTTGTTAATTTTCCATTACAATTTTGTGAACAAAATTTCAAATATTTGCAATAATAATGAAAATTTTGGCAACAATATTCTTTTCTCTGACGAAGCTCCTTTTTGCCTTACTGGTGAAGTAAACAGGCATAACTGCAGATACTGGTCATCGGAAAATCCTTTTTGGTTTTAGGAGCACCACACGCAGTATTCACAAAAGGTTAATGTTTGGGTTGGCATTCTAGGGGGTCATATTATCGGTCCCTTTTTCATCAATGGGTATTTAACTTCTGATCTGTGCTTGCAATTATTGCAAAATCAAATTATGCCTACTTGTGCTACGCTCTATCCACTTGAAAACAACGAACACCTTCCCAATAACAGTATCTGCTTCCAGCAAGATGACGCCCCTCCACATTATGGTTTAAATGTTCGTCAATTTTTGGATAACGTTTTTCCAAACAAATGGATTGAGAGACGAGGAAACACTGAGTGACTAGCCCGTTCGCCTGATTTAAGCCCTTTAGACCTTTTTCTTTGGGGATACGTAAAAAACAAAGTGTACAAAGATACGCCCGATGACATCAAAGATTTAAAAATCCGAAATACAAGAACGATACAAAAGATTCCCCCTGAGTTTTCAGAGAATTCTCTTCGGAGTTTTATAAATCGATTGGGTCATTGTCAAATTACAAATGAAGGGCAATTTAAACACTTAATTTAATTTACTTAGTTAGTTATTAATTTGTTTTTAATGATAAGATTTTGACCGATAACTTTATTGCAAATAATCTCAAATGTAGATAAAAATTTCCTAAAAAACTTTTGTATTGAATATTATTTCCTAAAATTAATATTAACGACAATTAATCTCCGTTTCGATACTTTTAACTAATCCTGTATTTTAAATTTGCCATTCTGAATTAAAATTTTCAATTTTGCATTCGCAATTCAAATATTCATGCAACATTTCTAATTAAAATCTTAAAATGCAAACTCTTATTATTTTCCATAATAATTTTAAGTTATATTTATATTTATTATTTAATTTTATATTTATTTTATATTATTATTTATCTAATTATATTTATTCTGAATTCAAATTTTAAATTATATATTATTTACTATAATTAGATATATTTTAAATTATAAGTAATTTTGTTTAGTGATTTTTATTTTTCTCTTAATTTTAGTTTTAAATTCTAATATTCGAAATTTCTTATTCACATTTTTATTCATTTTTAATTCGAAAATAATAATTATATTCTAACTTGTGAGTAGCGTGTAATTTTAAATTTATAATTTTGGAGTAGTTGCCACTTTTAATTTTTAATTATCAAACTCTAAATTGCAATTCTGCGTTCTAAATCCAAAATTTTAATATTTTAAATCAATAATTCGAAGCTGTATTCTAAAATTCGAATTTCTATGCTTTATCTATTTTTATCTATTAAACTATAAGTACATATTTGGAAACCTAACCTGAAATTTTAAACTATAATGACTACAGGTTAAATCATATCTTGATACTTATAAATCCAGTAACTCTAATCTTCAACTGGTATCTAAAATAATTTCCGAATTTTGAATACTAAATTCTACGTTTTACATTTCCAAATTCTTAATTCTGAATTCAAAATGTTCTATCTATGATTAGTTTCTTTCGGAAGATTCTGTACGAGGTGCTATAATAAGGTGCTCTTCGAATAATAGGACATCCATACGTTTAAGACAATTAGGATTTTCCGGAAGTATAGTCCCAGTCCTAGTTTTGATAACCCCTTTTTTACTGTTATAGCACCCAGTCCGTGCTTGTTACATTTTCTTGCGTATTGTTCATTCATGAAAGTGTCAAGCTGGGAATCATTAATTTTTGTTACAACTCTATAATACTTATAATATTTCTTTTTCTGAATCTTCAACTATACGGAATTAAATCAAACTTTCATGGACGTTTTCCAGTTGACCTCAATAAATAATTTCGTAGCTCAATCACAATTTTTGCATTGATAGTCTTAACTACACATCAAATAATCATGACTCATTAATAAAAGCAAAATCTTCTTTTGATTAAGTACGACACGTTCTGATTTGTATGGTAATAAATTACTATGGGAACTCTAATTATTCCATAAGATAACATTTCGTATGTATATAGAGTTTTATTAATTACAAAACAAAACAATTTGTGGCCTTGGATGAAGTTTAAATAATGCAAGTTTTAGTGCCTTTGTAAATGCATAATATGTAATACGACATCAAACAAACCTCATAATTAATTAGTACAAACATGTTTCGATGATATTCAAGGTCGTTTTTAATGATTTGTTATAAATCGATTTGAAAAAACTATATAACAGGATATTCAATTTAATTATTCTATCCGTATAATGAGGAATTTGCTTAGATTCAAATCTGATTTGAAGTTCTTCATTCAAGGAAAACTAGATCATGGGAAAGTTTTGATTAATTGTGACTAAATTTGGATTTTTATCAGTGCATGGATAAGTAATAATTTATTGTTTGTATTATACATCTGAGAAAACCATACTATAGTTAGGAAAAATACCTTAGACTTAGTTCCTGTATTTGTTAGCCTCTTTCATTCATAAAAGACGAACGATCTTCTCTCGGAACTAAGGATTCTCCTTTTTGCAAAAATAGTAATTTTAAGGTGATTGCGATTTTTAATTAACAAACAAAAAAATGAAATTTTGTTTTCTTAGAAAAAAATGTACCTCTACACTACCACCGACCAATTAATTGGCAGAGCATTGCCAAAAACTTTTGCTTTTAATTTTAAAACTACCCGGTGGCCATATAAGTTGGGAGTTCTTGATGGATTATTTTGTAAAATTCTTATCTGCTTTTAAGCTTAAACTGCATCGACCCCCCCGTCCCAGACAAAAAATTGAGAGACGCTCATTAGACGTCACTTATGCGAGTCATCACCATTGGCATTGCCATTGTGTTGCGGATTTACGTGAGTTACCTGCGTTAAGCCTATAGCCACGGCCCCCATTTGGAGGAGGCATTGAAGTGCGCTCAATTAGCTCGTTAGTCTTTTATGTAAGTCTGCCAGTTCTCTCTGGCTGGATCGAGGTTGCTATCCACTCTCTACTAGCTCTCCAGGCTAGTATCGGAGCTATTAACCTGCTTCACTTCACATCAAATCCGGCATGCGGACCTGTATCTACACAAACATGCTATCGACATGTGGTGTTTTGTTGTTTACTAGGATTAATTTAGAAAGGACAAGAATAGTAACACTGCTTAATCTTTTCGTTAAACCGTTTGGCAAATGAATGAAAGCTGAATAATGAAGTTTACTTGTCCTATTTATTAGACCTAGACAAAACCGTTCAAATCCTTCCATGATCTTTTGAATTAAGCTCACATCAGTAAAGTTCTATCGATAAGTAGTACAGTTTATTTATTTGTACATACACGGATTATTAGCCCTAACAATTCCTTATTTTTTAACTGTGGGTAATCATCTGCCCACTTTGTTGTCACACCAGCTTTTTATAAGCCCTGTTTTCTTTTCAGAGACCAAGTAATTGCTACAAAGCAATCTACTTTGACAATATGGCTTATCGTCAAATAACAAAGAATCTGATCGGCAAGGTGCATTTCTTCCGCTTTTGCAAAGGATAACTGTAGCAGTATCACGAACCGTTATCGAACGAACGCGGCGTAGTATATTCTGTAACAAGTTTGGAACATAGCATAATATATTCTGCACGAGATATATGTCCTCCACGAAGACATGATACTCATTTTAAACACGTTGCAGACTATACTTTTTTTATGATTACAAAATATAGATAACTTCAATTTAGAAAACAATTATTATTGTTGTTGTTGTTCTAACTATTTATTATCCATTAGTACTAATTCTAATCCAAATCGCGTGTGCTCTAGCTTTATTTTTCTTTATAAAATATAAATTGTAAAATAATATTGAGATCCAAATTGAGTGGGAACGGTTTGAATTTCGCGCCGTAGGTTTTAGTGTGTTTCATATTGTTAGTGTAGAACTATTGAAATACTGCGTCAAATTACAGCGTTAACTCGCCACTTTCTCATTTACACCGCTTTATCATGCTTTATCACGTTGTTCCGGGGTTTCATTGAATGTTTGCTTTATTTCAATTGTTTTCTTATTTTATACAACAGTTCTTTTCAGAACTACGGTTTGTTTGACGATGTTATTATCAAGTAAACTTATTGTTTAAAATTATTGAAGTTTATAAGATAAAAATTTCTGAAAAGTATTCGTGTAGCCAACGTTACAATAATCTAACGTGGCGGTAAATTTAAACTATCCTCAATCATTTTGGATCGCCATGTAAACTTAACAAAGATTAACAATGGGCGCATTCAGGAACGCTCAACCTGTGAATGCTGACTCAGCTGTTTTCCTGAACGAACACGGCTAACAGATAGTTGTTAGCAGCTGTGGAAATTGCTCAGCTTAAAATATTTTTGCTTACTTTGGGTATCGACAATTTATGGGGTTGATTCGATTGTAAATCACAACCTAAATCGTCCAGCCTTTGCAATATTATGTCACCATTTGCAAAACGCCGTATAATGCATTATGTCATCATTAAATAAGTAACGTTTATGTCCTGTATAATTTTCAAAAAGCAAAGCAAATTTTTAAAATGTTTTTAAATTTATAACCTCACAATCTGAAAGCGTGTTAATACGCAAAACAAGGATAGAGAATGCCGTAATGGTGTTCTCTTGCTAATGTTAGTATATTGGTGAGTGTTAAAATTTAGCAATTAAGCATCCCTGAATGCGCTCAATGTCAAACAAAGCACGCTTCTAGAAAATGTAAAAACAAAGCAATAATTGCGAATATGCAGTACGTACTCTAGGTATTGCATATAAACTTTAAGATTACATGTGCGTCACAAACGGAAGAATCTGTAAAGTATAATTTAATCTAAAAACGCACTAGTCAAATCAAATACTGTGACATTGCATATTTACAAGTTTATCAAATAACTAAAATACAAGAACACAAAATAAATTGTAAAAGTAATTTAATATCTACAGAATTGTATCACAAAATTTATTTTAAAATTTCTACGTTATTTGAGGTAACATAACGTTGAGGAACATAATTTAAAAAATATTGCATCTGGCATAGTTTTTGGTTTAAATTTATACTCATGAATTTATTTTCAATATTTTCTTACTAATTTCTGGACAAATTTCTGCGGGCTCCTATGAATAAATTGCTTTACCATAGCAAAATAATTTAATAATATTGTCGTCCTCACATTTTTATTTTCATTTATTTTAAACTTTAGAAAATTAAACAATCTCAGAAACAATAATAAACGAATTTCTGTTTTTATATTTTAATTATAAAATCTGCAACCAATATTACCATAATTATCAATTAATAAGATATTTTTATAATTTATTGCCTTATACTGTAAAGTTTCTTTAACCGTTATGAGATGTCGCTACCTGGGATCATACTGACACGAGAGTGAGAATATTCTTGCACGGTGTTATAGAATGTAGTAAATTATTCTTAAATAGAAAATTAAATAAGAAGGTTACTACAATTTCTACAGTAATCGTAGAAAGAAAATAATCATAGCTGTTCAAGAATATTATCAGCTAAAATGGGGGATCAAAATTTTGACTTTGGGGAAGGTGTAGCCATATCTTCGAAAATAGCAAACTTCCTCTTCTCATGTTGTTCATTTGCTTCAGTTCTGCTTACAATTTGCATCTGAATTCATGCTTAGCATTTCTCATGGAATAATCTCAAATAACTTGATTATAGATATTCCCGAAACGGTCTATTCTCTTAAACATTAAGGATGTTTTGAAACAGGTTTGGAAAAATGAACCTCTCTCGTCTCGTGCAGTTCTATAATTAGATGATGTACTATCCGGTTATAATTTCCAAAAAAAATCAAACAAATTTAGACTGGAAAACTGGAAATTTGGACCAAAAATTGACTTTTGGACTACTATTATGTGCTTCTCAGTAATTATATTTTGACAATCATTGCTTTGGTCAGTTTTTTTTCTCTCTCCAGATTTGACTTAAAAAAAACAAATTAGGAAATTAAGATTGTTTTGGTTTCCATAAGTTTTATTAATATTATTTAAACAATATAGGATAAAATATACAATCAACTGAAAATGGGACAAAATCAAAATTTTAAAAAATCACTTTAAAATAGTATTTACTGTAAAATGCGTGTCTAAAGACTGTGCTACTTAATTGCTTGTAACGGGAACTAAACAAATTCTATTTCAAGGTTGTTGTTACCATGAAGTATAAAATAAGTTAACAAAGTCTGAAACTTGCAAGTTCATAATGCCACTTTGAAGTAGCAACAACTTTAAAGTATTTATACTAAGTGGCAATACCGTTCCACATACCTTAGATGTAATGGAACTACATAGTTCCAATAAATAGTAGAAACAACTACATAATTACTAAAATATCCTAAACTGAAGTATTTAAACACATAAACTCATAAATTTAGTTGTAGTTATGTAACAACTATTCAATCAAGTTCTGATTGAAGTTACTACTTCTTAGATGCTGCTTGGGTTTCTGTTATACTATATGTAAGATAATAATTATAAACCTACGTAGTATTAATTATGTGAAGCAGAAAATTTGTAGAGCCTATCTATAAATATTGAACGTTATTTCTTATCGAGTTTTGTTCTTGATAACTTCTCGAACCTTTCCCAGCTTTCATTCATTAATAGCATAAAGATAACGTGAATTCTCTTGTGTGCAGAGTCTGCTAAGGTGAGGTTTATTTATTTTCATTAGCACTATAATGTCTCAATTGTATACTTCTTAGTAATGTGAAGATACAGTCTGTTTAGTTTCAATGTTTTGCATATTCGATGTCACAAACCCTTATCTTACATAGAAAAATATTATGACCTCAATTGCAAACCTTACATAATTCTATGAAAGATTATCTTTAAATCACATCCTCATCCTTATCAATTCCATATATATTATGTAAACTTTTCTCTATTATCCAACAAGCTGATTAACAACAAAAAAGAAAACGGGAGCAAAAAATTAAATTTGTCATTATTTGTGAGTTTACTATTTATGTATATACTTATTATACGTTGTACATAATTATATTTTGTAATCAAAATCTAAATTAAGAACGAGTTAATCTACAAGAAAACATTACACATGATTAAGATAGTAATAAAAATTATTAAATTACAAGTACATGCAGAAATGTGCTTGAATCTTTTAAATGCAATAATTTTCTTATAATAATTAGTAGCATAACACTTTTAGTGTATGTGCTCAACTCCTAACATAAAAGTTGGTGTAAAACTAAATAAAAGAATTGAAGGCGCTTATTTTTATAGGCTTATATAAGGCCCTCTTATATTTTGAAAGTCTGAATGAAAAACTTCAACGAAAATAAATTCCTCACAGCAACTCTGAAATGCCCCCCCCCCCCCACCTCAAAATTTCTCTCAATTTCCAAATAAAACTATTTAATGTAGTAACTAGATCTGTTTATAAAAGTTTTATTATTTGTTGTGCCAAGAAGTACGAGAAGCGTTCCCCTACCCGATGAGTCGCCCATACAAGAATAAACAAACTTTAAGTGTAATTAGTAATTACATTAGTTGATAAAAAACACGATGACGTAATGTAAATACCTTTTTAATTGTGTTTATCACTGCTCTTTACTTGTACCATGCCGTAACAATTGAATGGGAATTACTATTTTTTAATTGCAGCCTGTTATACATAGTTATTACACATAAACATAGCAAATAAGTAGGTTAGCTTGTGTACGCTACTTACTGATTTTGTTTCGACTTATCTTATACACACCATATTCATTTTTAGTAATACTTAAAATGATAACAAGGGAAATCTCGTCGAAAGAAATGACGGTCAAAAGAATTGAAGGATTTCCCTATATACAATATTCAATGTGTGATTACAATCTTTCGGATTTTCGTGAGTGATTATTTAAATAAACGCAACCAAACATAACCAGTTGAAAATTCTAAGCCTAGCACTCCTCTCTCCCAGCTTACCCACCTCTCTTCCGACATACATTCCTCTCTGTCTTACCCCTCCCGGGCCACCCACTGGTTTATTCTGCATATATAAGAATAAAATCAAAAATCGATCTTGTTTAAAACATTTACTGTCTCCAGCCTTACTTTGTGGAACTCCATGATCATGAAATATAATATAAAATACAAAGATTAGTTAAAGTTTCACAAGTTTTATTAATATCTTAACCTGACAATATTGTTTCGACACTTTGTCATTATCAAAGGTAGATAAGATTGATAAACAAACACGTTGCTAAGGATAAATATATACAGAAAATAGGTAACTAGATACAATACATAACAAAAACTAAATATCTAACACTTCTAATAAAGGAGAATTACTAAGCTCGGTTTGTTCATTCATTAAAGGTACTGTGCGTTTATGTCTGTATATTTCAAAAGCTTCTAAAATCTCTAATTTGTGTTTGTTGTTTCCAAAATGTAAGAATTTAATGTTGTTTTGAGGTGTCATTGGGTGGTTCTGTTCCAAAATGTGTTTGGCATAATTTGATTTTTCTGGATTTTTCAGTCTATAAGAGCGTACGTGTTCTTTGTATCTTATGTCGAAATTTCTAACTGTTTGTCCAATATAAACCGAGTTACAAAAAGAACAATTCAAACGGTAAATGCCGGATTTCATGATATCTTGTGTTTTATGTTTAGCATTGAATAAAAATGAAAAGGTGTTGGTGTTAGTTTTATAGGTTATTTTGTAACTGGTGGTTTTTCTTATTATAGTTGCAATTTGTTCTGATATCTTGCCAAAGTATGGTATTGATATGTAGTTTGTGTCTTGTATTTGAGTGTCAATTGGAAATATTCTTTTGATAGCTAACCTATAATCTTTTTGTTGAATTAAAGTGTCAATCATGTTATGGTTATAATGGTTTGCATGTGCTAATTGTTTGATGATTGAAATTTCTTTATCAAAATGTGATTGTTTCATTGGAGTAGTTAAAGCCGCTAGTTTATGCATTTTATGATGACATGAATCGTTAGGAATACTGACGTCTGTGCTTCTGGGTTTTCTGTATATAGAAAAATCAAATTCATTGTCTGTATTAATTGTAATAGTTAAATCCAAAAAATTAATAGCTCTATTTTGTTCTGTTTCTAGTGTAAACGTGATGTTTGTGTGAAGACTGTTAATAAGAATTAAAAATTCATTGATAACCTCAAAAGAACTAACAAAACAAGCTAAAATGTCATCAACGTAACGAAACCAAACAAAATGTGTTTAGAAAGATCTAATTCAAATATTCGATCTCCCAAATTATCCATAAATATGTTAGCTAATAGAGGACTCAGATAATTACCCATAGGTAAACCATCCTTCTGTAAATATATTATATTATTAAAAGTGAAATAATTTTGACTGATGCAAAGATCAAATAATTGAATTAACTCTAATCTTTTTACTAATTCTACATTACTATTAACTAGGAAATTATCTAACAACTGCAAACTGCAATATCTGCTTTAACGAATTAGAAAAACAACAAATCATACATAAAAACCCACAAGCACCAAAACTATATGGACTGATTAAAACACATAAACACAACATGCGTATACGACCAGTAGTATCATATATCAACGCACCTAATCACACCTTGTCCAAGAAACTCCATATTATTAACATCATAGGATACAAATCGAAATACTCTGTCAAAAAATCATTAGAATTAGTAGAAAAACTACAGCACATACATCTTCCAGGACATTTAAAACTTGTAATCTTTGACATTTGTAACATGTTTTCAAAGATTCCACCACAAGACTGTATTCCTTTGTTAGATAATTACCTAGTTAATAGTAATGTAGAATTAGTAAAAAGATTAGAGTTAATTCAATTATTTGATCTTTGTATCAGTCAAAATTATTTCACTTTTAATAATATAATATATTTACAGAAGGATGGTTTACCTATGGGTAATTATCTGAGTCCTCTATTAGCTAACATATTTATGGATAATTTGGAAGATCGAATATTTGAATTAGATCTTTCTAAACACATTTTGTTTGGTTTCGTTACGTTGATGACATTTTAGCTTGTTTTGTTAGTTCTTTTGAGGTTATCAATGAATTTTTAATTCTTATTAACAGTCTTCACACAAACATCACGTTTACACTAGAAACAGAACAAAATAGAGCTATTAATTTTTTGGATTTAACTATTACAATTAATAGTTAACTAGTACTTAATAAACTAGCGGCTTATAGATCTTTAGTACACCGAGCTTTAACTACTCCAATGAAACAATCACATTTTGATAAAGAAATTTCAATCGTCAAACAGTTAGCACATGGAAACCATTATAACCATAACATGATTGACACTTTAATTCAACAAAAAGATTATAGGTTAGCTATCAAAAGAATATTTCCAATTGACACTCAAATACAAGACACAAACTACATATCAATACCATACTTTGGCAAGATATCAGAACAAATTGCAACTATAATAAGAAAAACCACCAGTTACAAAATAACCTATAAAACTAACACCAACACCTTTTCATTTTTATTCAATGCTAAAGACAAAACACAAGATATCATGAAATCCGGCATTTACCGTTTGAATTGTTCTTTTTGTAACTCGGTTTATATTGGACAAACAGTTAGAAATTTCGACATAAGATACAAAGAACACGTACGCTCTTATAAACTTAAACATCCAGAAAAATCAAATTATGCCAAACACATTTTGGAACAGAACCACCCAATGACACCTCAAAACAACATTAAATTCTTACATTTTTGCAGCAACAAACACAAATTAGACATTTTAGAAGCTTTTGAAATATACAGATATAAACGCACAGTACCTTTAATGAATGAACAAACTGAGCTTAGTAATTCTCCTTTATTAGAAGTGTTAGATATTTAGTTTTTGTTATGTATTGTATCTAGTTACCTATTTTCTGTATATATTTATCCTTAGCAACGTGTTTGTTTATCAATCTTATCTACCTTTGATAATGACACAAAGTGTCGAAACAATATTGTCAGGTTAAGATATTAATAAAACTTGTGAAACTTTATCTAACCTTTGTAATTTATATTATATTTCTTTCTTTAAAACACTCTCGAAAACGTCTATTTAGTACATATTTCAAAAACATGGCATAAACATAGTGTTGGCAAGTTCCCTGCGTTTTATACAAACAACATGAACCTGCTCTGAATAAGCAATTGCCATCAGCTATTATTTTAATTCGTCTGTTGTCCATAATTTTCAACTATGCAGGTTTTGTCTACGCAACCTAACAATTTTTTAAACATTAACAGCTTATTAATGATGGAAGTGGACGGCTGGCTGCATCACCCTTTTATATTTATAAGTGGGACTACTTACGAAACTCACCACCGGAGAACCACCAGCGTCTCAAGTGAATGTCCGATTCGTCCGTCTCAAATTAAACATTTTAGAGTTTTTCAAATTAAAAATATAAACATTAAGAATATATAAAAATTAAGTAGTGTTGATTGAACTACACAGCGAAAGCTTTAATATAAAAAAAGAATCGCTCAGATCGTCCCGGTGGAACTCTCAAACGAACTGGAACAAAAATAAGCCTTGTGTTTTAAATATATAGACTAATGTGCCGACTTATTGGATTGTCCTGGGTTTATCCAAACAACCACGAAAAGCGCAACCTTGTTATCCTGAAAAAAAATCATAATGCACAATTTTCAGGCACGAAACTAAATGAAACTTTTTTTTAGTCTATGTGCTACCTTCTCTCCCTGTTACAATTGGAGGGAGATGCTCCAAAAAATTTACGCTTGTATGTCGGTGTCAAAAGTCTATGGTCATTGTCTATGTCCTTTCATTTTACATTCTTGTAATAGTCATTGGATATCTTAAACTTGTCCTAGCAGTATACCAAGCAGTCATTTCAGGATAGTTATCGTATTTATTTGAACAACACAATTAAAGCCGATTGAAAGGGCATATATATCATGTATCATCTTTGTTTAAAACAAAATGTCAAAAAAACTATTGAGCTTTTAATGTTTTCAAGGTTGCTGTTTTATGCGTTTCAATAGTTGTTTCATATTTACAGTCCTTTTCCAAGGCTTTTTTTAATTAACCATTGTTTTATACTGAAAACATTGAAGAATATTCATTATAAGAATGTATTTTTAAGTTTTTGAAATTTTGTATGAAATCCTATAAAATACTGAAACCATTTAATATTAAAGCATGGAGATTATATTAAATCGGCCTGTTATCTCACAAAGTTGTTTCTATGAAGCTGTAGTATTATTTGAGAACTAGAGAGCAAACATTTCTTATTGTTTAATTATTCAATTCCATTCCAAAAATTGCTTAAGAAGAACCAAAAAAATAATAACCTTTACATATGAATAAAATGTTATTTTAACAACCTATTAATTAAAGCCAGGTAATCTGCATTTTCTAACCTCACAACGATTAAGCTTTATCTATTATCACTTCCTACGTACACATTTCTCAGTAATGTTTGGGTTATGGTTAGCATACGCACAATTTAATTGCTCATATGTCACATCTTATTAAGATTATAAATACTCTAATGAATTTATACATTTGAGACATGACGTGTGATACCCAACGATAATATATTTACTTTCGTTAGTGGTGACGTCAAAAAGTAAACCGCAAGGTTCTATTGATAATAATAAAGCACACCTGTGCAAAGTTTCTGTAATGAACAATAACGGAGGCGCGTTTATTGTGGAGTGGATTTAACACAGTAAGGTGAAGTGTACCTGTACATGATGGAGAGTACTCAAAGATTGGCAGGAAATCAACGGAAACAGACTTTTTTGTATGATGCACATTCATCGATGGATTCTGGAACAGCCAGTCAAATTAAGAGGCGATTAGGGTAAGAAACTGATGAAAACTCACAATTGACATCCAAAGTAGCACTGTAAGTTTTTATTCTCTATTAGGTTGGGTGGGGGGGGGGGTAAAGACTAATCTTTAAAAATGCATAGTATTTCTAGGATTACTAGCGCAAGTTCAGATGAAAAGAATGAGAACCAGGGATAAATCTCTCACTCTGCATCCAACTTTACTTACTCAAAATAAAAACCTATAAATCTACATTTCGAAAACTGCACATCCTTGTACACTTGGGTGGAAGCATTTTCCTAATCTTCTGGAATCTGTCAGTCTGCAGCCTCAAAAGTTTCCATTTTGTGCAAAGAGAAAGGATTTCACGCTAAAAGTTCTTAAAAATCAATGATTTTTCCCGTTGCTTTTGATAATTTGATATAATAATAATAATCGATAATTGAAAATAATTCTCCATAGGAAATACATTGGAGTTTTGGCCATTTTTTACTTTGGGGATGTTTGTATTCTTCTTCTACTGTATACTATAATAGGTCACATAATAGTCTAAACTAAGCTCTTCCAGCTCGCAAAACATGCACTTATGTGTTTTTGTGATTCGCTCACATTAAGTCACTCTGAGGTGCGTTCGGGGGCCGAAATCGGCCGGGAGATGACTGAAGAGGTTAGTTGCGAGATTATGTGCAAGACGACCAATGAAAAAAATTGTGTACCATTCGTGGCTGTGACGCCAAGAATTTTTAAATTAAAAAATTGCAAGGATTTCCATGCGTTTTCTATGGGAAGTTTAACTCCAGAAGCAACAGGTAAGATGGTTGATTTAAAGACGCCTATGGTGATTGAATTATTCGGTAGACATAAAATGGAAACTTATGAGTTCGCAGAAGGATAGATCCCAAGAGATCAGAAAAATGGTTTCCCCCTTCTGTACCTATCAAATCAACTGTAGACTTTCACTATGCTCTATATACGTATTTGAAACACCAATTTGTATCTGGGTACATTATATTGACGTCTTGAATCGATTTGAAATCGGGCAGTAAATAAAGAAGTTGAAAATATTATGTAATCAATTGATGAGATTCGACTCGCCCAATATTTTTGATACTGCTTTTTCTCGTATATATTTGTGTGGTAGTCGATATCTAGCTTTTTGTATGACTGGGATTGTGGTTTTGTTCACTATAGATCTGATCACTATTGATTTTTGAAGTTCATTCGGCGATGGTTAAAAATCGAACTGACAATCCTCTATCGGCTGTATTCAAAGTATCATTGAAAAAAGTCGGTAAATAAAAATTTGGAAAATCTAACCCCTAAGTGGTGAATTTTCCATTGTATCTTCGTTATTTATGAGTCTATTTAAATGTCAGGTTTTTATTTGCCTCTACTAAGACTTATCCAGTTTTTTTTAACGTTTAACGTGGCTCACCTGCGTTAAGCTTATGATAACGGTACCCCTTAGAGGACTATGAATTGAGTTACGCTCAATGAACGCGCCAGTTACATTTGTAAGAGCTACCAGTACTGGAGGGAGCGAGGTTGCCTATCCACCATCTACTAGCTCTTCAGGCTACTGCCGGAGCTATTAATGTGCTCAACCGTCGGGGTCCATCTCCGAGGGAGTTCCATCACCTCTAATCCAGCTTGCGAACTTCCACTGCCCGGACGAAAATATCTTAGAATGTATCCACCCCCGTCCTATCATAATTAGGTTTGCTGAGCCTAGAAACACTCGGTACAGCTGACATTTCTTGCACGCGAATTGTTCCATTGATTTTGAAGCGCTGTTAGAGATTAGGAATTGCTAGTACTGATACATCTACATTGATTTTTGTTTTGTTTTTATAGAAGATCCGAGAATTTCCGTATTTATTTATCTGCCATACTGGGGATCTACCTATTAGTATATAGTAGTCGAAACTTAAATATTTGTAACGGCCATGTTCTAGCTGTTTTCTGATATTCACAGTGGCTAAATCATCTCTAACTATCAAACCTCTATAGTATAGGCGACATTGTTAAATTCTACCCACGTTTGTATTGGCCATAAAGCTTCCCTTCTGCCTCATATACATAAATATTGCGTTTTTTTTAATAAATCGAGGATTTTATTGGTGGTTATCTTAAAGCATGGGTCATTTTAAGCAATTAATTAGATTTATTCTTTGTGGGCTTTTATGAGAATCAATTACTTAATTATTGGCCTGAGAAATGCGAAATATTTTCATGTGAAAAATATCGCATTCCTATCTAATTAGGAATTAATGCATAAAACCGAGAACAAAGCCAGTTTTTAAGATAAAGCTAATCATATAAAAATCAATTGAAATCTTCTGTAAAAGCCTTCAGTTATAAGAATGACGGATACTTGATTTAAGTTAGCGGATAAGCGATGACATTAGTTTAAGGTTTCAGATTCTTATCTTAATAGTGATTTGTTATTGTGCATGTAGTATAACAGTGCGTCTCAATTTTTGAACTATTGTACAGCAAAGACAAATCAGTTGATGATTTATATTAGTATAAATTGTATACGAGAAGACGTGGTTAGATAAAGAATATCAGGGTCGGCGCTAGGTGTTTACTTTATTTATTTAATGTCCAATTTTTTTTATTCTTTATATATTTGCAAATTGTATATTTGCTTTAAAAGAGGAACAAAGAAAATCTATAGGGTGCCAGCGCCTGACTTACTTCGCTCTAACGTCGGCCCTAAAGGATATAGTATCTGACTGTGCACAAGATGGCAGTAGTATCGTGACTTGCATTTTGGTCAATTGTTTGTCTAACCATTACATTCTCATCGATACATATATGATAACATATATTGCATACGTATTAACTCCTGAAAGTTTTTTTAATATATTCAATTTTCTTCTTGTTACAGTTCGAAGGACGATGAGATCGACGGAAACTGTGTAGTAAGAGCAAGAGGTCTCCCCTGGCAAAGCTCAGATCAAGACATAGCAAAATTCTTTAGAGGACTGAATGTTGCAAAGTAAGTAAATCCATACATATGTACATAATAATTATAATTTAATTGTTGTTTATTATTTTCGAAGGTATAATAATATGTTTGGAAAATATAGAGTATTGAATTAACGCTTAAAAATGCCTACGTCTACCTAAATGGAAAATTGATTTAATTATTGCCATAACTTTTTTAATTATTTCTTATAATTCACTTAATTAGCAATTGTTGATCACTTCCTGAATGTCAAAACTTTTCTTAACAATTAAAATGAACGCCTCGCCTTTTTTTAAAACACAAAGTCCATCTTTTATATTATAATAAAAAGTTTTCAGAAATTCACGTTACGTATTTTTATTGTCTCTGATTTACAATAACAAATTAGTCTGATTGGTAACTGTGTTTCTCTAAAGGTAGTTCAAATACGTGTGGTGGTGGATGTCATAAAACTGTAATTCTGAATGAATTTAATATTTAAATTGTTGTAGAAGTTATTGTCGTTTTTTGTGTAAACGTTTCCTTAATTGGAGATATTTCATCAAAAAATAAGCCATTGTTTTTTTTATAAGTTTTTTCCTGTTGTTGCACCAATTTTTGCAATCGACACGTTGTTATTAACGAGTTTTCTCTAAAAAGATTCGTATTTACATAACAATACGCCTGAAAAAGTCACAAAAAAGCTAAATATTTAATCTACATATTTAAAGGTAAAAAATTTAGACGACGACTAAATGATGTCACCACTAAAGAGCCCATAGAGCTTGCTTTTCCACATTCTGATATCTAAAAAGTGCATCTTATCTACACTAAAATGCTTTTCTGCATTACTTGCTTAATCTTTTGCAGTTGAGTTGCTCTTTCTGAATTGTGAATGGTTTTTAGAGTTTTTGAACTATTTACTATTAAGGCTACCTTAAGGTAAGATTTTTTATGAAAATCTTTTCAAATAATCTTTCCAATCGCCTATCGACGAATAATAACCAACCCATATAGCAAGATAATTGGTCAAGAATGGTAGATCATTATAATGAGGAACTTCGTACAACAGAAACTGCGGACGTAGCGTGGTTTGCGAAAAAGAAATTCACTACCATGATGGCAAAAACGTTATTTTCGGGAAGTTATTTTCACTGTAACTCATCGGCTATAGACCCTAAGGTAAGCTTGTTTAAAAATAAAGAAAGTTTTACATTTTTATGTGCTAAGGGGTAATTTTGTTCCTTCATTATGGGTTACGAAATGACGTGTGTAAAATTTGCACGCGATCAGAACATTCTAATCCAGGCTGCAACACAACCAAAATTTGGATGGTGTAGGTGAAACAGTGAATTAGTGGAAAAGTCTTATGTTTTATCGACGACTATACAAATACATTAGTTATTTCAACTCTATAACATAAACACAATATTCAGAATTTGGAATGACAAAGTCTAAATCTAGTGACTACATCGATTGATACTTGCTTGTGTCAAAATACTGCCTTCGATAGCAATCTAGCACACGAAGCCCCCTCTCTCTTTCACCTTTTATCAGTATACTGACTATATAGTGAGTGCAACAGTCTTTTTAGTGAAGTCATTTATCACGTAAAGCTGAGACTTAGCGATTTCGCGACCTCGCTGAAGATACGGAAGCTTTTTCTATTTTCGTAAAGGGGGTTATAATAGGTTAAACCCCTGGAAGAACTTCAGTGAATTGTTATTAAGAAAATTATGCAATCTTTTAAAAGTCCTATACAATGTTACTAAAATTCTTGACGGCTGCTTTAGATACGATCTGATTTATTTCCTAATATGAATAGACTTCTCCCAGAATTTATTGCATTAAAGGTACGATTGGCTGCGTATAGTACGCAAAGTTCCGGTAGTTCAACGATAGTCATCTCTTGGTTGAACTTTCTGTAGCAATGTGTCAGAAAACATAAACTTTTTAAATCAGAATCCGAAATAAGGTCAAAGGTGAATGCTCCAATTTATATACCAGAATTTTCCACAAATCCTCTTAGTTTTCTCTTAAACGCTTAAGAAATTCTCGAGTTATCAACCTCAGTTTCAATTTCCTCCTTATCGAATTCTGGTCACTCTTGAAGCATCCAAACAGTGCGTCCTCTGGATCGGGCGTACATGTAGCTAACTCTTTTACATATATGGACTTTAGGCAGAGCTCATACACTTGATCTCTATGATAACAATTGCTTCATTTTGTGGACTATTTACAAAAGATAAAATACTATAAAATCAGTCAATTTTTTTAATTGTCACGTGACTGATGCTTTGAAGTAGTTGTGTCTGTACAAACGGCTTGTACGAGATGGTCAATTCCAAGCTCAATAACAACTTTGGCTGCAGTTCTGGCTTGATTCTCGCTTGTACGAAATTCGATCGTAGAAAACTCCTGGAGATGGTTCGAATTACCCTGATCAATTTCAACAATATTTATAAGGATCGGTAGCTTCTTTAATCCGCGTTTCAATGGAGTTCAAGAGACTGTGAATTTTCCATATCATCAAGAAAACCACGGGAAAAATTGCTTGATGACTCTATTCGGAAGCATGATCGGTTCCGATGTAAAAAAGAGACACTTAACATGTAGTCGTTAATTTTATGTCCTAATGACTCTGTTGTTGCTGCCACGACGTTCATGGTCTTTGAGTTGCTTAACTCAGTCGTGTCCAAATTTGCTAATTTAGTTAGGTGTAAAAAAAGGTTTAGTTTCTTTTTTTGGAAGCGAGGCGATAAAAGACGTAGTATCCTCTTCATTTTATAAATAGTTGCGGATCTTTCCGGAAATTGATGATATAAATCATAAGAAAAAGCCTCTGAACGAGCCATTAAGGAGTGTGGTAATACTGCACTACCATCATTCTTTCAACGGACTGTACAAATCTTAAAATAAGTTTGGCAAGTTGAAAATTTTTTTTAATTTAAAACTGGTGTGTCCAGTGTTATTAATTTCTCTTTTTAATTGCCATTTTGGTTATTATAGCACAATTCATGACACGATTCCTTAACAAAATCCTAATTATACCTACAGATTAAAACCATGCCTTTAAGACTGACATGTTGATTCGTTTCAAATGAAAAGTTACAATGAAATAACATACTGGACAATACCAGAAAAGATTTTTCAACATGTCCAAGTGGTAGTGGTAGATTCCAGTAAGAGAAGAGTTCATAAACGTCTACTGTCTCGAAACGTAGTAGGGGAAGATACATTAGAATAGGAAAACAAAAATGGGTGATGGCATAAGATGTTTAACAACTTGAGCTACCAAACTCTTTTCTGCTTCATTATCTTGCTTATTGTCATAGTCTATTTGCTGTGGTTATAGTGACGTTTTACTGCTGATATTCTCTTAGACATCTTTTTATTTTCTCATTGAAAAGCGCCATACAATTGTGCACGAAACTTTCGTTTGTTGTTTGTATGAGACGAGATTCAAACCTGAGAGACATCTATCGTTTATGTATTGACTTCGATCGAGAAATTTACCGTGACACTGTAGCATTGATCGTTTCTAGCATTAATATACTTGAACATTGCTCAGCTCGTTGAATTTATTAGAGCAAAATTTTAATAGGAACTTCTTTGAAAATTATTGTTCTGTCATATAGTAATAAAATTTCTTTTCTGTGGTACAATTCGTATTCTATGACAATATCCAAAACTTTGGAAAAAAAAGCTAGAGCTGCCATATCAATTTTTGGCTGATATGCCTGCTATAGCTGTGTTTGATCTAATTACGGTTACTTTCAGCATCCTCTTTTCTTTAACATTTCAACAGTGGCTGAAGGAGGGAGGATATAAAGATTCTATTCTCTGAAAAAGGACGCTGCTCATAAACTAAACGTTGCGCGCTTTCACCAGCTGATTGACTTTGCAAGAAATGGAGCGAAAATGATCGAAAGCAGTAATTGTAATCAATTAATAAATAGAAAACAGTTCGATATTAAAGTGCAATTACTAAATTTTCATCATCATATTAACTTTAATTACAATTTATGAATAACAAAGAAACAATAAAGATAAAAATTAATTTTGATATGAGATAATTAGAAATATTTATAGAAATACGATTTTGACTACTTTTAGACGTACTTATTACGTAATTGTATTATTGACAAAGATAAAAAACTGATGGCTACCTACATAACAGTAAATCCTTATTGCACGAATTAAATTCTTATTACAACAATCAACTATTGTAGGCCCATTATATAGGACCATTTCCAAACAGTTTTCATTAAAAAAGAGATTCCCTAGAATATTATTAGCACACACACACACACACATTTATACGTTTATATGAACTATATCTTAATGTAAATTGTTGCACAAATAGTTTAATTTTATATTATTTATTTCAATGGTCAATTATACATTTTATATACACATAATATACATGTTTGCCATTACCCAATACTATTAAGTACCCAATCATCGTATTTCCAGACTTTGAACTCTGATAAGTTTTGTTTGGTATAAATACATACATTATATTTGTCGTACACAAAATTGGTAAAACTTAAAACAAGAGGAGAGCAAATTGTCATAATCACTGTTCGCTTGTACACTATTATCATATTCATGCTCCTAATGATGTTATTAGGTTAATATCACAGTTACCTCATTATTGATGATGTTTGAGGACTATAGGCACTTAAATAACTAGTCTATTCTCGTTAGGAATTCCAACTTTATTTTTATAATTATTTCTTGGAAGATTAATGTTTTTGAATAGAGGCCATTTGAAATTAGAAAACAAGGTAATTTTATAAAATATAAAGAAGGTACTGTTTATATACAGAATATGTGCAATGGTTAGTTACAGTTACCTTTCAAGTGCTTCAAAACTAGTGGAAATGGCCGTAAATGGGTAATATTTAATAAACAAAGTAAGGAATATATTTGTCATATTATGTATAAGTAGTAGCATATTTAGTTGATTACTTAGGAGTAAAACTTTAATTATAAAAAGAAATAATAAATGGAGTGTCACAAGGATTCATGCTAGATCCTCTATTTACTTGTGACCGTAGATACAACTGCCTGGTATTAGGTAGGGATGGCAAAAGCTTGTTCATTTATCGATGTGATTTATCAAACGTCATATCGAAATACAATATACATGTACCATAATTTCGTTTTATATATCGATATACTACATCAAATTGATAGACAATTCCCAAGCGGCATCTAAGTAACAGTAACTGAGATCGGAACTTTGATTGAGTAGTTGTTACGTAACCACAACTAAATTTATGATTTTATAGGTTTAATTACTTCAATTCGGAATATTTTAGTAATTGTGTAGTTGTTTATACTATTTATTGAGACTATGTAGTATATGGAGCGGTATTGCCACTTAGTATAATTACTTTAAAGTTGGTGCAACTTGAAAGTGGTATTATGATTGTAGCAGTAACGTGCTCGAAGCTACTTTAAAGTTTTTAAAACTTTAAAGTAGTATTGAAAGTAAAACTTACGTTTTTGCTACCTAGGAGAATCACTTTAAAGTAATTTTTCGTAAACTCCATCTCCATATTTACTTGTAAAATGTTGGAGGCCATTAATCAATTTGCAATTTGTTATGATTGTTATTAGATGCTTTACCAAATAACCTTCAATAAAAATAACAAATTGGTGCCAAATTGTGCCTTAGGAATTGTTATGTATGTAAATTGAAGTTGGCAACATTTATTTGTAGTGATGTAACTAGCCAATCCTGACCCCTTCCGTCAGGATCACTTGAGTCGGCTTGAAGGACACACATCTTGTACAGTGTATGCATTGTGTATGTAATGCTCCCTGCTCACTCAATATTAATAAAATTAGTTGATGACAATAATTGAGTTTTTTTATTTAAACACATAAAAGAACATAACAGGAATAATATAAAAATGGTTTCTATCATGTGTATCAACTTTAAAATATGACAAGTATTTTGTCATTTTATTAAAGACATTTTTTATTAAAAAATATATTTAAAGAAAGCGCGTTATTATTTTTCGATCTATCATCATCGCATTCAACAGAAACGTTGCAATGGTTTATAATTTGGGTTTACTGAAATGGCAAAATAATCAAACAATTCATCGCTCTTTGTATTATTAAGTACGTATTATAAATAAAATAGTAATTAATTTTGGACACGATCGCAGCATTAGCGCAGAAAATGAAGAGAAAAAAGAAGAAGAGAAAAGAAGTTCCACGAAAGTAGCAATTACTACGCCGCCACGTAACTGCTACCCAAAAATTGTTTGGATCCAGGTACGTAACGAAACTGTAGTAATTACGTGCTTGTGACTATTGGCAAACACTTAATAGTTCCACTGGTAGTTGCTGGAACGTAGCGATGACTAAAAATGCTGCTTGGGTTGTTTTAATCGTAATCTATACAAAGAAATTTCTGTGTTCTATTGGACTACAAGGATATTGTATAAAGTACAGAATTCTTTCAAGGTTGAGGCAAACATCATACTGGAGAAGCAAACAGCCTATATTGCTCAGAAGTGACATAATAGCCGAGCATTTTAGAATTTAAATATTTTTTAAAGCATAATTGGATTAAAATAATTATTTATTTGTTTTTAATGCGTTATTTAATCAGCGTTTGTAGTTTCTCTTAGCAACTTTTCACGCAGTAGGGGTCTTACTGTAACATTGTCCTTCCGCGCCTATCCCTTTACCAGTGTTTGCCTCACCCGAATGTTGAATTAATTTAGTTCGCTTCGATATCTTGAATTAATATATGGATATAACAAACAATATATCGAAAGCAATTTATCGATATGATATAGAAATATTGATATAAAATTTCCTTTCACTACATAGTTGCCATCCTTAGAATCAGGAAACCTACAACCCAGCTTGTAGCTTAATTTATACCGTTACTGCTATAAAACGACATTTCTTGTGTGTTTTAGAATTATTCTGAGTTTGTATTCCTAGATAATTTGCTGGTTTGATATCATTATTGATATCAAATGGCTTATCAGATATTTCTGATAAGATTACTACTACTTGCTATTGCCTTGTGTATTAAAATACTGTTCTTAGATCTATCTACATCGTTTTAAACAACTCTAATGAGATGCTATAATTTAGATTTCAGATTATTCGTGTTTAGAAATGGAATTACCATTTTTGAATTTACAGGAAAGTTTTAACTCAAATTATTATTTGTCTTTCTTTTATTTATTTAGTTATTTTTTAATAAGTTTATTTAATTTCTACTTTTTTATTTTAACTGGTACGTACCCTTTAGGAGAGGTTCTGTCAGCGAGCGGCAAACGTTGTACCTTGCAGAGCAATCTCGATTAATTCGCTTGTAACAGAACCTCATACGTACACATTGCCGCTTAATTTTAATAATTAAAAAATAAATATTTGTCCTTTTTCATAAGAGAGAAATAAGCTCTTATTATTCTCCTTTTGACGACTATTTAAAGTTTATTACTTATACGTCACCATGCAATCAGTAACTATTTTCAATCAACAAAAATGTTTCCGAGCTATTGTAACGCGTATTAACAATATGTAATTTCGATTTCTATCTTTACAGAGGCGGCGTAGCACTTTGTCTATCTCCGCAAGGAAGGCGGAACGGCGAAGCTTTAATACGTTTCATTAATCAAGAGCACAGGGACATGGCATTAAAAAGACACAAACACCACATCGGGCCACGATATATCGAAGTTTATCGTGCTTCCGGAGAAGATTTCTTGTCTGTTGCCGGTGGTTCGAATGGGGAAGCTCAAGCTTTTCTATCGCGTGGCGCAGCTGTGATTGTACGTATGCGTGGTTTACCATACGACTGCACGGCAAAACAAGTGGTAAGTATATTAGATATTACTGGTTAGTTGTGGATGAATACAAATTAATTTTCGCACACAGTTGGATTTCTTCTCGTCTGGC
Organism: Agrypnus murinus; assembly: GCA_929113105.1. Classification (NCBI taxonomy): domain Eukaryota; kingdom Metazoa; phylum Arthropoda; class Insecta; order Coleoptera; family Elateridae; genus Agrypnus; species Agrypnus murinus. The sequence continues at coordinate 21,767,872 of OV816026.1, forward strand.
GAACAGCCGTGTACGGTATTAGACGGAACAGAGGGCGTTTTATTTGTTAAGAAACCCGATGGAAGAGCTACCGGTGATGCTTTTGTATTATTTGCTCATGAATCCGATGCACCCAAAGCACTCTCAAAGCATAGGGAATGTATTGGATCGCGATATATCGAACTGTTTCGATCTACAACTGCAGAAGTACAACAGGTAATAATAACCATTAAGATAATTTATGAAAACAAACATCATCGTTAATTTGCCGATGAGAAACAAATTATCGGGAATTCTATATAGTATTTGTTGTATATCAATAATCTTTTCAATGCTATTAGAAGCAATGTTACCACTTTGATAAAGCTATTCAGCTTGCTACCGCTATAAAACTTCCTACATTTTCTTATCTGCATCATTGCACCTTTGTAGGTTGTTTTAAACAACCCACGCGTGTTGATAATTTTTAATTACCTACCTAACAACCTACACTCGTTTTAAAATGATGATAGAACAAAATGCATGGTTTAAATTATTATCATAGATTAAATAAATTACTATACTTCTGTTAATTCACTTTCATAGGTTCTTAATCGATCGTTAGATCCAAAAACATACGAGCAGCCAGCTCCTTTAATTGCTCAGATACCTCAAGTGCCTTTATTGCCTCAACATATTATTACCTCGGGGACCAGAAAAGACTGCATACGACTTAGGGGTCTTCTGTATGAGGCGCAAGTAGAACATATACTCGATTTTTTGGGAGAGCATGCCAAAAACATTGTCTTTCAAGGCGTTCATATGGTATATAATGCTCAGGTAAGGAAAAATTATTTAATTGTATTTTACGAGTCCGTGGGAGCGCTTAGTCATTTCCCTAATTTATGACTGGTTTTGACCATGACTTCATTAATATAATAATGTTTATTTTGAATACAGAGATTAAAAATATAGACTGATTTATAGAAGCCTAACTTTGTTATAATCTTTTCAGGGCCAACCAAGTGGAGAAGCTTTTATCCAAATGGATTCAGAACAGTCTGCATACAGCGCAGCTCAACAAAAGCACCATAGATATATGGTATTTGGCAAGAAACAGCGTTATATAGAAGTATTCCAGTGTTCTGGGGAAGACATGAATCTCGTACTTACTGGCGGCATCCCAGCACCAGTGTCACCTGCGAAAGCCGCTCCGGCGTTACTTAGTCCCGGTATGTTACCCCCATTAGCTCCACTACCACCTACTAATATTCCTCCACCGCCTCCACCAACTTCTGTAGCCCAATTACCTCCAAGTGTCGTAACATCGGGTTGGGAAAACTCTACACTAATAGCTCAGCAACAGGCTCAAATGATAGCGCAACAAAATTTGCTCATGCGTCAAAGTCAGGCGCACGCTCAAGCTCAGGCTCAGAATGAACATATAATGCTCATGAATCAAATCGCCCATCATAATTTAGCTATTTTAAATCATAATGTAGCATCACCAATCTCGTCTACATCAACTAACGGCTCCCATATGCATCAAAACCACGCTATGTTAAAAGCACCACCGGGAGTACCGTATATGTCGCACATTTTACCCCATCAGCAACAGCTTGTTTTATTGCCTCCACGTGTTACTCAGTTGGGAATTCAGCGGCCACCGGTTGCATACCCTTCACAGCTAATACAGGCAGCGGGCGCGCAAGGTGTTATTCCCCTAGTTCCGCATGTTGCGGTAAAGAGAAGTTACGGTGACGCGTTTAACGATCAAGCATCCCCCGCTAAACGAGCTTACCAACAAAACCCTTCTGTACCGTTATCTTATCAACACTTTTATCCAAATGTGTAATTGGCAAAAAGCAGCAATACCGGATTTTGAAATTTGAATCAATTCGGGCAGCTAATAGTTAAACCGTTTGTATGATTACATCGCGATGACTTAATTCAAGCATTCCATTATTTTTAATTGAGAGAATTTGTATATATATTAATTGAGATTGTTTTTTATATAATTAGTTTTGCTAATCATATTTCTAATTTTTTAAATTTTGTACAATTTTGTTTCTTAAGTTAACGTTAAGACTTATATTAAACATTCCATGATAGTTGTTTATGAATAGTTTGTAAATATCAGAATATTACTTAAAGTTAGCTATTTCTAAGTCGCAATTACTATTTTAATATACTAGGTTTATAACTAGTAGTTCCTTGAAAAGAAATGTTTTAATAACCTACAGATATCAGAATTCTTTTGTTTATATCTCAAAAGAATGCTTCCAAAATTTAAGATTGAAACACAATGGTCTATATCAGCGATATTATGGACCTGAAACGATACTTTAATAATGCATGCATTATTTGAATTTTTGAAATATAGCATTTTTTATAATGCAAGAAACCTTGATTAGTATGATTAGTGCCTTATTATTAGAAATTATTTGGTATACAAATATTTTTGATATTGAATCAAAAAGTATTTTTTACGTAATTCCTTCTGAGATATTCCATGGAATTTATGTGCCTTAAATTTTTGATACAAATTTATTGTAGATTTAGAATATTCCATAATAAAACTTTTAAAGACATGTACATATTTTATTATGTGAGAATTGAATTGGGAATTTTCCTTTATAGTAATGCTGTTTATGTTGAGAAGTTTTCTAGCTTCTATTTTATTTGCGAATATAGTTAACAGAATATTGAAGCTAACATTTATAATATAGCAAAAGAAAAAAAATTAGTAAATAAATAAAAAGCTTTTTGAATTATTGAAAGATATTTTTGAGGTTTGATAGAATTATCAAAAAAAAATTATGCCAGAAGGAGATAATTCTTAGTATAATACATTAGCCCCCCGAAAGATTTATCAAAATATTTTATACCCTGTTTCATAAATGTAAAAATGATTTAAATTTATTAATAATTTCCTTTTACTTGTTTAATACATATCAAACCTAACAAAATATTTATTAATGATAAGACTATACAAAAAAATTCTCAAAATTAGTATTTGAGGTATGGGAAAGACTCTTGTACAAGTTGTACAAACCCATACCACACAATTAATTAATTAAAAGTTAGAAGATCTTCTATAATATAAACTGCTGGTATAATGATTTGTTTACATAATCCTTATTGTTGAATCCTTTCTTCAAACCGTGTTCCAAACCTTAGTTTTGTGATGTGTTTTTTTATATATATATAAAGTATATAAAATGAATATTTTTCCAAATATAACATTCCAATATTACCTGTTTAGTTATAAATTCATCATAATATTCATGTATTTAATATTTACTAAGTGAGAACATCCTTATACTGCTGATTTTAATGGCGGGCTTGTGGAAATAAAGTTATTATTATTTAATAATTATACTTTTTTTATATATTATTTTTTGTACTTACTTGTTTTGTTAGAATTTGGTAAAGTATTTTTGCATATAGCGTATTGCGCTATTTTTTTATGTATCAAGGCTTTTGTTGTAACAAAATGTCTGCCACTAATATGAATGGATTGGGTTTAATTTACTGTAAAAGAATGTGGTTTAGGACTTTTACTATTTTTGAGTTATTCAAAGATAACTTACTAATCAGTTTATGTTAAGTTTATTTACTCATAGTTTTTTAAGTGTACTTATTATTATTATTGTTATATAATGAACTTCTGATAAAGTTGTCTTTGAATAAGGATATAATTAATGAAATATTACAATTATTTTTTTAATTTGTCAACGTTGTCAATAGATTATTGGGCTGGGATATCGACTTTTAGTAATTCCATATAAACAGCTTTTATATATCTTTTTTTTTATGTGTATAATAATTATGGTTTAATAATGATTTTTTAGGTTTATGTTTATGGGATTTTAAGTTGTTATAGCTAGAGCAGAAAGATACAGATTGGGTGTGAGACTTGAAATATGATTTATAGCTCAATATACTTGTTGATCAAAATGGATTGAATATATGTTAAGGTGGTATATAATAAATTCTGAAAAAGTTCATACTATTTTGATCAATTGGTATGTATACATACAATTGTTACTCTTACATTTTAATATCATATTTCAAGAGGTTCGCAATTATTGGTAGTAGGTTTAGTTTAAGCCTTCCGCATTTTTTCTTGGGCTTTCGCTAGATTTTGATGTATGCCTGGGTGTTTTTTTATTTTTATATATTTATTTTAACTATGGCTTTGAAAGAAATTAACCTTTTCTATTCTTAAACTGTTTACAAGTCAAATAACTTTCCATATCTATTTTGTATGAATGTTTATCGACTGTTGAATGTTACATTTAATTTTTATATAATTATTTTCATCTTCTATGTTTTTTTATTATATTTTAAGAAGTAATCCTAACTTACTATATTTTCATGCATTTTACAAATTGTTCATTAAAATGAATTCATTGAAAATATTAGGTTTTAAATTTTCATTTCTTTTGTTAAAAACTAACACTAATCTTGTATATAAGTTATCACAAAAGCACCTCACAGCAAATAATTTTTTGCTGCATGAATTTTCATTTTAATTTAATAAATGCCTTGGCTAGTATCAGCATCTAGCGGAAGTATTAAAGAAGTGAACAATCTTCACTTTGATTCACTTATTTATTTCTGTTACTGTATGCAGCTCTTACTTCATACAATATGTTTCTAATTAATTTACACTTTAATAAATGTTTTTTGTCACAATAATGCTTTTTGGGTTTAATGTTAGATCTCCTTTGCTGAACTGTCTTGTTCATTTTATAATCAAAACGATACATAAATTATATAATTGAAACTTTTGATTGATGTCATATTATTGCCAAAGAATAAATACATGAACAGTATAAAATGAACAAAGCAGAATATGTGGGCTAGATTTGTTGGTTATCCGGGACATGGCATCGTTCGTGGTGTGCGCTGGCGCCACATGGTGGAATGGTAATTTCTGCTACACTGTGGTGAGTCTATTTATACTTATTATCCCTTTACAAATAATAACACACTTCTTGTCATAGATAGTAGAATGTTTCAATCATACAATGCAGCTTTTCTATTTTATGTGGGTTATGGAGCCATATATTGGTTCGGCAGCCATGTATGGTAACAGGAAATCCATGTGCACATTCATTATTACTCATGGCATGTTAGTTTTGATCATTTATTTAGTTTAATGAAATCATGGATCTAATAATTTTTTTTAATTATTTTTTCAATAGTAGATTCACTAACTCGTGTTTTAAATTTTTTTTGTCTAATATACATATATATCATAATTATTGGTTTTTTATTGTGTACATGTTTTGTAGGTAAATTAGTTTTCCCACAATTATTGTCAAGAGAAAAAGAAAATGTAGACAAAAACACATTTATCAAATTAAAGCATGCATTTTCTTTTTCATAACATTTGTTGTGGAACCTATTCAATAAAACTGATTGATTTTATTAAATGTTTAGGTGGAAATATCATCCCTACGGCATTTCATCCTGGAGCAAACTTTCCAGGCTATGCTCCTGTACAACTGGCTGCTCCAGCTTTAGGACCAAGACAGTTTTTTCCACCACCTATATTTTATTGGCCATATCCTAGTCCACCAGTATCTCCTACTAGTTATTATGCCCCTACTATGCCTCCACCTGCCGCTTTGCCACCACAACAACAACAGCAACCTATGGTAAGTGAAATATTTCATTCTTTTAATGTCACTGTTTGAAAAGTGTTATCAATTCTGCAATAGAATAGGTAGTTATTTACATTGCAAGACCGTTACTTAGAACTTTACGTGCGAGCACAGTACTTAACAAGCGAGCGATTAATGAGTTTGTTATCCGTACATGCACATAGGGTTCGTGTAACAGTCGAGCATTGTACAATGTTTTATGGTATACTGACTCATAAATCTTTAATAAATAATTCTTTCATTTACTGAAACAGTACAGCACAATACATAAGATATATATGTATATAAACGTTTTAAATAAATATGTATGTTGCTATGGTATTGATGATAACGAGCACGTAAAAAGAATCTTTATCCATAGAAACAGATGTTTACGAGTCAGTATACCATAAATATTATTATATGAAACAATCAAAAGGTAAAATTACATAAAATTATATGGATCTACAGATTATCAGTGACAAACTCATGGATAATTTAGGATGTAACAGTATTTTTAGAAAAATTTTAATTATTACTATGACATGATGGATTTTGAATTGCTTCTTTTTCTAATCATAAATTATAATGTTTTCATACTTGTATCATTCATTTATAAAATCAGTAGCACTGACAAAACAGTTTCGTTACTGTTTTTCCATGTATGCCATGAATTTGCTAATGCATAAAATTAAAATTATTGTTTATAAAGATAAGATTGTTAATGCTTTTTACATCGAGCTGGTTGCTACCCTTCAGATTCTTTTGAAATCTCTCAGAAATTCTTGGAATAATCATTCCTTTACTTTTAATCATGCTTTACAGACCATGTCTACACATAGCAAAGATATCATTTCCTCCGAGATATTGAACAGAAACATTTTTAATTAATTGATTAGAAAATGCTGTCTTTATTTTTTTTATCAGTGTTGTCCAACTTTTATCTTATAAATAATTGTATTATTCTTTATTGAAATGATCAAAGCAATAATTAACATTGTTCTCTTATGATCCTCTTTAGTAAAACCATTATACATCTTATCGTTTATATTAATTGTTAATTATATGGCAATTTTAATATAATAATAATCATCGACATAAAAAAAATTAAATTAAATTGAATTAAACTGGTTGAATGTATGGTACGCACTAAATCGTGACATTGACGAATTTTCCACGTGTGGTTTCGATGGCATTGTAAATCACTATAAGAAAAACTACTTTAATATTATATGGTATAACAATAGATTTTTATCAAGTAAAATTTATAACACAACGACAAACTAAGTAAGGTGCAGAATTGTTTTAAAAAAAGTAAAAACAAATTAAACACTGCGTATTAAATCGTAGATTTATTTACTCAAGAATAAATAATTTCTAAATAACATCAGTTCCAGAGCTGCAAGTTAAATAATAAATAACAATTAGACAGGGTGACTTATTTATATACGAAATAATCAATAATTCTAATTATTAATTATTTATATAACAAATAACAATTGAGTAAGGACTGATGTTTAAAAAACTCTGTATTAAGCAACGTCACTGCAAGGGGTGCCTCAAGAAAACTCGGTCATTCTAACACTTGAAAGTACCTGTTGGTAATGCTTCAAAAAGTTCGTAAATAATAAATAATCAAACACTATTTTCATGGCACAGTCTAAGTAATAACTACAACAACTCTTCAATTATTAATGTTCTAGGTCAAAAACGGATTGTTTTAAATTCTAAGTAATAACTACAACAACTCTTCAATTATGAATGTTCTAGGTCAAAAACGGATTGTTTTAAATTCTAGAATAAATTGTTCAAAATCTTAAATTTACGTTTCTTGAAATTACTTTTTTTATGTTTACGTTTAGGCACCTTTAGTTCATATTTTTATGCACTAACTTTTTAAGCATTCTTGTGTAAAGCTGGTTCATAGATATCCATCAAAAAGTATAACTCACTACAAGTTGTACCTAGCTTACCCATCTTGTTGGTCTTATTAATTAATTCATGGAGTTAATTAATAACTGATTTTGCTTTATTAAATTTTAACTTAATACTGACTGTAAAACCATATTAAGACATGCTGAGCTGAGGAATTCTGGGATTTCTACTCTCTAGAAAAGCCACATCTTCAGTCTGTTCATTAATTAATAATATCATTTGGTATGAACAAATATATAGAGAACATGACATTATTACATTCAACCTCACCATCTCTTATTTAATTTTGTATTTTGTTGGTCCGGCTAATCGCACAGTGAAGATGCTTGTGTCTCTACGATTACTATCACTCTATAGAGTATAATGAAATTAACTAAAGCCATCTGGATCAACATGAGATTGAGTTCTTATTTGGGAAATGATTCTTTGGCTCAAGAATCGATATCCTAGGGCCATGTGACCATAGTTGTTGATGCCATTAATGAAATGAAGTGGCAACTGAAAGACTTGAAATGAACGCATGAGATCTTGAAATTATTACCATAAATTTGAACTCATTACAGTGACTGATTACCAGACATATTTATACAAGATTTTAAAAAATTTCTGTACAGAACAGTGTCACTGTGTCAGATATTTCACAGTCTTTAAACTTCAACAATTTTTGCTTTAGTTTTTGAGCTTTGTGAAACGTTTCAGTTTTAAAATTTTAGATCTTAAAGATTTTAAAATTTGTAGTTCAAACTCTCGTAGCTACAAAGAACCTAATGTAAGAAAGGGCTATCATGCAAATATTTCGGCAGATGACCCACCCTTTTCTGGGCTCATTAAAAATCCCTCCGGAAGCTTTATTAGCCACTGCAATGGCGGAATAGACGCTTGAAATTTATTTCATCATGGATGCACTATAGTGGTCAGCTAACATGTCTAATTAAGCAGCTTTACAGTATATGCTGGCATGTCAGAAAGTTTATTTTAGCTGACAAATTATTGCACGATAAAATGTGTAAAGGATATGTAGTAATAACAAGTAATAATATAATAGTCAGAAATAAATGTTTCAAGGCCTTCATTGAAAAGGTTCCAGGGTTTACGCTTTTCAAAGTTCACATTTTCAGAATTTAAGAAATACACTTTTGTGGCTTTAAACTTTCTGCTGTTATATGTTTTTAGTTTTAATCCAGAGTTTTAATTTATGATTATGGAGAATAGCAGTTTCAGGTTTTGACTGTTTCAGTTTGCAGCTATTAAAGCTTAAATTTTACAAAATCCAGAGCTTTAAAATATTAAACCTTCAGGTTTATAATATTTACATATCATAATAAGATGCAAAGTTTTACAAATTCTTACATTTTTAGCATATTTATTATCAAACGATTTTGAAGCTTTAAGATTGAGTGTTTTTGTTTAAGATTTGAGACATTCTTAGACGTTCATAGATTTATAATTTTGAATTCTAAAATTTTACAGACAAAAGAAGTTTCTTAAAATTATAATCTCAGATATTCAGAATGATTTAGCTTTAAAATGTAAAAATTTTCAAGCTACATCTTCAGTACACCAGCAGAGACTTCAATAATAACTTGTACTTTGCTTCTTTTTTTAAATTGTTCACTAGTGTTAAATCTCTCAAATGTATCTCAGAAAACTCATGGAATTCAGGCAAAGCTGAAGCAGTCATGGGCAACTTCATAGAGCAGTTGTCCTAATCCTCCGCTTCTACTATTATTTGTAGCAGATTAGCTTCCTTAGTATCTTCTAGCATGGTTCTAGTAAGCGTTATGGTGGCATTTCTCATAAATGGTTGAAAGTAAAGCATTAATCAGCATTACACTCAGTTCTAAAGAAATTTGCTATATTTAGGATAAGGTGTGCTGAAACAACACCCCTAAGGAGCTTACACTTTGGCTGTTTCTGTTTTCTACAATTCATCATTAGCCTCAATTTTTTGACTTCCTCTGCCTTATGCTGCCTTTTTCGCTTGGCAATATAGTAAAGCATTGTGCAAGTGATGTCCAGGGAGGACACAAACTTTTCATAGTCAAGCACTAGCAGTCTTCTTGTAACCAAATCCTTAGTGTAAAAGACTCAGGATTTTGTTTGATTTTTAAGATGAGCTGTGTTATTCCTTGAATCAGCAAAGTAAGGCTCGTGAACATCTAGAATATAGTGATATACTATCTGAGTAGCTCATCTTCAGGAAAACGAGATTGCTATTCTTTGGAATGTACACATAATTGCATTTATAGCAATGAATGTTACCTTCTTTTTTGGTTTGGTTGTCTTGCTCTTGGCCATTCAGGACACTCAGCTCTAGCTTATGCCTCCAAGCCCAAATATTTTGGAACGAATATATTCATGAGGTGTTTATTTACTGGACCAATATCCTATTTCATCACTGTAGCCTCAGATCTGAGGAGAGGCATGTATAAAGCAGCTTCTTTGCCAGAAATGGCAATCTTTCTGTCTATAAAAAGTGAAGTAAAAGGTATTTATAGGTTTACATTTTCGTTATTTCTACAGATAATACACTTGGTATACACAGGCCTCTTAATAATGTTTATTAGCACATGGATTTTGTCTTTATCATTACTTATTCTTCTGCTACAGGTTATGCATATTTTATCGCTTCTTAAAACCTCTCCTGTTTGCCTCTGTAATCCCTTGAATGATTTAGTTCTTGTCTCCTGACAAATTCACAGTAACTATATAAGCTACCCAGTTCACATAAGTAGTACATTAGATTCTCAAGTCTCAATTTCTTCTTGTACTGTTTCCATTTGTTGCTTTTGAAAGATTGATGGTCCCTCTTACATTTGCAACACTATCTGCTGGATTTGGAGGGAGGAACTGCCTGTGGAGCTATCCACAGGTACTCAGGCATATATGTTGAAATCTCTTTGGAGTTTATACCTTCAGACCTGCCCACTCTGTAATTCAATCCCCGTATTTTGGGATTGAAATTTCCGGATCTCAGAATCCCGGGATTGTATATATGCAAAATATTTAAAATAAAACTCAAAATAGTAAGTATATTAAAGTATTAGTTTCATAAGACACGTTTTTAGCGCACTCATCTAAGGTTAGAAAACGACCCGCCTAGCGGGAAGTTTTCTAAAGGACAAGTGCGCTAAAACGTCTTATGAAACGAATAATTTATACTATTTTTTGTGTCCAAATGAAGCCATTTAGGTACGTATTTTGCGTGTCCAAAAGAATACTGGAAACAGTACAATTTTTTTAAAGTTGATATTACTGTTGAACAACTGTTCTTAAAACGTCAAACTTATTTACGTTGTAAATTCGAAAAACAAATGCAGAATTAGAATTTTCAGTGTTGCCAATTCTCAAAAAACGATTTCCTAACAAAGTTATTTATTTAAAAACTAAGTTATTATTTTTTAAACAATTATAAAATAATGCAAATAGAAAAAATAGTATAAAGTGTTCGTTTCAAAAGACATTTTAGTGCATTTCCGTCCCAGAACTTATTATATACTATTTTCTATTTGCGTTAATTTGTAATCATTTTAAAAAAATAACTTAGTTTTAAATGAAATTTGTTAGGTATACTTTGTTAAGTAGTTTGACAGTTGGCGGCACTGGAAATTCTCATTCTGCATTAGTTTTTCAAATTTACAGCGTAAATAAGTTTGATATTTTTAACAGCAGCTGTTCAACACTGATATCAAATAAAGTATTCAAATAAATCTCTTTTGGATACACAAATAGAAAAATTATTTAAGATTTTACATATTAATTATAAGAAAATATGGAAAAGTCATCATCAGTCAAAAAATATCAAAACAAAACAAAAACAAATTATTTAAGAAAAACATAAAAACCCCAGTTCGTTCAAGATGTCTGCTAAACTAGAAAGGATTTTCGTAAAACGTTTCCAGCTGTGGACAAGCCCCTCTTGGGTTCTACACTGGTAGGTGGTGTGGTGATTAAAAAATCATATATCATTTGAAAGATTTGTTCACGAAATCCTCCCAAATTTTGTTTGTTTATGGAGTTTGCATCATACTTTCATTTAGGGTTTTATGTAACTTTTCTTCGAGACTTTTTTGCAGGCATTTTCAAATATTTTTTCGTCTAAGATCAGCAATACTAACATCCCCATCTTCATCATTTTCTTCTTTCTGTCTTTTTTGGTGGGCATCTTCCAAAATATTCTCAGTGTTTTATAACCTCTCTATAGACCAAAATAATATTGCACAAATAGAAATCCCGAATTTTAAACAACTAATAAATCACTTTCGCACGGTTGCCACTTTTAAATAGGAATCAATTGAATTTTTATAATCCTAGGATTTAATGTGTATAATCCTCGGATTAAAATGCTCGGGATCCCTGGATTTCGAGATCCTGGGATTGGATGTCCTAGTTCTGTGTATTTTGGAATATGTTAGTAATAGTAACACAGTTTTATCAATAAATTATCTTATTCAAATGGCCTTATGTAAACTACTACTTTAAAGATTCATTAGATGTTGTATGAACAATACAATTTAATTTAAAGCATCACCCTACAAATAAATTTGATAGAATAATAAAAAAGAGCATGAAAAGATGTCAATAAGCAATATTATACATAATATGTCAAACAGTAATAATAATAGATTATACAACATTGTATATCTACAATCAGAGAAAAATGTGCTATTGGAAAATAACAATAATATATAGAGTGTTTCATTAAACAAAAATATGTATATTCCACATCACCTAACTTATGCATGCAATTGATTTTTTAATCACATTTTTAAGAAATGTAGGTAGAACAATACAACTTTTATATCTTATTCTATATCTCTCTATTCTATTCTTCTTTATATATCTCTAATAATAAGAAAGACAAAGGAGTGGTCAAAATATAATAAATAACCCTGTACAATCAGATTTGGTTAGATTCCAGCTATAGATCAATATAAGATTTATTTCAGATCATTTCTGTAATATAATTAAAACATCTGTAACATAATGCTTCCTAAAAGATAACAACCACTCCGGAAAAACTTGAACGAAAATGAACTTTGCTGTAAAATGAAGTCTCTTCACATGAAATATAAGTGAAAGAACTGTGTAACAAATCGATAAACTTTTTAAAACACAAAATTTATCATTGCAATACTTCAATCACTTTTGCTATTTTCTCTTGTTGATTCAAAGGATTTAATTTTTACACATTCTCTGATTTACTAACATAATTAATATTAAAATTTAATTGAGCGTTTATACTGTTGTTCTTATTTTAGAACATGAATAAGTCAATATCATTTTGTTTCAGATACCGCCAGAATGTCTACCACTGCCACCAATGGGCGGACCAATACCAACATTAGATGCACGAATTATACCAGACGGTATGGGTAGACCTGAACACGAAAAAGCTAGACCAAACTTTGGGCCGAGTCAGTATGTTGAACTTATAATTTAAATGAAAGATATGAAAGTATATTATTTATGATGAAGGAATAGATTTATTATTAATGTATGTTGAAGTTTTCTATGATATTTATATTGTTTAATTAAAAGCAGATCTTATCAGTTGACTTGTTGATGTAGTAATGTATAACAGCTAGTGTTGTTGCAATAAGACGGCCGTATTTTTATAACAAGGATATTGTACAATTTGAATATCCTAATAGATTTATATAATTATAGTATCATATTATTTGTAGTTATATCATAGAAAAAGAAGTATATCAATAGTTCCAATTATTTAAATTAATATATATATGAAATGTAATATATTTTATGTTTAACAATCATATGCAAATTTTATTATTATTATGAATATTATAAATATCTATTGTTAAATGTGTAGTACCTAAATAATCAAAGATTACTTTAGGTATGTTGAATATTTCTCATAATAGTTCATGCTAGTGTGATTTGCATCAAATAATATTTCTCATGTTAGTCATATGGATTGCCTAAATTAGTTTGTAAAATTGCCTTTTTTGCATTTTCTATAAAAGACAAAGTGAGATTTTCTTGTATATTTTAGTAATATGATATTTATGCACAAAAAATAAACTGTTTGTAGTAACAAAAACATATAAATCGTGCCTAAATATAATTTTTATAAACGCTATCATTTATCATAGATAAGTGAGATGTTAATGAATCGCAACAACAAATATTACAGTGTCTTCCACAATTTCTTAGTTAAGATAATGTGATCATTTTTATGATATCCTCGCTTAGTTGCTTAGTTTCATGTGATTTTTTTAAAATAATTATGTCTAAGACAGTAGTCAGAATGTGCAAACATTATTGAAATAGTCAACTTTTTGCCGTCCTAAGTGGCAATAAAACCCATACTTAGATTCTCCTTATTAGTCGCATTTTCTGCATTTTAGTACAATAAATATACTTACATAATTTGAGCTCAAAATTACTTAGATTAATGTGCAATATTATAGACATCTTTATTTTTACTTTTATTATTTCATTTTTAAAATGATGAAATAGAATTATACATTTTATAATATGTTAAAAAGAAGTTTATGTAAATGAATAACAGTTCACCATGTTGCCTTATTCTGTTATGATGTAGATACTTATTGTGAATTAGATCTACATTATATTATTATAGTTTCTGCTGTTTTATATAAAACACTAATTTAGTACTATTTAATAAATTTAAGAATGCATAGTCATATAATAGAGTTGCAAATTATATTCGAATTATATGTTACTGATATCTGTTTTTATTAAGCAATTAGTTGAACAGAGAAAGAGAAAACTTAGTCCTTATTAGTACCTATATTTAATTTTTACTTAGAAATATACGAATCAATGACATTCTTTTGTAGTTACGATTGATATGTTACTTAAATTATATAGTGTGTGTAAGATTGACTGTTTTACGTATGCTCGATACGCGTGATGACATTAGAAAAACCATTGAGATGTACTGTTAGAAAAGTAATAAATTTTGTTTTTTTTGTTTTGATAAATAAATGCTAATAATAAACTATTTGTTATATATTACTTGCTTTTATTTATTGCCTTGTTGAAAATTCTTTCATTTTAAGACCTTATATATCAGAACTTGTGTAAAACAAATTTATTCTTTATAAAAAGGCACTTTTAGTTTTGCTGTATTTATATAGAACAGTTCATCCAACTAACAAGGGAAGTACCTGGGCTGGCCCCTCAAGATTTTTCCGGATATCATATAAACTTATTATTCACATCAGATAAAATAGATTTGTAACATACGTAGCCCCACGCTTTTCAATTTTAATATTATATTTTTTAAGTTTTGTTAAGCTGTAGAATTAGATTTGGTTATTTGCATAGCCCAGTAAAATAAGTTTAGCATAGTTCTACATGTGGTATATCATTAGATATTCCCCATACCAAGCCTAAGAAGTTCAAGACAAAAACTATTGCTACCTACTACCCTTTCTCCATCAAGGCCCCTTTTTCCAAAAAATTTAAATCACATGTGGTATACCATTTACCTCCCCCTGAGCTAGGGAGTTCAAAAACACCACTTCAGTCAATGTCTTCTACTTTTCCCATGCCCATTATCCCCCCAAGACAAGTTACTGTGCCAGTACCGTAGTACAGGCTCCTTAGACACTAGTAAACATTAGAAGCAAGCTCATTGCATATGGAGAGGTGTAATAGACCAGGAGTGAGGGATGTTTTATTGCACTGTGGTGATTTGGAAATTAATGTTATATCACATTTTGTTTTGTTTTGTTTCGTTTTGTACGAATATTTAATGGGGCTAATGAGAGTGGAGTGTATAGAGGGAAGTTGTCTTGAGTATGTTTAAAAGATTTTCCAAATCTTGTAGAAGCATATTTTTCTAGTAGGGTGCAAGAACTAACTATAATGATTTGGCTTGTGTAGATATCTGAAAAAGAGGAGATTTTTAGATTATTTAGAAAAGAGAGGAGATTATCCCTAAAAAGAGAAGGCTAAATCTTTTACACAGTTCACAGTCAAGAAGTACAGCAAAGCCACTATTGGCTTTCATAGCTACAGCAATAATAACCTATCAATAAAAGATTGACCATATCTCAGCGGAGGTGTAACCTCAACACTCATAATGCTGGTGAAGATCATCAAAGAAATAACTTTTGTTGGTAAGAAAGAGGAATTTCTGCTGAATTCTCTGATAATTCTAGAATGATTCATTTCATAGGTGAACATCTTGAACGTGAATGGTGCAAAGTTGTATATGCACAAAGTATAATGCTGATGTTAACGTAGTAGAAGGTGTTAGTCAATGCATTGCCATATATAATACATTGCCTTCTTACTTGAAATGTTGTTGAAAACATCCCTCAATGCTATATGACCCATGATGTTTCTTAGTAACACGTCCTATTATTTGGTTATGCACTTTTAATATCATAAGTGCATTAATTTCTTTTGAGTGACATTTCTATAAATTTTTAATTGCACCCCATTTCATCTTGTGTTGCATTGACGTTGCGGAAATGGCACGAAAATAAAATTTCTAGGAAGAATCAATGCACGAAAAAATATTTGATAAGAAGATCGTATGACACAAGGTAAAAGAAGCATAAAACACTTTAGTTTTTAGACCAACCTGAATGATTTTTGACAAATTCTGACTTATTAATTTTTTCGAGCAACATTACAATCCAAAGATCGCAGGTTCGATCCCCGGCCGAGCTGGTAATTTTTCATAGCGAAGAAAAATTTAAAACATGCCTTCTTTTCGGATAGGAAGTAAAACTGTAGGTCCCGTGTCAATGCGATGTTTGGCACGATAAATATCCCTACTGGGGGTGGAATTCCTCCAGATTCGGCTAAATTCTAGTAGGGTCGGCCAAATGATCATAGCAATCGGTGCCATGAGGTACGAAGGATGCTCCGTCATCCTGATTCCTCGCCCAAAAACAAACAAACAAACAAACATGATTATATAATATGAAGATTTCCAGGAAATCTGCTTGTTGTCATGGATATCATCTAAATCTGAGTTTCCCTATTGCTGTCTACAGTGTTGTACGATTTTCAATTAAATTTATTATGCTCTTGTTACAATCGCATTTAAAATATAATATTGCTTCCACTGTTTCATCGACTTTGCTACTTCATGTTGTTTGTTATTTTTTTTGCAAATAATGCTCCAGACACTTTTTAGTAAAATCTGTAGGTACTTACAGGTAATAAATACAGTATGATCGATGAAATACAGTATTCGATAAATACGGTATATATGATGAGGAAAAAAAAACTCAATATTTGAGTTTTTCTAAGCTGCTAAAGCATTAAAATCAAAATTCTTCTGCAAGTCTCTGCATAAGTGAATAATTCCTAATAAGAACTTAATTTGTTTATTATAAATCCCTTATTGTTTATAAAAATATCATGTTTGATAATCATGTTACAGTCTTTTTCTATTGCTTTTCCTTTTTTGTCAATTGTGTTTCAATGTGTGTCTAATGTGTTTCCAATGACAAATAGGGAAAGTCATTTGCAACATAGCTTTGACATTTCATAATCTGGAAAGTCATTTGCTAAACAGGAAAATGCAATTGACAAAAGAGGAAAAGCAATGGAAAAAGACTGTAATATAAATTTTAAAAAATCAAAAATTTTATAAAATCAATTAAATGAAATAGGAAAATGGACATTAATATTGAATATTGGTAGGTAACACTTATAAATGGATACACGGATACATGGATAAATGGATTATAGTCCAGTGCTTAAAGACAAAAATCACTGGAATAACGCAATTTAACCAATCCAAACGAAATTTTTTAATTAAGAAGGTGTATATGTGTACATAAAAATAAAAAAGGTTATTCTGATAATAGGGTAGCTTGTCCCAAAAAATTAGACTAATAGTCCAAAAAACGTTTTATTTAAACATCTCTATTACTGCTTATAGTCGAAGTATGCTTGCGCCTAAGTGTCCCAGCGCTGAAGTGTGCTTGCACCGAAGTTTCCTTGCACTGAACTGTCTGGTGCCAAACTGTCCTCGCGCCGAAAAGGCCGCGCCTAAATGGCCGCGCCCAAATGTCCTAGACCAAGTATAACATGTTCATGTTACATAATTTATCACATCTGGCTTCAACCACTCCCTCAAATATTATGAAAGCTTCTTCAATTCTGTTTACAATTACTATGAAAATATTAGTAATCCAGCAATCCAATGAAATAGTATACCACTACAAACTTATTAAAAGAACACTTGATACAGATATGTCAGACACATCAGCATCACATTAGTGATTTCTTGTGAATTTCACGCTTAGATGGGTAGCATAGAGACTGTTCTAGTGCTAAGTGACAAGAAGCATCTTAATCTTGATCTTTTGCTAACCAAATGACCAAAGAATATAGCTACTGTGGGTTAAGTTTTACAAATTTATACTCTAACTGAACTATACACCATAGATCTGTAGTTTCTTGTAATCCCTAATTTTAGAAAGGGTGTAATTATAATAAGCACATGAAAAAATATAAAACCTATAAAAAAATTAGGGATGGTTTTAAAAAAAGCATGAGATCAAATTATCTCGAACATCCTTTCATATTTCAATCATTTATATATTTTATATAAAACGATAATAAAGTTTAAGAGGACATTGCTCATCTTAAATTCCAACTTTAACCTCTCTTAACTCTATAACTAACGAAAATTGATCTGATTGCCATATCTTCCTTATTGATTTGTTATAGTGTTCTAAGCATATTGTGCAGGGGCGACTCGTGGCCATTTTCTCTGGGTAGGCAGAATTACAAATGCACAATTTATGATATAATCATCAAAATTGCAATTCGCAAATAAATTAAATACCACTATGGTGCTAAAAAGTACTATCAGCAAAATAAGAACAATATTTATCAAAAAATAATTATGTATTATATACATCAAGAAATAAGAAAATGCTGAAAAAAACGAAAGACGTAGTACCAATAAGCAAAATAAACAATACATATCATAACAAATAAATCAAAAGTGAGCAAGCTGCAATGCCAGAGAGCACGAGAAAATAAATTTTATTTCATACTGTGTCACATTTGTCAGTTTTACGTCAAACTTTTCAGTCCAGAACATGCGATTTAACAGTCTAGTATGACTGTAAATACTATTATGTAATTAGGAGATTAAGCGATACTTTAAATCCGAGAAGATGTATTATAATGCCGAGGCGCCAGCCGAGGCGTTATAACATCTTCGAGGATTTAAAGAAGCTTGATCTCCGTATTGCATAAGTTGTTTTATTTTATTTCGTATTTCAATCCTAATTTCTCCCTTTTAAAATTCATCCGAATTTATTGTATAATGAAGCAAGTTGCCTTGTCTGTCATCATAGTAACCAAGGAGATAAAAAGCAGCATGTTACGTGTGGCTGTTATGAACATCAAATGATTTTTGCGTTGCCAACAACGGAGATCAAGAACGTCTTGAACTCCGGTGTCATTGACAACGGAGATCAAGTTATACTTTATTTTACTAATTGTAGTATATAAACAATTGTTTGAAATACGAAATGAAATAAAAAATTTTATTTGTTACTCATTTGTAAACGTCAATTTATCAAAACACCATATTAATAAAGAAAGTTTATTTTTACAAGCTACTAACTTGTAAAATTTTTACAGATTAACCGTCAGTTTTACAAGTTAGTAGCATTATTTACATTAGAAAATTTTGTTTTATTTGCATCATAAACGTTAAAAATCATGGTACAACTGTTATTTCCCGTAATAATATATTCACGCTCGTATCTTGAAGATGACTTTTCTGGCAATAAACTTGAAGCTACGCTGGTGGCTTCCTTAATAATTGCTTTGGGCACATTCATTTTCACCAAAATTGTGAAAATAAATAAATCGTGAAATAAACAATATGCAATCATGGTAACGTTTTCAAAGCTTACCACAAATTTATTGCGAATTTTTTGTAATCGAAATTTGAATATGTATCTGAGGTGTTTTCATTTATTTACAAATGAATAACAAATAAAATATATAACAATACACGCAAGGTAACTGGTTTTACTGGCTCCAGCAGGTGACAGGCTCGTCTACGACTCTACGAATAAAATAACTTATGCAATACGGAGATCAAGCTTCTTTAAATCCGAGAAGATGTATTATAATGCCGAGGCGCCAGCCGAGGCGTTATGACATCTTCGAGTATCGCTTAATCTCCTAATTACATAATAGTATTTACAGTCATACTAGACTGTTAAATCGCATGTTCTGGACTGAAAAGTTTGACGTAAAACTGACAAATGTGACACAGTATGAAATAAAATTTATTTTCTTGTGCTCTCTGGCATTGCAGCTTGCTCACTTTTGATTTATTTGTTATGAGATGTATTGTTTATTTTACTTATTGGTACTACGTCTTTCGTTTTTTTCAGCATTTTCTTATTTCTTGATGTATATAATACATAATTATTTTTTGAGAAATATTGTTCTTATTTTGCTGATAGTACTTTTTAGCACCATAGTGGTATTTAATTTTTTGCGAATTACAATTTTGATGATTATATCATAAATTGTGCATTTGTAATTCTGCCTACCCAGAGAAAATGGCCACGAGTCGCCCCTGGTAACATGTTGCGGTTGGCCATGAATAATTTTCAGCTCATGCAACAGTTTTATTAATTCAACAATTATATACTCATAGTTTGCAAATTCGCGGCTATTGTCAGTTTTGTAGTATGGCTGGAGATCCAAATTCAAGGAGGATTTTCAAAAACATAGCTACTTAAAGAGCTTTTGATTTCAAAGGACATAGGCAAATAAATTTAGTAATCATTTGTATTCTCTATCCTGACTTGACCGTTAATCGATCAAATCAACTTGATCGTTTGATCTGATTTAAAGCAAAAATTATGTTATCCTTAGCTCCATGGCCCAGTGAAATATGTGCCGAATACAATATTCGAAACATGTTTTCGTATGGTGTCACATAGATAATATTGCCATTATTTCCCAATCTTCTCTTGATGACCACTGACTTCTGTTCTATCTTGAACGTGTCATAAAGTTTCGATAGATGATAGTGACGTGGAGTTTTCTTTCCTTTTGTTTGCTTTGCACTCAAGATTTCTATAGCAACCTAAATTTTTTAAATGAAATTTATGTATTGATTTTGAGGATAGGATTGTATCTATTTTAATTTGTTTTATAACAAATTGTTAATAAACATCTAATACAAAATGCATAAAAATTAATGTAACAATCATATGCAAGTTTGTTTCCAGGAAATTGAGCAGCAGTTATTTTACTGCTCTTACTAATGTTATTAATGATAATTGTTATTTGTTACGTTAATTGTAATGCATTTTCTGTCACATATTTATTAATAATTGTCACATAAACATCTTAAAATAGTTTATAACTTGATAAAATTCAACTATAAATATTTATAAAAATTTGCATGAAATCTGTAGAACTGCGCGCATTCTAGTATCCAGTAGCATTATTATTAATAAATTAGTAAGTGTTGTTTAATTTCCTGAAAACACCTGCATCCGTTATTTTCCTATTAATTTTCTTAATGATAATTTTTACGTTATCTTTTATGAATCTTCTGTTATATATTTACTAATAAGTGTTACAAAGCAACTTAAAATAAATATTCTTTTAAAATTTCTAAATTTGTAAACACTAGGCGTCATCTGGTAACCAGTAGCACTATTAATGATGATATTATATTGCAGCTTGCGTCGCTAATGTATTCATACGGTTTGTCACCAATATATCAATGGAAAAGCATATCAGGGTGCCAGGAAACCACCATCAACGTCTTCTGCTATCCTAATGCACGATTTCTACGTTCTGATGAGGAATAAACTTCATATAATAGTTTTTATTAATCTTTTCATTTTATTAGAATTTTTACTTTTTTAGATGTAACAGAAAATGCATAAGAATTAACCTAACTAGCATTAAACATATTAGTGAACAATTAACTGATAATAACAGCTATGCACCGATGTGATTCCTGGAGATTTGGCCGAACTAAGCCTAACTGTTAATTTAGAACTTCGTGGGCATGGAGAATTTCGATCAGGATAATATATTTTTTTATTTTAAATTTAATATTTACAATCTTTCGATTTCAGAGCATTCGGGAAATTTTATGTTACAATATATGACATGCAGGGATTATAATAATAATAATAATAACTACTACAACCCATAGCCTAAACCAAGGCCCCAGAAGCTATAAGCTGGTGCGGGAGGGATGGGGCGATTATTATTATTATGTAGGCCCAATGTATGGCTGCAGCCGACATACATTGATCCGATAATCCATCCCTTTTCTCCCCTTTCCTATTAATTATATAAATTGTTTAATTATATGACATTATAAATTAGAAAGAGTTAGTTAAAAATATTCTATTAGTTTTATCCTAATTAAATCTACTAGTGAAGTCCATCGGTTTATAAAGCATTTTAATCGCCTCACTTCACCAACAGAATTTATTAATTTGTTTGCCAGTTCATTGGGATGCTCTTCCAGTCTGCTTTGATATGTAACACAATATTTCTTGTGTTCTTCGCTGATAGAAGGGACTTGCAGGTCTTGCTCGATGACAAAGTTTGGTACTTACCATGATGCATTAACAATCATTCTAAGGACCATATTTTGAAACCTTTGCAAAATTTCGATATCTGGTGAACTAGCTGTCCCCCAGAGTTGAATACCGTATTTCCATACCGGTTTCAAAATTGCTTTATAGATTAAAGTTTGCTTTTTACTGAGAGTTGTGAGTTGCGTCCAATTATCCAGTACATCTGCCGGAGTTTCAAGCCTAATTGTTTCCTTTTTATAAATATATGTTTTCGCCAATTTAGCCGTCATTCTAAGTGTAGCCCTAGATACTTTACCTCATCTGGTAAGGTAGAGTGTGGTCATTAAGTGTCACCGGAGGACAAGTCTCCTTTCGCAATGTAAAAGTTACATGCGTAGATTTTGTTTCGTTAGCTTTTATTTTCCAGGTTTTCAGTCATTTCTGGATTTTGTTTACGTTTGTTTGTAAGTTTTGGGATGCGGATTCTGGATTTAGATGTGACGGAAGTATAGCCGTATCATCTGCGAAGGTCGCAACTGTAGTTACTCTGGTGGTCAGAAGATCGGCGGTGTATAGCATGTAAAGTATGGAACCCAGAACACTCCCCTGGGGAACTCCAGCGTTTATGGAGTGCAGGTGCATGTACTCGCTTTGGTGGTTCACAAGAAAATGTCTGCTACTTAGGTATGATTTTAGGATGTGGAATAATAATCAATAAACGCAGCAGAACAGTATATTTTACCTTCTAGATGCCTATTTATTTGATTCACTATCCTATGCACCTGTTCAATAGTACCGTGTTTGTTCTTGAACCCAAGCTGGTGATTAGGAATTAGATGTTTTTCTTCTATTATGGGTAATAGCCTTTTTAATAGTAGTTTTGTTAGTACTTTGGATAACAGAGGTAAGAGACTGATGGGTCTGTAAGAAGTTATTTCGTTTATGTTTTTACCGGGTTTGGGTACTAGGATGGTTTGCGCAAATGTCAATGGTCAAAATGGCGTTGAATATTATCTGAATAACTTTTAAGCATTTGTCAGTTATTTCTTGCAGCACTTTCCCTGTTACGAGATCATATCCTGGAGTCTTCTTTTGATTAATTTCTTTCATAATGACTCTCTTCACTGCCTTGAATTTGAAATTACGTACGGGCAGATCCATTTGAAAGGGTGTTTCTAAGAATGATAATATTTCTTCTTCCTCTTCAGTCCTTTGTTTAGTTTGATGTGGCTTAAATACTTCGGAGGGGTGTTCAGTGAAGGCATTTGATTTTTCTTTGTCATTCCTACACCATGGTCTGTTGATGTCTTTAATTGGTGGAATAGATTGTTGGGGCCTCTTTATTTTGCTAGTTACTTTCCACAGTGAGTAATCGTTAGCTTGCTTCTGTGGTTGATAATCCACCAAGGTATTCTTGGGTTGCTTGATTCTTGATCTTGAGAAGCAATGCTTTTAGTTCTTTGGTTGCTCTATTAAGTTTGCGTTTGTTCTCAGCCGTTCTCTCTTTTCTCCATTGCTCTCTTAATTTGCGTTTATTTACAATCATTTCTTTTACTATAACCGGAAAACTTTCTGTCATGTGTGGTTCATTTCGGCCTGGTGTGGCTTGCCAAGCTGCATTTTGAATTGCTTGGATCAGTCTATGAAGTGCATGATCTATTTGCGTAAGGGAATCTTTAAATCAATTAAAAAGTCTAGTTTTTCCTTAAATATATTTCAATCGTTTTTTGGTGTAAAGTGTCGGTTGTTTTTCTTTTTTCACGATTTCTGCAAGAATTGTTAATACAACTGCGGAATGGTCGTGAAATAAATCCAGACACGACTCTATTCTTGTATGTTTGGTATCAATTCCTTTTGTAATATAAAAATCTCTGGCATTTTGTGGGAATCAGTGGGCCAGTAGCTAGATTCTCCAGTGCTCAGGTAATTAAGATTATTTGTATGTTTGTATGTTTTTCCCCTCCCCATTGTATGTTTTTTGAGTTGTAATCTCCACCGGCTATAAATCTATTTCCTAGTGTTTTAAAAAAGTTATTAAATTGTGCTCTTTTATTGTTGTGTTTAGGTGGACAATATATAGATGAGATTATAAGCGGACCCTGGTAATCTTCTATAACGATGGCGGTTGCTTGTAAATGATCATGTCTATATTTATCAATTTCATGATGTTTAATTTTCTTACTTACTATTATAGCACTGCCACCATGTGCTGTACCATCAGGATGTTTTGTATCATATACTGAGTAATTTGGTATGTGAAGTGACTCTTTGTCGTGTGCGTTTTTGTAATTAATAGCATGTCAATTTTATGTAATTGCAGATATATTTTTAACTCTTGTACATGCTGGGACAAGCCATTGGCATTCCATAACGTGATTTTATTTATAAGCATTGTTAATAAGTCTAAGATAGTGCTTATTTGTTCAGATTTTTTAACTATTTCATGTAATTCTGTCATGTCATTATTTTGTGAATACATAGCCATAAACGGTTGGATTAAGTTATTTGTGTTTTGCTGCTGATGCTGTATATTGAGATGTCTTGTTCTTGGTTTCTCGTCCGCAGGCATTTTCGATTTTTTTGATTAATTTTATATAAATTGCCACACGTTGCAGGGTGCCATTAAATATCTGAGGTGACATAATGATAAAATATAAAATAGAAAAATTGTTTTTCCTCACGATGACAGCGTCATAAAATATCTGCGGTGAAATCTAATAAAATAAAAAATATATAATACCCCAATATTTTTTCCTTTTCCCAATGGGCTATCTTAGGTTTAATTCGATAGAGCATGAAATGAATGAAATAATAAAATCTTATTGATTCTTATACCTGGAAGAAAAGAACTTACTACCAAGACACTTAGACTTCCGCAACTGGACAACAGCAAGCTAAGCTCTATATGTGAAAAGAAGAAGAAATGGATGCTTGTATACACATCAAATAAACACATAGATAAATTGAAAATACAGTCTTTATTTTTATTAATTAAAATAAAAGAAAATTTGATTCAAAGAAAAATAAAAGAAATAATATTTAGAACAGAACAGTAAACTAAAATAGGAAATTCTTTCCTGAGCTTGCTCAAATGTGTTAATTAGTCGTTAATAACCTGACATAGGGCTATAACAGTTCTCCATTTGAGCAAACTGACATCAATCAATGTTATTAATTAAAAATATTTACAAATGTTAAAATAAATTTTAACTTATGATAATTAAATTTTAATAAAGAAATTTAAATTGTTTTATTCGTAAGAATTTTATTATTTAAAAACTTTTAAAGTGAGAAATATGAATTCTGAAATTATTCAGATTGTCTTTATAATTTTTGTTATTGAAAAATTAAATCAAAACCTTTTATTTTGATCAACCTTGTATATAAAGTACGTCGAGATCCACATCAATCTTATTTTAAATTGGTAGTACTGCTACTGCTTTTAAACTGTCAGATGATTTTATAAAATGAAAATCCATCGATTGTCAACACGATAATGGAAATAAATCTTCTTGAATTTATTTAATAAACAACTCGTTCACAATTTCATACAATAGTAGAACAACAAATAAATCGTCTTTAATTTTAAAATATCCAGGTAAATTATTGTTACACTTTGTTAAAATTTTCCTTTGTTGACATATAACATATGGTTGTTACATAACCACACTTATTTTACAGGTTTTTAATCTCGAGTCTATGAAGTGCATCATCTATTTGCATAAGGGAATCTTTAAATCAATTAAAAAGTCTAGTTGTTCCTTAAATATCTTCCAATCGTTTTTTGGTGTAAAGTGTCGGTTGTTTTTCTTTTTTCACGATTTCTGTAAGAATTGTTAATACAACTGCGGAATGGTCGTGAAATAAATCCAGACACGACTCTATTCTTGTATGTTTGGTATCAATTCCTTTTGTAATATAAAAATCTAGTAGATCTGGCATTTTGTGGGGATCTGTGGGCCAGTAGCTAGATTCTCCAGTGCTCAGGTAATTAAGATTATTTGTATGTTTGTATGTTTTTCCCCTCCCCATTGTATGTTTTAAAAATAGTTATATAGTAAAATAGTTATATATTTAATTTTACTCTTATTATTTTCATTTATTCCTTCAACTATTTAATCTATATTATTAATGATTTCATATCCTTATAGCCATCGTAGCCCTACAGATATAATATGTCACCGCGGACAAAAAAAGGGATTATTATATTAGGGGTCATATATTAGAAAGGCCTCTAGCATAGTTACTGGTGTGATAATTTGCAGTTTAGTTATTGTACCCTAAAAAGTTACCACCTTCCAAACCGACTATAGTGCTCTTTTCTTTGCATGGACAACTGTTATCCCTCTCAGAATCTTAGGTCATTAGCAGATTTCTTCCAGTTTTGAATAGGATGTAGCAACATGTGTTTCTTTAAGGATCTGGTAATTCACTTTCAGGTACAATTCCGGATAATTAGGGGTCAAATAAATTAACAGGTAGCAAATACCTGATTACGGTATTATTCAGAGGATTATAAGATCTTGAAAGTAGTTACTGGAATATTTAATTTCTAAAGGGAAAGGATCTAACATTTGTGTACAAGCAGTATTTGTAAGAGATAGATGGGTAATGTGTTGTAATGTGTGTAATGGGTAACAGTGTTTGTGTATTGTTTTATATTACAGTATTACAGCAAGTACGCAATCGAAGATTATTTTAGAGATTTTTTAGTAATTGTTAATTACTAACAGTTGATTCTTAATAATTATTAATTACTAGTAGTTGGTTTTCTTATTAATTTACAACTTTTTGTTATGAGAAGACAACTAATTCTCTATTACCAAAAACTCGAACGAACGCATATATTTTTTCCCGCCACCCTTGAGTAGCTTATTAGTGATAGCACCCCTTCTTACACCATGGCTAAACTAAAGCAATGGCAATGCTTTGGTAACCCAGCTAAAAATCTTAAATTTTTGTTTCAAGCATAAAATATACAATTATTTTATAAAAATCGAATTACATCCTGTTTAGAATGATTATCTTTGCCATACTAATATTACTTCAGTTCTAGTCTTAAAGGGTTTAACATAGTCAAAAAAGATAGACAAGATGGATATGGAGGTGTAGCTATTCTTGTTTCTAAAAACATTACTGTAACAAGAGAGAAAAAGAAAGAACCTCTTTTCGAGCAACAAATGGTGTGTTCTACCGCCTTCGAGAGAATGACGCATCGCACAAGCATGTAAACCAGACGCGGTTTATTCTAGCATTTTCTAGAATACATAGAAGGTTCCAGCGACTTCTGGTGCGTTTATATGAGGGTATAAAAGCGGATTCGCGGATAAAAGAGGATCAGTCAACAGCAAGTCATTAACTGTGTATTACAAAATAAATAGTGAATATAAATGTTGTATTAGAAATTCATAGTCTGTAAATAATAGTTTTTAATGGTTTATAATCATAGCGTTAATTTATAGTGTATTCATTAGTGTATAGAAATAAATATTTGTTTGTGAATAGACGATTTAAACAGCACTTGTGTTATTATTTGAAAAAGAACGTTACATTACATACAAGGAACTAACCGTTAATAGTAACTTGAATAATAAGATTGAAGTATGTGCTATAATGCTGGAAAAATCAAATTTAACTATTGCTTTAATATACAACCCTTCCAAAATGAATAATATAACATCTACTGATTGGGAAAACTTATTTTCCCAGCTTCAATCACCTGCTCTTATGCGGAGATTTCAACTGCCATCATACTCTTTGGGGGAGTTTTTTCAACGAGAGATGTGGAAATGCACTTATCGATGCAATTGACCATCTTGATTTAATTGTTCTAAATGACGGATCTCCCACTAGAATATCTCCTCCCGGCTCTCCTCCTTCCGCTGTAGATCTTTCGATTGTATCGCCTTGTCTAGCACGCATAATAGATTGGACTGTTATCCCGGATACTATGGGATCTGACCATTTTTCTATTTCCATAAACCTATTAGGTTTCTGTAAAAAAAAAAGTAAATCCAGCAACTATCTGGAATGAAAGTAGGCCTGAGTGGGTCAATTTTAAATTACACAAATAATTGAAAATTATTTTCTCACAGGTAATATCCCTGAACTTTTTACAAATTTTATAGACATATTGACAAATGCAGCAGATTATGCCATCCCAAGAAGTAAACCTTTTACACCTTCGAAGTCCTGTCCAATATGGTGGGATGACAAGTGCTCTCACATGATCTCTTTACGTAAAATCGCGGTTACAAAATATAAACAAATGTCCAATATAGAAAATTTCATAGCTTACAAAAAGATCGAAGCACAAACTAAATTATTATTCGAAAAGAAAAAAATATCGAGTTGGAGAAACTTCATATCAAGTCTAAACAAAAATACTTCTATTTCCACCATTTGGAAATTCGTTAAAAAAATTGCTGATAAAAGCTTCACAAACAATAAAACGGTTCTCACTGAAGATTTAATTGAAAAATTATTTAATTGCATTGCTCCTCCCTTTGCTGATAATGAATTTATATGCAATGTCAAAAATATGCACAAAAACAAGGATGACATATTTTCCTCTGCTTTCTCTATTGCAGAATTAGAATCTGCAATCAAAACTTCTCGTTGTACATCTCCAGGCAAAGATGGTTTTAGCTACAATATGATCAAAAATCTACCTCTAGTAGCTAAAAAACTTTTTACTTAAAAGTTATAATGATTGGTAGTTACATGGTAAGTATATCGATCACTTCAAGGATATCACTTAGGTTTTCCTTTTAAAACCAAAGATCCCAACGACTCTTCTTCATATCGGCCTATTTCTCTTTTGTCTTGCTTTGCAAAAACTTTCGAAAGGATGATTAAAGTTAGACTGGAATTGTACCTTGAATCCAGATCCCTTTTACCCACGTCTCAATACGGGTACAGGAGAGGGAGAGGAACTACTGATGCAGTTACTCAGCTGGTTACGGACATACAATGCACATTTTCGCATAATGATTATCTTTCATGTCTTTTTATAGATCTGAAAGGTGCTTGTGATTGTGTTGATTTAAACATACTTCACAGCTAATCCGTATGGGTATTAATGAGAAAGCTTCCGCCAATATTTTAGAACTTTACAGAAATCGTAAAATCCATATTAAAGACCACAACAATATTTTGCACGGGCCAAGAGTTGTCAATAGAGGTCTTCCTTAGGGGGCGGTCTTGAGTCCTACTCTCTTTAATATTTACACGGCTAGCTTACACAGCATATTCGATGAAAATATTAGAGTTATACAATACAATACGCTGATGACATATGTATTTATACAACTCGGAAGTCTTATAGTGAGTGTCTTAGAGATCTCAGATACATAATGTACAATCTTATAAGTTGGTTAAACGAGCACTCCTTCTCCATATCCCCTAATAAGTCTGCGGTGATGTCTTTCTCTCGTCATCGCGACATACCGAGAAATTCCATAACCCTTTGTAATTCTGTGATTCCTGTTACAGAAAATTACAAATATCTGGGAATTGTCATAGATAAAAAACTGACTTGGAGAAATCATATTGAGCACATAAAAACTAAAACAGAAAAAGGTATAAATTTACTAAAATGTGTGACAAAGAGGAAATGGGGCGCCGACCCCAAAACCGCTCTTATGTTCTATAGATCCTATATTCGCTCCATAATAGATTACGGGTGTATTTTGTATGGATCAGGGGCTGACTCTAATCTCGCTTTTATCGATCGGATTCAGTTAAAATCTCTAAAAATTTGTTTAGGAGCTTTTAAGTCCTCCCCTTCACCGGCAATATTAGCAGAAGCTCAAGAGCCGCCCCTGTTAATTCGAAGACAATTTTTAACCCGCAAAAAAATCATTTTTATCAGCTCATTATTTCCCACAAAAATAATGCATTCTCTCCATAAGTTAGCAGTTGAAGACTTAACAAATAATTATTGGAGACTAAAAAACAGTCCTCCTTTAGCGGAAGCTCTCACATTTACTTATAGCTTGTCATGCAAAATTAAGAACTTTCACAATAATCTTATCACGAATTTAGATTTCGACATAATTATGTTTAAGCCAACAATTATATACCCTACATATTCTGAGATTCCAGTCGAAAATAGTGCAATCATTAATTCAGTCACTGAGAAATACAGACATTTTTGTTCTATTTATTGTGACGGGTCTAAAACCGACGAAGGTACTGGTTGTGCATTTTATGTTCCTAAAATTAAACTAGCTTTAAAATTTCGATTACCCTCTTTAGCCTCTGTTTTCACCGCAGAAGCCTATGCTATTCTGCAAGCCTTGAAATGGGTACAAAGAGGGGATTACAACAATTTTTTCTGATTCTTTGTCGGTCCTGCAAGCTATTTCGAACCCAACAACCAGAGTTAACAGTAACCACATCATAAACGACATCCGGATAGAGTTGTTAAAATTAAAAACGTTGGGTATCTGTATTATCTTCGTTTGGGTGAAGGGCCACGTGGGTATACATGGTAACGAAATAGTAGACAAAGCTGCCAAGGAAGCTATCTCCTGTCCATAGATATGAGAGGTTTTTATAACTCCAGACATTATAAATTTCTATAAGAGGCAGATTCGTCCCAATTGGGAAAGACTTTGGCAAGAATTTCGATTCCAATCCAACAATCAATATACTACATTACATCCAATACTACCAAAGGAAATTCCACACATTTTCTCATATTTAGTTTCCAGATTTTATTCTACCTCCCTAACCCGACTGAGGTTAAATCATGGCAAATTTCCATCTCACCTTTTTAAATTGGGCATTGTGCCTTCTCCAGTATGTCCCTGCGATAATCACTCTTTCGGAGACTTAAATCACATATTATTCGCTTGTTTACAATATCAAAGATTGAGACTACAATTTATGTCACGACTCCAATGTTTGGGAGTACAGTTTCCTGCCAGCGTCGTCTCATTGCTGTATGATAATGATAAGAAAATATCAGATGAAATCATTAATTTCTTGAAAGAATCAAACATATCTGTCTAATATAATGTAAGAAATAAAGTATATCTATAATATATATTTATATGTAATAAATTTAAAAAGTCTGTGGTAAATGGATCTTATCCAATGCCAAAAAAATGTGTTATCTGCACAATCTCTATAACAATATAAATCGTAAAATGCTTTTAATAAAAAAAATAGCAAAATATATTGTTTGTTGCCTGAAAACGTAATGTCGCAGCTGTAGTTACAAATAAAAAACATCTGATTTCTTAAGGGATGCATTATTAATTTATTATACAGCAATATCCCATTTTTCTAATAAATATCAAGTTAATTGTCATCATACTGAAAATCAATTGTTAATTGTAATGACAAATCAATTAATAATTTTAACTAACAATTACTCAATTGTGAATTGTCGGAGCAACTAACAATTAATTAATTGTTAATTGCAATTGACAATTAACAATTAATTAATTGTAATCATGCAAAATAAAAAATATTCACAATTAATTAATTTAATTGTCAATTGCAATTAACAATTAAAGTATTAATTGTCAATTGTTAATTGCCAGTAAGATTTAATTTTGCCCAACACTGATTTCTACCATATTTACGTTCTCGTGTCATCCTATTTTTTTACAAATTTACTCTTTTATAATTTTATATTCTTATCAGATAATTATTATAAACTATGCATTACTTGGAATAAAAATATTTTAGAATCATTCAAAGTATCTGGTTATAATTCGGTTTTTACAGTTTTAATGTGTTGAGAAAAATATTAAATTCATTTTCTTTATGATAGAAAATCATGGTAGTTTACAGTTAATAAAACAAAGTAGGATAGAAAATGCGACCTAATTATGTATATTCTTTAAAAAAGAAAACATCTAATGCTATATAAGAACGATAATTAAAAGAAATATAATCGTAAGTACCTTTCAGATCTATAAAAAAAAACATGAAAGATAATCATTATCCGAAAATGTGCATTGTATGTCCGTAACCAGCTGAGTAACTGCATCAGTAGTTCCTCTCCCTCTCCTGTACCCGTATTGAGACGTGGGTATATGAAGAAGAGTCGTTGGGATCTTTCTTTGGTTTTAAAAGGAAAACCTAAGTGATATCCTTGAAGTGATCGATATACTTACCATGTAACTACCAATCATTATAACTTTTAAGTAAAAAGTTTTTATATTGTAGCTAAAACCATCTTTGCCTGGAGATGTACAACGAGAAGTTTTGATTGCAGATTCTAATTCTGCAATAGAGAAAGCAGAGGAAAATATGTCATCCTTGTTTTTGTGCATATTTTTGACATTGCATATAAATTCATTATCAGCAAAGGGAGGAGCAATGCAATTGAATAATCTTTCAATTAAATCTTCAGTGAGAACCGTTTTATTGTTTGTGAAGCTTTTATCAGCAATTTTTTTAACGAATTTCCAAATGGTGGAAATAGAAGTATTTTTGTTTAGACTTGATATGAAGTTTCTCAAACTCGATAATTTTTTCTTTTCGAATAATAATTTAGTTTGTGCTTCGATCTTTTTGTAAGCTATGAAATTTTCTATATTGGACATTTGTTTATATTTTGTAACCGCGATTTTACGTAAAGAGATCATGTGAGAGCACTTGTCATCCCACCATATTGGACAGGACTTCGAAGGTGTAAAAGGTTTATTTCTTGGGATGGCATAATCTGCTGCATTTGTCAATATGTCTATAAAATTTGTAAAAAGTTCAGGGATATTACCTGTGAGAAAATAATTTTCAATGTGTAATTTAAAATTGACCCACTCAGGCCTACTTTCATTCCAGATAGTTGCTGGATTTACTTTTTTTTTACAGAAACCTAATAGGTTTATGGAAATAGGAAAATTGTCAGATCCCATAGTATCTGGGATAACAGTCCAATCTATTATGCGTGCTAGGCAAGGCGATACAATCGAAAGATCTACAGCGGAAGGAGGAGAGCCGGGAGGAGATATTCTAGTGGGAGATCCGTCATTTAGAACAATTAAATCAAGATGGTCATTTGCATCGATAAGTGCATTTCCACATCTCTCGTTGAAAAAACTCCCCCAAAGAGTATGATGGCAGTTGAAATCTCCGCATAAGAGCACTGGTGATTGAAGCTGGGAAAATAAGTTTTCCCAATCAGTAGATGTTATATTATTCATTTTGGAAGGGTTGTATATTGAAGCAATAGTTAAATTTGATTTTTCCAGCATTATAGCAGATACTTCAATCTTATTATTAAAGTTACTATTAACGGTTAGTTCCTTGTATGTAATGTTTTTAGAAACAAGAATAGCTACACCTCCGTATCCATCTTGTCTATCTTTTTTGACTATGTAAGTTAAATTGTTTTTCAATCCAGGTTTCTGAAAGAATCACTATATATCTCTCATTTTTATTAAGATAGTTTCATAATGAAGGAAGTTGCTTAATAATAGAGTGAGAATTCCACTGTAAAATTCTTAGGGATTCAATAAGTTGACTCATTATCACTTATTTCTTGAATATCTGAACTTTTGTCTATGTCCAATACGGAAAATAAACTTTGTTTAATATTAGTAACAAAATCAGAGGGGAGGCTCTGAGCAACTTCTTGGTTAACAAAGATCGAATTAACATAATCAACAATATCTTCAATAATTTTTTTTTTAGATTTCGGATAATCCTCCCTGGATGAGTGAGGATTAGGAATAATTGGTTGAGAAAAGGGGATTCGTTTAGGCCGTTGAGGATGTATAGGTGGGCTAGTAGGAGATGGTTCGTCTGGTTTGCGTTTTTTAGAAATAAATTCAGTTAAGACGGGCTTCCTGGCTGTCTTAGGTTTGAAGGTAATGAAATTACTTGATGTGTAGTTTGAAAAGAGTGGTGGAAAGTTTTCATTAGTATTTAGAACATTAAATCTGTTGTTTGTCGTTACTTTAGCATAGGACGGATTGTTTTCAATAGTTTCAGCTTGTTTGAATGATAAATTGTCATTGGCCATCCTTTGTTTGATTTGATACTGTTCTAAGTACTTTGGGCACTTTCTTGAAATTGGGCCGTGGTCTACCTTACTACAATTTAAACAAAATTGATGTTCTGGATCGCATGGCTTGTTTTGACAAAGTTTTTCACTGCAGTTTTGGCACCTTGCCTCTTTGGCTTTACAAAGTTTGGAAGTATGTCCATATTTTAAACATCGAAAACATTGGATGACTGGATAAATGTATTTGTCTACAGTAAAGTGAGATAGATTTATTTTAACGGTCTTAGGAATAGAATTTCCTAGAAATGTGACAATGATCATCTGCCTAGGGACATACTGTATATTACCGTCTTTATCAGAAAATTTTCTTTTCATCCGTTGTACATTAATAACTTCTTTTTCGGATTGGATGGACTTTTTCAAATAGTCTTCAGTAAAGAATGTATCGACCATTCTTATCACGCCTTTTTTTTTGAGTATAAAACGACCCTCCAGAGTCGTCCTTATCAGAATCCATGAAAAAAGGAAAAAATTAATTTGAAAAGAAAAAACTGACTTGTTTGTAACTAAATCCAATAAGGAAGAATAAAAGTAAAAGTTACTTCTATTCACTAACTAGATTCTAAAATATCGAACGCTATAAACTATCGCTCCGGTACGTTTGTACAGTTTTACTTTTTTAGTCCGAACTGTAACACATTTTTAATAGTTTACAAAGTTTATTTGTGCACCCAATATTACAATATACATATATATAGAACTATTTCAATTGCTCTTTTTATTTATTAGGGTTTGTTTAGGTCTGGGACAAGGTTGAAATGCGATCTGCTGTTAGTACAATACTAGAATGACCTTCATAGTTATATTTTTTATTTACATTAAAACTTTCATAGATAGTATTTAATTGTTACAATTTTAGTTGTGATTTTTAATTGCAATTGACGTATTAGTTGAAACTAAGTTTAATTGCAATATAAATTTAGTTGCAGTCTGAAATTAAGAGCTTAATTGCAGTTAAATTAATTGCAATTGAAATGTCACAATTAAATCTTCAATCAATTGATTAATTGATTAAGAATTTAACTGATTGATGCCCAACACTGGTAGAAATAACATCAGTGAATAGTTCCAACCCAAGCTAGCCGGTTCTGGAGCCCAGGAGAAACCGTCCACTACATCGCTGAGCTCGTGACTACCACAGGCGCTTTCAGCGTCTCAAACTCGGCTAGCCTGACCTGCGTCAGTGATACGTACGCTCACTTGCATCTATCTTAAGCAAACAAACTCGACGGAATGTTTATTATAGCAGGCTGAGTATAAAGAAAATAAGTAAATAAAATAAAGACAATAACTTTTCTATTTTGGTTTACTATTAAAAAAAATTTACAAAGTTTTTGAAGAAATTTGAAACCATTTTTGATTTGCACTCAATTTTCCCAGGGTAGGCACTGCCTAACCTGCCTACCTGGACGAACCGCCACTGATATTGTGTAATATTTAATACAGTATATAGGTACTTGTAACCCAAAAAGTTTACATCTTAGGAAATCATTTGTATGAGAATAAAAGTCTAATTGATTGTTAAATACCTATTGTTGCTGTTGTTATTAATTGATTAGTTATTATTTGTTGTTATTATTGTTAAAGTAGGTATCTTGTGTGGTTATGTTTAATTAATTATTAAGCTTATGTATATTCACTTATCTTTATTTTTAGTACCCAAATATATGTTTATTTATTTACTGTGTCAAATCTACTAACCAAAATAGTAATTTCCATAGCAAACGATTTCTTAATAGCGAAGAACCCCTGACCATAGTTATTTAAAGAAATGAAAGTTCATGGTGAATTCTCTTATTATGAGAAGTATTCTATCACTTCACTATCAATTTTAAACTGTTACTATAAACGTTAAGCTTGCTGTTGAACGGTAAACAAAGGTATACTCGATTAAATTGTAAAACAACAAAAATTGTGTTTCAATTTTTACATCTAGAAGACAAGATTTCCACGGAAATTTAAGGACAGTGACTAGTTTTCTGCTGAAATCTATTAACTGCAAGTAAAACTGAAGATTCTGATTGGCTGTATTTTGAAAAATGGCTTAACGTAATTAGCTCGTTTTTTATGAATGCAATTTTCATTTTAATTTTTTTAACTTTTTGCTCACCTTGAAGATTTTAGATTATTTTGAAGTTGGCCACTGCAAGGCATCACTAAAGAGGTTCCTCACTAGAATATTTTATAATTTCTTTTTGAAAATTTTCTAAATGAAAGAATGTTTATTTAAACATTAGTAGGTAATAATTATTTAATTATTACCTACTTATACAGCTAAGGATAGTTAGATATCTTAATAAATAATTCTTGGTTGGGTGCCACATTCATGTGTTTTAAAATATCTTTCGTGTTTTTTTTACTCTTTGCATGTAGTAACCACGATCTTGCAAGATTTTGATCTTAAAAAACATGATTTTAGGAACCTGAATTGCAGGAATCTTACCTACATACTCTAGTAGTTTTTTAAACCTCAAATACTCCAAGTAAAAAATAGATCTTGTTCAAATATATATTATTCCTTATTATCAAGCTCAGTAGCAGATTACTCACAAGACACATAAGGAATGTGCCTAGGGACCTTGGACTTTGGAGGGCCCCAAAGAGATTCCCTCTTTTAATTCTTTTTTTGTCCAAAAATAAATCACCAATATATTTAATTTAATTGTAATTAAATTATATTTAACATTGGCTGGTGGATTTGTGAAGGTGAAAGATCCTTTTTGAAGCTGTCGTTAATAAAAGATTAAAAAAGGATCACAAGGAGCCAAAATCATTTAAATGTATTCAGTCTAATATGCAAGATTTTCTCGGAATTAATTAGTAAATTTGCTGCCTTTAAAATCCACAAAGTATTGTAAATGTTGGTATTGTATTATACCTATATAATATATTATTTTATAAAAGTTTTATCAAATAAATAAACTACTCCTAGTAGAAAACATTACTGAAAATGTTCACTGACTCCTTCAAAAATTATTAAAAATGTTCAGAGGGGCTCCAATTGTAAACACACCTAGGGCCTCTGGAATATATTAATCTGCCACCAGTGGCGTAACTACAAAGATTGTGCGCCCCTACGAGGCTTACGTTTGCACCCCTAACATATACAATTTATACGGAAGTAACTTTTGTTAAAATGAAATATGGAATAATTAATAATAATCCGTTACTGTTTCATTTGCTTGTATCTCTTCAACGAATTTCTTCTAATATGATTAATGAGATTTAACACCAATTACAGCTTTTTTTCGGACTTTACTTACACTTCTGAAGTGTTCTAAATACACTTCTGAAGCAGCGCCCTTCGGAGGATTGCGCCCCCCGTGTCGCAAGGTCTGCGGGGGTGGTAGCTACGCCATTGTCTGCCACTGATAAAGCTGGATGAGAACATGACAGGATTTGGAAAAGTTTACTGGATATGCATTCCAAAGCATAAGCTACTAGCTTTCCTGCCGCTAGAAGGTAAGGGCCTAAGAGTAAGAGAGCAATTTAAACCTTTGCATACAGGCTGATACATCATTTGGATATTAGTAGAATTCTGTAAAACGATGTGGACAACTTGTAAAATGCTATTTGCTTATGAAACGTCAACATAGAAAAGCTTTCTTCAGACTGTAAGGGATCTAATTAATGTTTATAGTAAAAGAAAATGATTATTTTCGGGAAAATCTGCAGAGTTGCATGTAATTATTTATTAATTAATTATTCATCACTTGATCTATTATTGGGTACTTTAATTATTTACTTTAAAATAAATAATTAATCAATTCTATAATAAGAATTTCTTAAATATTTGTGACTAAATGACTTGGTAGTGTATTGTCTAGCATGCTAGACTTTCATCCAAGCGGCCCAGGCTTGGCTCCTGGTACCGACAGAACTGGTTAAGGTTTTTTGCAGTTTTTCCTTAGCTGTGACACAAATGTGGGATTTGCGCTGTTCCATCTCTAACTCGATTGCAGCCGAACGTTGGTAATACAAGAAACTTGCATTTTAAAATCACATTTTATAGAAGAACTACAATATTACAATTTAAAGAAATTAAAACATCTTTCAATGGTTGCTAGCCACTCTGGCAGAATACTTTTCAATTACATCATGTAACCCACTTTCTGTTCCTGGGTAGTAAGAGCTATTTTCCAATTGCTTATACTTAAAAGGTACCTACCTACCTATATAAAATGGCTGTTCCCCTTTAAAACTTTACTTTTGCAATCAGAACAACGATATTTTGAAGTTTCGTTTGAACTTTGAGTCACTTGTAGAACTCTCTAGAGCTTTCGTTTAGAGCGTTCTAAATGGATCTTTTTTTTTTAAATTCGAAAGCTCTATTATTATTTTATCTAGTTACCTATTTTTGTATCTACCTTAGCGACGTGTTTGTTTATAATTATATTACCTTTGATAATGACAGCATAGCTGTCGAAACAATATTGTCAGGTTATATTTTAATAAAACTGTGAAACTTTTACTAATCTTTATTTATTTCATGATTATGGAGTTCCACAAAGTAAGGCTGGAAACAATAAACAAAACTATAAGTAGTAATATTAATAGTAATAAGTAGTAATAATTTTTGAAAGATGCCATCAAAAGGTTGCAAGCATCCGGCAGACGCATTTTGTTATGTTTTGCGTCCATTTATTAAGCTAAGAACGGAGTAGGACAAACTGCCAAAAAGCCAGACTGGCAGCACTGTAAAGATAAGTTGCTCGTTGTTAAAATTTATTATTTTTAATTTTTATGTTTTGAAAACTTATTAAGAAATACATATGTAGTTGCAAGAATCTCCTACACATTAAGTAATGTGCAAATCAACTTTTTAGTGTTTTGTTATTTTCAGAGAAGAAAAAAGGGGTCAAAATTTGCTACTTTAGGCGAAAACCCACTAATCACTAAAGCAATACTTGGTGCTTACCTTTTGCAAGATGGCTCCTGCAAACTTCGCACTTTCTATCACGTATTCGAACTTTCATTTCATTATCACCCAGGTGCCCGTACCCATTAGCCTAGTTCTAGGACCAGAGAGAGCCACTGTGTTCAGAAAAGGGTAGCAAGTCAAGGAGCGAAGAAAAAGTACGTTGGAGATCCAGATTACAATTGCAGATGTGTATAGTTGCAGAGAGAGATATACTAGTCTTACCCCAATTACCGTATCGACAAGTCCATTGCTGAAACTCTGACGTCTAGGAACAAGCAGTAGAACTAATTGTTGTGTGAAAGTGTGCATGTCGCCAAGCTTTTTCCAATTTTTTCACCTGTTAAAGTGGGCTTTGCTCTTCCACTTCTACCAAAATGTGATCCGTATGTTTGACGCAATCGGATTCGTCTGTAACCTGAACGAGTGGCACTTCTTCATTGACACTTTATGACGCTATATATCGGAAACAAGTACACGTCTTTTGCAACATCAAGACCTTGCTACACGCCTTGAGGTATAATAAATACCCCTTTAATCGCCTTTTATTTGTTTAACAATGTTGTTTTTAAAGTAACTCTTCTGAATAGTTCAACTCTTTTTGTTTGGCATGTTGGCATCAGTATCATGATTATTAAATTTTAATTTTTTCTTGGTTAAGCTAGACTTGTTATAAATTGCATTTGAAGATATTTAGTGATCCTTGCTTCCACAAAGCAACGTGTTGGTTTCACGGGTAATATCTTTTTCCACTGTTTTTGTATTAAAAGGCGTTTCCATAAACAACTGCACATTTTAACCAAAATCTGTTTTATTCTGGACGACCTAATTGCCAGTAATCTATATTTGGTCATTGTAACCGTTCGTCTTTATGTATCTTTTGTTATTAATTTGTGAAGATGCGTTTGTTTTTTTATTTAATTGTCTATGGAGGTGAACTTCAATACTGATTTTGTTGAAAGGCAATTGAAATATTATAATATATTTTTTGCTTACTAGCTATAAGATCATCTTTAGATATTTAGACTATCTAGACTTGTAGAAACTAGAAGTTAACATTAGTTGGTGTTTAAAACAACCCGGATTAACCAAAACAAAAATTTGAATTAATTTTATAATAAGCCATAATGTCGCATTGATCTACGCCTTCAGATAATTTCCAATTATAAGAAGATATAAGATTCAAGATGTACTCATGTCTATACTTAATTAATTTTTAATTAAAAATAGGATACCTTCGAAAAGTCATTAAATTACTTTAGCCGACGTAATTTACAATTCAAAAAAGAATCTCCATTTTCGAATGAAACGTAGAAATGTACAGCTGTGCTATATATTGCAGTTTATTAGGAAGTTCAAACCAATTTACCGACGAAAACGGCATTAAGATTGTCTCTGGTGTAATTAAGTAGATAAAGTGCTGACTTGAAAAGGTTCCCTACGGTAAGTTGACCCTATTTTCTTTGCTCTTTTTAGACTCTGCTGGTTCATTCATATATTTTTTCTTCGTAAGGTAATGGTTACAATTCTAAACTGAAATATTTTTTATTTTCATTGTTGAAAATCTAAGTCACGTTCACAATAACAAAACCAGGTTAAATCTCGCGTTTATTTAAAAAAAAGAATGATGGTGGGAAGTTTTACTCTCTATGGAAATTATTCTTATCATACCATATTATAATATTACAAAGAAAATTGGATTTTACCATCTGTGGGTTTTTGTACAAACATAAGTGAAAGCAATTTTATTCAGATTTTTCTTTTTTATCATGTTATTATTCTTTTTCGACAAAAAGTATCATTTTGAGTTTTAGGTAATTATTTGCCTACTGGGGCCTAGAGATTTTACATACATTTACATTTTGATTATTTGAATATTTTATTATTTGATTACATTTGAAATAGTATGCTAAAAGATATCAATAGTTGGGTAAAATTGAAGGGTAAACTTAATTAAAAGCACATTTACTATTTTGTAAATGGTTTAGGTTTACTAGAGGTTTAAAAGGGATAACACATTGCAAAATTAACTAGGCATTGTTCATTTTGCTGGGGCCCTTTTTATGACTGTTACATAATATATGTTGCTTTTTGTTCCCATGAATTATAATAAAGACGGGGAGAAGAATCTATTAAGAGTTATATTAACTTTAAAAAATGTAGTTATTAGCTCTTGGAGTTTAAATATTTTATTTTCTAAGAGCTCTATCGTCAAAAAATAAATTATATCACTCATATTGTTTTCAATTAAAAGTTAGGCAAAGAGAGAAAGGGAATAAGGAGGTAAAACTTAAGTTTAGCAAAACTTATTTCGCTGATTTGTTTCGTATGCATAAAACACACCCTAAGAACACACCCCCACCAAAAAAAACACGCGGAAAAGCGTATTTGCCACAAAAAAAAATTTACATTGCACCCGAAACTGCGTTTAAAGTGAGGTTATTTTCATTTGGAAATCGTATGATTGTCTTGATCGTGTTTGTATTTTCTCTCATATTCGTCATTAGTATTACTTCAATTGCCATTTGGTATGAAACTGTAATTTCAATTGCCATTTAGTACTATATTGCTAGGTTAGGTTAGGTTAGGTTAGGTTAGTACTATATCGCTAGGTTAGGTTAGGTTAGGTTAGGTTAGGTTAAAATAGGTTAGGTTAGGTTAGGTTAGGTTAGGTTAGGTGCCAAATGGCAACCAGGACATCGCTACCTGCGGTTCTCATACTGTGCTTTTTGTGGTGTCTCCTACCTGCAAATGTGACGTTGCAGCTGATCATGACTGCTCGGAGAAGCCTCTTTTGTGGTGAACTTTCAAAGTTTTTTTCTTGAAAACTATGCTTTTCCGCACTTTTTTTTGCGTTTTGAGTGTTGTGAGGGGGTGTTTTATGCTTAAAAAAAAATTGGCGAAATCGGGGCTGCTTTGCTAAACTTAAGTAAATAACTTACAGTGTAGTCATTAAATTAAAT
This sequence comes from Agrypnus murinus, assembly GCA_929113105.1. NCBI lineage: Eukaryota > Metazoa > Arthropoda > Insecta > Coleoptera > Elateridae > Agrypnus > Agrypnus murinus. The sequence goes on from OV816026.1 coordinate 21,809,880, forward strand.
ATAAACCTACTTTTTGGTAATTATCTTAACAGGCTTAACGGGTTTCCTATCATTAATGATCATGTTACGTTCTGAAGGAGCGTTTGATGAATATGTTTCACTAGAATTTTAATATGATCAGTTCTTTTTAGCAACGGACTGAGACAGTTTTCATTTTGTCCAAATTTACTTTTGCTGTTTCCAAGTGCCGTAGTTACCAATTCCCAACCAATTATCTTTTTTAACACAGTTGTGCCAGTTCACCAACGGATGCTTTTCATGAATAACTACACATTACTAAGTACTAGGTGTTATACGCACTATAGGATCTTCTATCCAGCACTGTATTACAAATTTTAAGTTATACTATGCAATTATAAGCATGCAGGTAGATGTCTTGAGGAAGTTTTCTCTTTAGTCGAATACGTAAATTTTTAGAACCTAATTTAAAATGTTCACACGAGGTTTCACAGGAGAGCAGAATAGTAGGTTATTATCATAGTTTCCAAAGCATCTTTGCGTTAATTTTTTTAACGGTTGCTATAGTTAACTTATGATGTATTTGGCACTTTTTTGGCTATTTTTCACAAACCAAGTAATGCAGGCTGTAATAGAGAGAAATTTATTTTGAAATGTTTGAAGTTTGCACTGCTACTTCCAAAAAGTACACGGCGTAAAAACGACTATACAGGGTGCATTATATAAATGGATTTTGGCTTAATAGGTAAGATAAGAATAAAGGAAGAAGGCGAAAATGCATAAAACTCCGCACTACCTCAAAAATAAATTTTCACTAAAAATTGTTGGCCACCCGGAAAACTAAGCAAACTGAAGACGGTCCTGGTGTCTGGTGGAGCTGTTATCTCTATGCTGATCATTCATTTGTTTATTTCAAGCAAAAAGGTGTTTACGATTTAAACTGTTTATAGGTGGTAATAAATACACAAATGTGTGAGCAAGTAGACTAAACAATGGCCGCACCTAAATAGGGATTTCTTTGTTATTATTACAACTACTACATTTCCGTATTAGGTTGCAAATTGTTATTAATAATAATGAATTTGTTAGAAATAATAAGTAAATCGGTAGCTTAATAAAATCAATTAACAGTTAAAATTGCTGTAAAACGAAATATTGAAAAGATGACATGTCCTTATCCAGAAATTATTCATTTGCATAGCTGCAATTAAACTACTAAAAATGTACAGGATCGTTTATTTTAAAAATAACAATAGTATGCTAATGCTAATTTCTAGCGATTAAAACAGCGCATATGACGTAATAATTAATTCATTCAGAAGATACTTAGTTAGATAAAAAAACACTCCAGATTTCACTAAATGCATAAACCCTTATTTTATTTTCTTAACAATAAATAGTACGTGACAAATCCAAATTGGTTGCAATACAGAAGGTTAATTGGCAATACTTAACATATTTTTTATGCTTTTAAAACGTAAATTAAAAATATGTTCAAACAGTCCTTGTTTTCTGAACATTTCGTGCAGTTTGCAAATAGGCTTTTACAGTTTTACACGAATTATATGAAAGGCTACCTCATTGAAAAGAACTTCAGTCGTATTTTAAATTTTTAAGAAATTATGTATTAGGGATTCGCAGAAGGGAAAGTACCGCATCCCTTTCAAATGTGTGATATGTTTATCGAATTACCAGTTTTCAGAAATTATTGACATCTGGATTTGTATAAAATTTCCCTAAATGTGTTCTTACATTTCTAATCTACCTTGAAATCGTTGGAAATATTGACACCACTTGTGTAAGAATTAATTACATCCAATTATTGATGGCTTGACCTAAATAAAATATTTTGTGTAGATAAATGCGGTAAAAGGGGAATTGATTGTGAATATGTATAATATAACAATATGTAATTACTAATTATCGTTAGCTGTACAAAATAAATGCAATGTTTCTTTCCAACATCGGTTTTAATATCAACACAAATGCATATATAAGGTTTTTGCATCCGATCATATTTCTAAAAGGTATTTACTTAGCACTAACTTCTGACCACATTATTTACATTAAAGCATGCAGCCAGCCATTAATTAGCTTTTTTATGTGACATAAAACAACAATTTTTAAAAGGCAGATACATCTACAACGGTATCACATTTTTAAATTAAATTTGTATAAATTAAGGTAGGTTAATGTTACAGGGTCGGACTCGAAATTCAATAAATCTTTAAAATTCATTTTCTCGAAAACTATTCGTTTAAAGAACAAACTTTATAAGGAAAATTTGCTCTACTATATTCCACCTATCCACTATTCAGCCAAAACTCTTCAATTACTATACACCATGTATAACGGAGTGCCACATTCGATTATTATCAGAGCAGAGCTTCTATAGGAATGATTGGGTACGGCTTTGCTAAACTTACATGTACTTCATTCATTCTCTTATTAATGTGATAACCTTAAATTGATATCTGATCTATGTATACAACAAAGTATTTCACTACTTTATTTGACATGTTCTAAGCAATTACTTGATCGTTAATATAAAACCATCGAGAATCTTTAATCCGACAAAATGTTTTGTTTTCGTTTTAGAAGTGTTTAAATTCCATTTTAAAAACCATTTGCTAATATTGTGATGCTGGATTATAGTCTAGTCAATGTGAAAGTTTTTTACGGACAAATTTGTAATGTTCTCCGATTCTGCATGCTTGTTTGGAGGTATCAAAAGTCTTGAAGACTATAACGTTGAAATTCACAACCCATTGATTGTTTGACGGTCACTGTTTAAAACCACGCTTCTCCGTTCGTTTGGTTGTCACTGGGTTCTCTTTCCCTCTGTTTATCGTAAAGTCGTACCTGCGCGGTTAAGCGCATTCTCAATAGTGGAGTTGGGATATAACAGAATATAAATTATAGTGTTAACCATTTAAGGTAATGTTTCCCTATCAGTTACCTTGACGGAATCGTGTAATAAAAGACCTTTCAGTTTATTATTTTTGGGTTTTGTTGCTCGTTGTCTTTTTTCTGTTCCTGCTCCGTTGACTTTGGATTGGGTTCAATTTGAAGGTCTTCCCCTTTGGGTTCGTACCTGCATACACAAGTACAGGATTGTGTACAAGATTAAAAAGATTATACCATAGGGTGAAACGGAAAACCCCTAAGCAAGGCTTTAAAACCGTACTGTATCATCCGAGGGTCATTGAATGGTGGGATGTTTGTTTGAAATTGTATGTATATATGTTGTGTCATTTTATCTATGTGTCTATATATTTATAAAACGTTTATATAATTTATTTATTCATGCATGTTAGTTTTAAGTGCTAGATAAAACGAGATCTCGAGTAGTGAATTTATCATAGGGTAGTTTTTAAGATTTACAACCAGCTATGATACAAATCACCATTCTGTTAATTTTGCTACACATCAAAATCCTTAATCAGTATAATTATCCATAATATCCATTATATATAATATTTAAATTTGTTTAACCATTATATATAATTATACAAAAACAGGAGCTACACGAATACCAGGTACACTTCGGGATACTACAAACGAATACAATAATCCTCAAGATATTGTCAATCAATTTGCAGATATATTCTCTAGTGTCTATTCTGTTGACAATACACACACATTACCTTCTTTCTCCAACTATGACCTACCGTTTATGTTCTCTGAAGTTAATGAAGAGTTCGTACTTAGGATTATGTCTACTCTGCCGAATAAGTTAACTTCTGGTGACGATTCAATTCCAAGCTTTTTAGTACGTGATTGTCGCTTTGCTTTGACAAAACCACTAACATATTTAATTAACTTATCTATAAGAAATAGTATATTCCCAGAGCAATGGAAACGAGCTAGGATCTGTCCAGTTTATAAAAAAGATGATGCTTCAATAATAACTAATTACAGACCAACATCCATAATGTCCAATTTTGCTAAGGTCTACGAACAAGTAATCTACCAACAAATATACATATAATCACGTTCGTACATTTATTTTTCCAAACCAACATGGTTTTATGTCGGGACGATCTACCGTTTCTAATTTGGCAACATTGTCGCAATACGTTTGTGAATCTTTAGATAAAAGAGGTCAAGTGGATGTGATCTATACAGATTTTTCTCATGCATTTGATTCGATAGATCACGAAATTTTGCTTGGTAGATTGTGTGGGTTCGGATTCTCTCCAGTATCAATCTCATTGATAAAATCTTATCTCTCGCTGCGGTGTTGCTATGTCTCGTACAATGGATTTTGTTCCTATGAATTCACTCCTGAATGTGAAGTTCCACAAGGTTCAAGCCTGGGACCACTTTTATTTAACAAATTTATTAACGGCTTGCTCATCTCATTATCTTGTCAAACACTAGCTTATGCGGATGACGTAAAAATCTTCGCTGAAATTAATAGCCAACTTGACGTGGACAATTTACAATTTAATTTATCTCTAATAGCTCAATGGTGCACCACAAACAAACTGAAACTGAATGTCAATGAATGCTTCACTATGTCAAACACAAGGTGTCGAGTAAGTCTTAATTCGGCATATTATGTTAATGAAATGCAAATACAAAAATGTGATACAATAAAAGATGTTGGTGTAATATTTGGCTCGAAATTTACATTTATAGAACATATTGAGAAATTACGTAACTCGGCATGTAAATCTCTTGGGTTTGTAACGAGAGTGCCCAAGTTTTTCACAAGTACAAACGTAATTAAAAGGCTATATTACATACGATATGGTCGTTAGTAAAATGGAATATGCATCGCTAATTTGGTACCCAGTATATGCATGTCACGCTATTCAATTAGATCAGGTTCAGCGTCGACTCTTGAAGTTCCTATCCTTTAAGTTAGATGGAAGATATCCAGAAAGAGGTGTAGGTCAAACTGAGTTAGAAGCAAGACATAGCGTTTATAAATAAATCTTAGTGAACTTTTTATTCAACAACAACTTCAAACTTAAGGAATTGTAATTACAACAAACACAAAAATGATACGGGTATAAAGAAAGAAAAAAACTATAACAGGAGAATACTTACGAACATTTATCCCTGTAAACCAGTTTGCTACTTACTTTTATAAGATTCTTTCTTTTTTTGTAATAGGTATAATACAAGCAAATATATTTGCAAAACAACGTAAAGTGTATCGCGTCTCGTTTTTGCTGTTGGTTAAGAAAAGGGGATTTTAGCGCGCTAATAATCTATAGTTGAAGTTAGGGTTCACTCACGGTAAACAAAATATATTTTCTTACGCGTTTTATACATTGCATATTATCACAGTGACGTATTTATTTATTGTTTTTTTCTTAAATTCATACACGCAAATATATACATCAGTAACTAAAAGCCTAAGAGAAGACAAATTATTTTTTAATAAAATCATGGAAATATTTAGGTACTTACACCTCTTTTCATAGATGTTTTTAATAAAATTACAAAGATAACTCAAACTCAAATTAAAAATACATATTGTACAATTATCTATTAACTATTGCAATACTCGGATTCCGAATTTGCTTCGATGTCTGCCTTTGGTAAACTATTTTTCTTGTTTTTGCATCCCCCAGGACATTTGCGCGTTGGTATGCAATACACTTTATTTTTCATGCAAAAACAAATGTTCGTTGAGCGATCTGCAAAATAATTAAATTACAACTAATTACCTAACACCATGAAATTATTTGAATACCTTTTTTTACTATGTATTCAGTTTTGTATAACATTTCTAGGCTCTGATTCCTGGGTTGCGAGAACTGGAACTATTCCAGTTTCCACTTTTTGATATCCGTAATTTAAAAAGTTTTCCAAAATGGGTTTGAGTAAGAACTATTCAATCACTCTTTAGTTTGGCAATGTACTTGTAAGCAATGCTGTATCAAACTATCTTCTGTTTATTTTCATATACCAGTAAATTAACTGGTCCTATTATCGCAACCCGTGATAGCATGGAAACTAAGTATTTTTTTAATACAGTCCTCCAAAATTGTTTCATGAACTGCGATATACCTTTTCCGTTCTTGTCTTGTATATCTACTTTAACGTAGACATATAAATCTTTTCAAGCTCTCTAATTGGCTTGGAGATTTGACGAAGAGATTTTTGATCAAATGGTACTCAAATGATTTTATGGTGTTATGTAATTAGTTGCAACAGAGTATTTTTTGAGTGTTAAAGCACCTAGTGAGCTATAAACGTACTGCTTTGGATGCTTTAATAGCATCCAATTCCAAATAGCAGAACAATGATTGCTGATGCTTTTCGAAAAAAGGGATACAATGTATTCGAAGAAGTACCTGGAATTTCATCAAATGGAAGTAACAAACGTATAGACATTATAGCATTTTCAAAAAATTCTTCGACTGGCTACATAATAGATCCCACAATACGTTTTGAAAAGGCCGTTGGTCAACCTGAAGAAGTAAATAACGAAAAGCAAGAAATTTATAATTCGACCATACAGAATACAAACAGAAATACAATCTCAAAAACATTGAAGTAATCGGTTCAAATTTCTTATGGACTTTTGGAAAAAATTCAAATTAAACATTTCGGACTTAAAAGACATAGAGGATTGGTGACATTACAAAAATCAATTTCTATTTTTCGAAATCATTGTTATAAAACTTTTAATAATAATTGTAATATAAGTAAATCTAGTTGATTGTTATGTTAATTATGATTTCAGTTCAGTTACTTTAGTGTTTATTTTGTTACACTTGTTCATCTTTAATTGTTATTACGAGAAATTAATTTATTGTTAAACACTTTTGTATGTTATACTTTGTCATTTGGCAACCCTCTTAATAGTGGGAAGTTGTTATGTGTTACGTGTAATACATAAACAAATAAAAAAAATAAAATAAAATAAAACATAAACGAAAAATAGAAAAAGATAGATATTTAAATACTAGAAACAGTAACATTTAATTTTTTAAAGTTGATATCACTCTTGAACAGCTGTTTTTAAAATGTCAAACTTATATACGCTGTAAATTTATTTAACAAAAACAAATGCAGAATTAGAATTTTCAGTGTTGCAAACTGTCAAACTACTTACCAAATTGTCCCTAACAAATCTTATTTAAACCTAACTTAAGTTATTTTTTTAAATGATTATAAAATAACGCAAATAGAAAAAATTGTATAAAGTATTTGTTTCATAAGACGTTTTAAAGTGCGCGTCCAAGTTTAGAAAAAGGCCCGCCTAGGGCAACAACAAGTGTGAATTGTGAAAACGAACGCGTCTTATGAAACCAATACTTTTATATACTATGTATTTTCATTCAGGTAAAACAAGTATTTTTTGTTCACAGCTTAATCTTATCCACTAAAATAGTATAATGAATGTTTTGTCTTCTCTCAAAATGTTATCGCTAATTTCCACTTGCGCCGTTACAGAAATAAACATCCCGAAAAATCTAATTACGCCAAACACCTGTTAGAATAGAATCACATTTGTGTCATCAGCAAACAGTGTAATATCAGTACCTGGAACACAATATTGCAAATCATTTATAAAAATAATAAAAAGAACAGGCCCAATTACCGAGTCCTAAGGGACACCATATTGAACGATAGTTAGTTCCTATTTGTTAGGTAGGATTGTTGTATGTAATAGTTGTATGTTGTCTTTTTGGAAACCATAGTAAAACAATTTATCAATCAAAATGGCATGGGGTACACAATCGAATGTTTTCTGAAGATCACATTTACAGTAATAAGATTTGATTTATAATTACCTATTTAGAAATTGTATTTATGTTGTTTTGCAATATCTACTTTTATTTACCTATTAGTTAAATCATTTATAATTATTGTTGAAATGTTAAGTGTACCCAGTTTTATTTGTTAACCTAGACGTTTTTGTTTGTATAAAAGAATTTCTGCATTTGGTTCAATAAAACAATGTTTACAACTAGTTATCTTGAATCTATAATAAGCATTTTTTACTCTAAAGTAGTGTGGTCGCTTCTTTATAACGACTACCGCTCCAACATCAATTCTGGATCATTGTACTAAATTATAATAGTTAAATTATAACAAGGTAAAAAAAGTCACAAGACTTGATAACAGCAATTTTTTTGTTTAGTATGTAGGTAGGTGTGTGGTAAGTCTACATTCAAGTTTTCGTATTAATCGGAGGCTGCGAAGCGTCCGCCATCTTGGAAAAAGATGTTAAAGTGTTTTTCAATTTATCTCGTTAACCGTAGGTCTGAGGAAAGAAGTAATTCATAACGTTTTTGTCGGAAATTCGATTCTCTACAACTTCCCCAATTCACTTCTTTGAGAAATGTTTGTAATAAAAAAGTTATAAACAAATAACCGTGAAAATCTAGGGGTTAGAAACATAAACGAAAAATAGAAAAAGATAGATATTTAAATACTAGAAACAGTAACATTTAATTTTTTAAAGTTGATATCACTCTTGAACAGCTGTTTTTAAAATGTCAAACTTATATACGCTGTAAATTTATTTAACAAAAACAAATGCAGAATTAGAATTTTCAGTGTTGCAAACTGTCAAACTACTTACCAAATTGTCCCTAACAAATCTTATTTAAACCTAACTTAAGTTATTTTTTTAAATGATTATAAAATAACGCAAATAGAAAAAATTGTATAAAGTATTTGTTTCATAAGACGTTTTAAAGTGCGCGTCCAAGTTTAGAAAAAGGCCCGCCTAGGGCAACAACAAGTGTGAATTGTGAAAACGAACGCGTCTTATGAAACCAATACTTTTATATACTATGTATTTTCATTCAGGTAAAACAAGTATTTTTTGTTCACAGCTTAATCTTATCCACTAAAATAGTATAATGAATGTTTTGTCTTCTCTCAAAATGTTATCGCTAATTTCCACTTGCGCCGTTACAGAAATAAACATCCCGAAAAATCTAATTACGCCAAACACCTGTTAGAATAGAATCACATTTGTGTCATCAGCAAACAGTGTAATATCAGTACCTGGAACACAATATTGCAAATCATTTATAAAAATAATAAAAAGAACAGGCCCAATTACCGAGTCCTAAGGGACACCATATTGAACGATAGTTAGTTCCTATTTGTTAGGTAGGATTGTTGTATGTAATAGTTGTATGTTGTCTTTTTGGAAACCATAGTAAAACAATTTATCAATCAAAATGGCATGGGGTACACAATCGAATGTTTTCTGAAGATCACATTTACAGTAATAAGATTTGATTTATAATTACCTATTTAGAAATTGTATTTATGTTGTTTTGCAATATCTACTTTTATTTACCTATTAGTTAAATCATTTATAATTATTGTTGAAATGTTAAGTGTACCCAGTTTTATTTGTTAACCTAGACGTTTTTGTTTGTATAAAAGAATTTCTGCATTTGGTTCAATAAAACAATGTTTACAACTAGTTATCTTGAATCTATAATAAGCATTTTTTACTCTAAAGTAGTGTGGTCGCTTCTTTATAACGACTACCGCTCCAACATCAATTCTGGATCATTGTACTAAATTATAATAGTTAAATTATAACAAGGTAAAAAAAGTCACAAGACTTGATAACAGCAATTTTTTTGTTTAGTATGTAGGTAGGTGTGTGGTAAGTCTACATTCAAGTTTTCGTATTAATCGGAGGCTGCGAAGCGTCCGCCATCTTGGAAAAAGATGTTAAAGTGTTTTTCAATTTATCTCGTTAACCGTAGGTCTGAGGAAAGAAGTAATTCATAACGTTTTTGTCGGAAATTCGATTCTCTACAACTTCCCCAATTCACTTCTTTGAGAAATGTTTGTAATAAAAAAGTTATAAACAAATAACCGTGAAAATCTAGGGGTTAGAAATCTTTGGGGTGAAATAATCATTTCATTTTTCATCGTACGAACAAAATTATTCTTACCTTTCTTGTAGGCAATCTAAAAACGAACAATTTAGTACACTCACTTTTTTGGTTCCGTTCTTTGGTATAGTGGAAGGCAGCGGCCGAATGGAGGTAAGTCGAAAACGAGGCAGTAAGCGCGTATAACGTTCTTCCTACTGGTAAGTTATTTATCTCCTTAACCATACGTCTGAGTAAAAAAATTGTTACAAACATTTTTGTCGGCAATACGCTTCTCTACAACTTCCTCAATACACTTCTTTGGAAAATGTTTGTAATAACAAATAACAAATAGCAATATGTTGTTATAAACAAATAACCGTAAAAAGTCAGAGGTTGAAAATCTTTGGGGTGAAGTAACTATTTCATTTTTGGTCGTATGAGAAAAATTGTCTTTACCTTTCTTGTAGACAATTTAAAAACGAACAATTTAGTGTACTCACTTTGTTGGTTCCGTTCTTTGGTATAGTGGAAGGCAGCGGTCAAATGGAGGTAAGTCGAAAACGAAGTAAGTAAGACGTATAACGTTTTTCCTACTGGTAAGTTATTTATCTCCTTAACCGTACGTCTGAATAAGAAAGTTGTCAGCAGAACTTTTGTTGGCAATACGATTCTCTACAACTTTCATACTACACTTTTTTGTGTCATGTAAGTAGTTACAAAGTTATTAAAAATAAACTGCTAAGATATAGGGGGTTGGTCATTTGTATTGAACGTATGGGATGAAATAAGTATTTCATTTTTTGTCGCATGGAAAAAATTATTCTTACCTTTCTTGTACACAATGTAAAGACGGGAATTTTGATATACTTACTTCTTTATCACGTTCTTTGGTATAGTGGAAGGCAGGAGCTGTGTAGCTGAATAGCATAGACTTCATCTAAACAAAGCGATAGGACACAAAAAATAATAATACAATTTCAAAATAATTTATCCATTACTGTTATGCATCTCTGATTAAGTTTTAACAATTAAAACGTGTTTTATTTTTTTACAAAATCAGTCCTGTGTGGGATTTCCTTTTTTCCTGTTGTCTTCAATGTATAACAGGAATTTTTCATGGGAATTAGATGATAATACGAATTAAATGCACTAAAAATCAAATAGGTTTCTATTTATTTATTTTATTTATAAAGGAAGATACATTCGCAGCGATAGCGTAACATAATTCAATTATAAATTCAACGATAACAAATTAACAATTAATGTAATTAGCAGAATAAGCTAAACTGGAACAAATGTTAAATGTTATAAAAATAAATATTAAACATCCCAAACAGTAACAAATCAATTCAAATTATTAAAAAGAAATAATAATGATACTGTGAGAACTGCGCCTAACATATAGAAAGACTGTGTGCAAAGAGTTCTCTATTCATAGTTACTGATTAAAGTTCTGAGTAGGTATTTTTGAAATTATTATTAGAAATATAATTGCATCTGCATTGATAAAATAAATCAATTTGTACATTACCGCCTTAAAAGTTCATACTTTATTAATCCTAAACAATGTCAAAAGTTATCGTCATATCGAAGACATAATGACCGTATCGAACGCATAATGAACTTTCATGACACGCACCTTCAGGCCCGACCACTTCCATATACTATATCGTAATATGGCAGATTCTTTTTAATCTGTCGAAAACGTCGAGTTATGAACAACACGAATGAATACGCGTTGTAGGTGTCTTATTATTAAAAGATAATAATTTTCTTTGGTATTTTTAAGTTGCAGTTGTGCAAAAGAAGGTGTATGCAATACGTGCATCAAATAAGCTTTATCGAATTCGTTCGGGTTTTTTGTGACTTATTGTGCTATTGCCGTATTATGAGACTTATTTTTACACACCTCTTACATATTTACATATGTAACTATCATTTCCATATCATGTAGAATGAATAAACGAGACATTGTCATTTAAGAGACCAGACATTAATCATTTTTATTTTTTTTTCTAATTTTAAATAGCGAATTCTGCATGGAAATCAAAAAAGCAAAGCCGTAAAACTTTTAATATCTAGTTCTTACTGATTTTGTTCTTTAATTGTACTAAATGAAGGGTTTACTACAGTGCTAAGAAGACCATGTGATTCTTACATACAAAAGTGTTGGTGACGGAATTTAATTTTTAAAAAATTTTAAAACTTGAAAAAATGTTCTAAATCATTACAGCTACCCCCCATTACGAGGTTTGTAGTTATATTCGTTACACCCTGTATAGTTCAGAAGGTGAAGTTGATTATATTAAAAAATATTACAAATTCAAACTGTTTTATTTTAATTTTACTAACCCATATTGACATTGTGTCAGAGAAGTGGTTGCATTTTTCTCCACCACCCACATTCTTCCTACTCTACAGTCTATTTATTTTCAGAAGTAACACTGTAACGAACTCCTGCTTTTGAAATATATCATATTGAAAACCAGTGTAAAATTTCACTTGAATTAGTTTTTAAAACTAAAATAGGGAACAGCCTATGACCGGCCACTTTAAGTGGCTTTTAAAGAAATAAGTCTAAGGGCCGATCTTTTCACCTCTTTCTAATTTTATCTGGCGATTAATTGTCATAGGTACAATTGTAACCATAGCGATTAACTTCTGAATAAATTTAATAGTACTGCATTTGCTGTAACTTCTAAGTTATTTAATAAAAGGCATTAACATATATGAATTTTTTTAATTAGGTAAAACATAAATGCGTCAATTCGTAATTACTGAAAGTTCTACATTACCTACTTCTATCTTATTTTGTTATATTTTTTGTTTTAGTGCTGCCAACTTCTATTTAATATAAACAAGATGCGATGAAGAACCAGCCCTAAAAGTGTTGTTTTGTGATCTACTTATGTTCTGAATGTTATTTTTGATGTTTCTATTTTCTTCCCTTCTGTTGCATGTATGTAGATATAATTGTAACAAGAGATGACAGTTCAGCGTAGAAGCTTTGCGAACACAAAAAGAATAATTTTGAAATTAGTCGACTTTTTACGTGTGACCACAGAAGGGAGATACACAGTAATTTAATATTTGAAAAATAAATGTACGAGTACATTACTCATTCACTTTTTACTCTTTTTACAAAAAGAGAAATAATCTTTATTTATTATATGTTTGTACGATAAAATCCGTGGAAGCAAATATTTTTAAAGAAGTGTTGTCTGATCATTATTAATAATCAGAATAAAAACCAAAAGGCTTCAACTGATGTTCATTATTTTTTTCGATTTTATCTGCTTTATTCTACAATAAATAAACAAACAAAATTAAAATTGCAATGCTAAAAATTATTAAAAATTACAAGTAATTTGGATATCTTCATTAAAAGAAAATTAATTCTAAGACAGTATAATTTTTTTTATCTTTAAAATTAATATTTCTATTATTTATATTACTAACTTTAAATAAATACCTTACATTATTTACAAAGATTTAAAACGCCTTTTTAACGCCTTTTAAGATTACCGGCTGAAATTAGTAGTAACCTGTAAATACTCTTGCTGCCACATGATTGAATGTCAAAATGGTTGAAATGTACCAAAATCTCACCTCTCTTCATGAAAAGGTTTTGTATTACTAGATAAAATTGAAATTATAAACAACAGCTGTATTTCAAACATAAGGTAAATCCATTTAAACTTATACAATGGTAAATTTCCATATTTCATCCAAGTTCCAATGTCCAACATTAATCTGATAATCCAGAAAAAAAAGTTTCTTTCCACAAAAAAGGGTCACTATTAAATCCACAGAACTGTTTATTCAATTCAATTAAATTGTTTATTTATTAACATCTTTGTTTTAACTCTTTTTATGATTATACAAAACTTTAGTAGATTCCATAGAACACTATTTTCACAAATTTAGAAATCCAATCTACAAAATAACAACTAAATCACATAATTTTATCATGGCAATGGATTATCACAAGGTAAAACGCAGAAATGTGTGTTTTTAAACCTATAGATCTTCTATAACAAATCATCCCTATATTTGCATATATGGCTCAGTTGTACCCAAGGAACTACTTGACAACATAATAATAAAATATTTAATCCCACAGACTTTTTACTTTTGAAAAACAATAACATTATAATAAAAAATCTTTACAAATTTTATAAACTATTAAACTAAACCAGCAGATAAGGTGATAAATACTTGCATATATCTCCACTAACTTGCACTTTATCTGTTTCAGGTCAAAATATGCCTTGAAACGGCTTCAATACTTATTTATCTTCTAAAATCAAGTAACGATAGAAAATCGTCAGTTGACCAAGAAAATTTACCAAAAATTAAGAAAAAAATCAACTTTAAAATTTATCTTTTTTGTATTTAATGTGTTATAGAGTGTTACTTTAACAACATGAAACATAATTATTTTATTTGAACTCAATTTATCTTATAAAAAACCATTTCCCTTAGAAGTTATGCATCCCAACTAACATGTTTGTGCATCGTGATACCTAGTGCTTAGATTTTTATGTACTAACTTGTTTAGCAACCAGTTTGTAAAATTATAAATCATTTATCATGCACATTAGAGTGCAATAAAAATTTTATAACACTAGCTAACTAAACGTTAACTTTTTACACGAAAATCAGTGTAAAAAGTAATCAATTAGTTGCTTCCAATTCATTGGAACAGTATAAACAGTGATAAAACAGTATATATATTGATATACCGTATTATTGACGCTTTATAAATATTTCAGACAGATGAAGGTTTTATAAACTGTGCTTATAAACAAACATGCCATTGTTTCTACTTTCAAGAGTTCAATTTTGTAGTTAGAACATTTACGAGTCACGGATAAGCTTAGACAGTACTCCCCATAAAAGATAATGTTAAGTTTGCTTTTAATAATCTTTATTCATTTAAACGTATGCCTTAATTAACATAAGAATATGCATTTTTATGAGCACTAATTTAATTATTCTGCTTATTTATTTACTTTCTTCGGCAGTTAAGTACTATATTTCTCGCTTAATTTAACTGGAATTTTTCTGGTATTTTAATTTCGAATTGTTTCGACGATAGTGGCGCTTGTTCCTGTGTACTTGCATTTTGATTGGTTTATATTCGAATTTGTATTGTCATGATTTTCATCCATTGGTTTGAATTGTTAACAATTTAATTTATGTTGTTAAAGTTATTTTATTAATCTTTGTGAGAGATTTAAGAATTTTATCAGAAAGAAAGAGAGATTTTTGGAACATTTCTAGGTCTTTTTAAACGAGGACGTACTTTATTATATGGTTATAAGATTTCAATTGTCCACCGTCTTCTGAAGATCTAGTTTCAAGTTTCTTTTTCTTTGTGGAAATATATTTCTGTTTTGATTAACTCTGCTTAAAACCCATCGCTTTTTTGTTGTTGTTTACAAAGGTAAGTAAATACCTTATTGTGTGGCCATTTTCTAAAATTTCTCTGAACACCACTAAAATCTTGTGATATAAATTCTGCCTACTTTATCTCATTGCTTAATAGTTTCCCTTTGGTAATTCACTTTTTCTAACATTAACCATTAGCTAGAAATGACAGCTTAGCTGTTGAAGTAATTGTAATGTCATTGGTAGATTATACTAAATTTGTAAAAGTTTTAACTAATCAGTTTTATTTATATTATGATTATGGAGTTTCATCAAATAAGGCTAGAAACAACAAACAAGTGTGTAAATATATTTGTAAATCGTTGGTTAACTTTAGTATTATTAACATTTGACGATACTATCTAACTTTTATAGTTGACTTCTCACGTTACTCCTTTTGCCTATAATTTGTTTAGAATCGGTTAATTATTATCAACTTGTATTTTGTAAAAATTTCTTCTTCGTTTATTTTTATCGCATTAATCCAGGATTTGACGTGGTGATACACCAGCTTCAAATTTTAATGAAAGTTGTAACTCCCTATAGCTTATCTTCTGTCTAAAACGCACACTTATTGCTAGGCGACTGCGAAGTCAAAATTTTTTAAACATTTAGCTGAAATTCAATGGAGACGCAGTTTGCGTGACTGTCTCAATTTTTTCAAAAGTTGTAACATCCCAAAGAGGATCTCCTCTCTTGCCTATAAATTGTCGTTTTTCGCTAGAGGACTAGGAAGTCAGGAAAAATTAAACATTCTGCTGAAATTTCAAGATGAAATGGTCTATGTACAAGCTTGAAATTCTAATAAAAGTTGTAACACACTTTAAAATCGAATAGTTAACCAAAAGCAGATGGAAAAAGTTTTTAAGAAATTTTGTTATGTTTATTTACTTTCTTTCTTTTTTTAATAGCTGTAGCAAACATTTCTGTAAATCTTACAGGCTTTTAACATTAATTTTGAGTATATTTTCCTGTTGAGAGCTGATATGTAGCATTTCAGAAGTAATTTTATTTTTTTTTAGTTAAAACATGAAATTCATTTTTAAAATTAATAGCAGTTACTGATGTAAAAGAAAGCTTTTCAAGCAACTAAATACGTTTCTCGTGGAAGCGAAGTTGACATAAAGAAAACGGAAAATCAAAACAATTTTTATAACAGAAATGAATATCACAGAATGTCAATCAATATTATAATTATAAACAGCAGTTCTCCATTTATTACTGTTTATTAAACTTCTATTTCTAAATTTCTTGGCATTTACAGAATCGTTGCCATTAATAAGACTAGGGTCGATTTTCTTTAATTTAGGATTAAACTCTCTGCCTCCTACTTGTAATTGAAATTGAAGAAAACACAAACAGAAAGTAATGACTTAGGACAATTTTAAACTTACTAAATTACTACACAAATTAATAAGTTACGAATGAATCAAATAACTAAATTGCATCCAGGTAATTATTATTTTAACTATGTCTCTTTCTTGTTAGAACACCGAAAGACCAACCCAATTACTGAAGCAGGCAAGGCGTTTTTGTTGTGATTATGTCAAGCTTGTACAAATACTACTATAGCACATATTGCCATCTACGCTCGAATCTTTGTAATTTGAAAAGTAAGCCAAGCTGAAAATCTTTTGCCAACCAACTTGTATGTATAACCTTAGGGCGAGGCATTTTCCAAGCGAGTGGATTAAAGTAATTTATATCAGTACTGAGACATTCGTAGCATTCACAGGTGCCTAGTAGATTAATTGTCAACATATTGTCAACTTTGTGGCACGCGAAGATTTAATACTTACTACGTATTCTGTTCCAGGTTGATGAATTGCACGTGCTTTAATGTATGCACATTAAACCGTTGCAGTAATTTATCATGCCAGACTCATGCAGGGGTTGTGCATTTGGATTAAACTGCTTTTTTCTAGAACTCTAACTTAACTAAAAATAAAGTAGTATGCATAATATATTTTCTATTTTAGCAACAAAAACAATCGTTAATTATTATTATACGTGAGTCAAAAACAGAACATAATAGAAATTGGAGAAACTCATGATTGTAATATAACATAAAATATTTTTGTCCACGCTTTGGATTAGAAATTAATTGGCTAGTGGTCTCATAAATTTTTATCTCGTTTATCTTATTTAAAGAGTTTATTTAAATTGGTTTATTTATCAATCGATTTTCAGGTATATTACTACCAAAATAAAAAATCTGGTTACATAATAAAACAATTTGATGCCCCACGTTGGAAAGCCAAAATTTGTAACCAGAACCCTACAATACAAGTTTTAATGCTTACGATAAACTCAAATCTGGTTACTACTGCTGAGCTAGTCAAAATTCGGTTGCGACAAATTCTCATTAAAATTCATTTTGGGCATGGGAAAATTAAAAGTTTGATTGATTTTAATAGAAGTATAATTAAGTAATCATACTTCTATTCAAATCAGTCAACCTTATTGCATAAAGCAAATAGCATATAAGTAAACAACACATTAAATAAAAAAAAATACAATAATAACTTTTATACATTTATTTTATATAAAAATCTTAGGAGGAGGGGAGTTAAATTAAAATATCTTATTTAAATATTGTTAGTAATACAGATCGGATGTTCAAATGTCATTAAGTGAACGAAATCTAAATGAGTTTTTCAAGTTTTTACTTGGAATGAAACGACTTAGACAAAATATTCCTATAATATTTTACCAAAAAAATTATTAATTGTTAATCACTTCTAAATTGTAACGTACAGATAATTAAAAGATTCAATTTATAAATTTGAATATGCATTTAATAAAAATAACCCTACTACGGCCCTGCGAAAAGTGAGTTGTTTCGTTTGGGTTACCTTGAAAAGCAATCCACACGTTCAATATGCGTCCTTGTCGAATATTTAAGGACAGTTGTCTTTTAATAAACCTTCAAAATTGCAGACAGTTCAGATTGGTGTAATATTTATATCGTTTCTCACGGGTAAAATTATTTTTTCACATAAAATTTTTGTTAACTTCGTTAAGTTATACAGATATCAAGCTTTTTTTAAAACGGGACGTATAGACCCCATATAAAAAATAATTTATTAGTCTGCACTATATTTTTGTGATATATTCTTTTGTATTTCAAGCTACGAACAAAATTTCTAGTAGTCAACAAAACAATAAATTCAGTTTCATGCGTCAAGTTTACGACTATATATTTCCGGTGGGTGTTGATAAGAACCTCTTATAATGAAAAATATAAGAAGAATCCTGGCTTTTCTTTATTGGTTAAAAATGTCATCAAGTTTGGTTTGTTTGGACCGTTTAAAAATCCCTTTCCAAATTAATAAAGTTCCTAAAGTTTTCGCATCCCTGCAAAGTCAGTCTAACAGAGCCTCTAGAGACTGACACGTGTGGGAGCCAACACGTCAGCCTTCGGGCTGGTGTGGATGTTTATATTTATTATCATATCATTAACATAAAAATTGGAATGAGTCTTTTTAAGTGTTTCATATTGCTTTATATGTTAGTACATAATTAATTCGGTGAAGAGAATTCGTTATAAACTTACCGATGTGTGTGAATCTGAGCATTTCCGTCTTGTATAATTAAAATTATAGATAAATAATGTGAATAGAGCTTAGTGTTAAAGTTCTCTCATTTGAACACTGTGTTAGCTTAAATGTCAGTGAATTTATGTTAAATCGACGCGTTTTATTAATAAAATCATATAACGCATTATATTGTACAAGAACTCGTCAAAAATAATGATTCAAGAGTATTCTAGTTAAGTTTAAGATATTGTTCAGTTTAAGGTTTAGTTTTACTTACCAGTTTGAAGTTGGTTTTTAGTGAAAAGTTCGTATTCGTATTGTAAATTAAAGTAAAATTTCAAGTCTATTATTAAATATGAAAAGCAGTTCAAAATTTAGAAGGTGTGATTCCTACAACTTCCGTCAACAGTTTTCTATGTGAAGGTTTGCGTTATAGTCAATGGTTTTAGGTTTAAATTTTATTCGGTCTGAGATCCCGAAACTTACAGTAATATGTAGGAATGATGAATCTAAGTAATATAGTTTTTGATGGTTTATTTTCAACCTTTTTGATTCAATATACAGATTTTAGATTTTAATTATCGTTTGACAAACTGCTGATGTTTATTTTCTTAACAAACTTTTGAATATTAAAAGATTTGATCAGATCAATTCAAAGTAAATATAAAAGGGAGGTCATTTCCCAAACTGTGGCCTTCTTGCTTTTATTTAAACGATGTAAAATCTATTCAGTTTGGTGGCGCCTTCTATTTTTCTATTTGTTCCTGGATCTATTATATAATCAGAAGCTTTTGTGATTAACTCTCACGACGCCTGAATATAATTTAATTTAATAAGATGTCTCGGTCGGAGCATTAAGATCTTTAGTACGTATAGTAACACAAGTATTATGCATTTATGGAGTTGTTTGACTTAAGTGATTGTTTTGAATTAATTTATTGGTTTTTTAAAAATAGTTTCAAATATGTATCTGTCAAAATACCAGGTCTATTTCCTGTATATAGTACAGCTTTATATAAAAAAATTGTTTTGTCTTGTTTTGGCTTACAGAAATACCAGATAGAGTTTGTATGCATTCAAAGGAACGATTTGTTTTATGCATTTCTAATAGTATAAATAGATATACCAGAGAACCTCAATTACAAAGTGGGTAAAATTAGATTAATTTAATTTAAACAATAAAATTTCATTCTGTTGCTGTTAGTGTCCCAAGTACTCAGTACTCAGTACGAAGAAAGTGGGTGTGCCGGGATTTTATGAAAAAAATTGCATTTAATTAGATTTTTTTGAAAACACTCAAATCTGGAGAAATCTGAGTCAATAACTAGATGGCCATATAAAATTTAGTGCAATTTAGTTACATAGATGAGATACTAAACCAGTTTTATACTCGTTTATGATGACTTAGCTTGGTCTAATTTCAACACCAGGTAATTCTTCTAGAATAATTTTACAAAATTCATCATAATGTTTTCTAAAAATTTCGTTGTATGAAAACAAAATAAACACAGCAGTGAACAATAAAATATGAACTCTCAGCATTTCAAGCGTTTTTGTTCTATATTTATGGAAAACAAAATAATTCTTTAAACACCAATGAAAGGATATTAAACCAACAGAAACATTTTAAACTCTTCCTTAAAGTTTGTTTAACCTTTAATTCTCTTTGCACCCGTGGCAATCTTTTTTAACTCAGCTCCACGTGTCTTTTCACAGGGAAATATGTAATCTAAGATTTTATGTAAGATAGGAACGTACAGTGGCTTTGCAATAACTAACATTTGTTTATAACATAAATTATAACACAAAATTCTTATCAATTCTTACGGAATTACCAATAGAAAGAGTGTTACAATCTTGATGATATTATTACATTAATAAGATAAAATGTAAAGAGATAATAATCATCAATTACTACTAAATTCTAACAATTAATATAATCTAGTAACTAATATACTAATATACTGAATGTATAAACAATGTAACTGAACAACACCTCACCCCTTAACAGTGAAATTATACCTTATTGGTACAAGTTTCA
The DNA here is from genome assembly GCA_929113105.1 of Agrypnus murinus. Lineage (NCBI taxonomy): Eukaryota > Metazoa > Arthropoda > Insecta > Coleoptera > Elateridae > Agrypnus > Agrypnus murinus. The sequence continues at coordinate 21,830,672 of OV816026.1, forward strand.
TCAGTATATTTACTGATCAGTATATCAGTGATTTAAAAAATATCTGAATTATTATCAATAGACTACTTTGCAGTCGGTTTAATGCTTAATGTTTCTAACTCAAGGTAACTTTCTTACTTCCGTCTTACCTCAAAAGCAGTAAATATTATTAATTACAAATAAATATCTCTTCAAAAATATTGAAAGTCACGTTACATAATTTGCGTAATATATCTGTTGTTTCAGTATATTATATTGTGCTGTTGTAATTGCTTGTATTTTTTAGACGTTTGCTTTTTTGTTTATCGAAGGATGTATTTAATTATTATTATTATACAATTTAAGAGAACCCACGTGCAAGATTTCGATAGTGGATATTTGTTTATGTATGTATATTTTATAAAGTTTAATAATAATTAATCTAACCTGATTTATATAGCATAAATAAAAATGACTATTATAATTGTTATTTATTATTTTGTATCCTTTATCATTATTTAGTTCAATTTATTGTAATATTAGTTTGATTAATTTCTTTAATTTATTTATTCAATTACTGATTAATTGAATCTACTTATTATTTCTTCGTATACTGTTGTTGTTATGCACTTATTAGTTTCCATTTATTTATTATTTAACAACCATTATAATATTTATTGTTTTCAATATAAACGCGTACCCCGCATGTCTACATGAATAAATATTAGCTTATATGAATCAGAATTATTTAACAATCTTAATAATATTTTTAATGTAAACTCCTACACTACGGATGGACCAATCGCCAGGGCCTTATGTTTCTTACCTAACATTTAAGCCCGAGAAGAAACATTTAAAGAACAAAAGGCTAGTCCTCTTAAATGTTGGAATCAAATCCACACGGGCTTAAAACTAGTAGGTAACCGTTCCTGTGAACAAGCGAATATCTCGCCTAAGTCACCTACTTTAATGTAAACAGTTTCAATTTCATGTAGACAGAAAGATAAGTATAGATTGACGAGATTTTTCCATTATAGTAAGTTATTCCACAGAAACAATAACGTTGTTTGGAGTTTCCAAAACATTTGATCAATTTCTTAAAAATGAAAAGGTGGGTATATGCGGTGTGATAATTCTATTAGCACACTTATAACAGTATTTACTTCAGTTGTTGAAGTTAAAAGTTATTTGATTTATGAATGTTCATGAATTCTTATTGATTTGAGTTGATTTTTATTGATTTGTTTTTTGTACATAATTATAATTTAGTTAAAAGATTATTTTAGAGCGAGAGGTTTCCACTCGCAGCTATCCCTGCAGGGGACAATGTAAATAGAATTAATAAAAATGTAAAATATTTTTACACTTTACTGACAATAAAATATAATTATTGTAGTGTTACAATAACAATCAAACTAACTAGTTAAGTTTGTTCATAGAAAAAGTAACATGTATAATTATTAAATAAAATTCAATAAAGTACAAATAAAATAAATGTTTTACATGTGTTTAAAAAGGCATACATTATTTATAAATAAAAATAAAAACGAGAAAATAAGTAAAGAAAAAATTATTTAAAATAATAGCTTACCTGAAGACGAGAGATCATCAAAGTGGATATCTGGTATGAAAAAGCTTCCTAAACCAACGACGTGTCCAGAACGTTCAACTAAAAAAGATTAAAAATTAAATTAAAATTTTATTCCAAACATAAGAAGTAAAGATAACATAAATATAACTATTTTACTTCAATAATTTTAGCAACAGCTGTTTATTGCATGCCGAGCAGAATTTTAGACACCCCATAAAAAAAGCCCAGAGTTCGAGAAAGCAGACTGTGCAGCAGGAAAACATCAGTAGTTCAAGACATTAGGTTTGTGCATAATCGTGTGCAAATAAAAGCAGAGCTTGTGTTTGGTTTTACAAGAAGTAAAATCATTTATCCAGAGCTGGAATATTTAAGGTTAAATAATAATAATTATATAGTAAAGTTGTAAGTGACATCACATAAAATAAAATAATTAAAGTCAATAATAATTATCCTTCAATTTTAATCAAAGATCAAAATTTACTTGAATTGTATCAGCTCTGCTACACAAATTTTGAGGTAATAATCAAAATTGTCAAAGTTTGACGTTTCATTATTTAATAAGAATTTCCTATTAAGTTAAAATATTATAAAATCAAATATAAGAATATATAGTTGGAATTTCTTTTATTATGTGAATTTTCAATAAAAAACCCAATTGGAGATTCATTAGTTATCTTTTAAGTTTTATAAATTGTTAAGTTATAACACGAAATTATAACAAAACATAAATTATTACAAAAATAAAATTCTGCAACACTACAGTAGCTCAGGATTCATTAATGGAGACGAAATGCTAACTTGAGACTTGCCATTCCTTAATAACTTTAATCATGCCATTGATTTTAATCTTGTAAAAAATGGTTGAACCCAAACTCCATCAGATGGCTGTCCCAAATCAATACCTTAGGTTATATTAAACTTTTTAAATAACTGAAACTCAAAAATGAATTTAAAAATTATTAAATTATTAAATTAAAAGAGGTTCCAAGTGGTGGCTTCAAGTCGTAGTTTATTATACAAGGCAGTTATACAGGGAACTATTATAACTAGAAATTTCGTAATGGTGGGGGGATTAGTTATGATTTATAACATATTTTCCTTATCAACATCTGGTTGCTTCTTGCTAGTTTTCGAAAAATCGCATTTAAATTTTAAGTATGCCCCTTGTATTCACATCACATTAAAAATACCAAACAAGTAAAAAAAATTAAAAAATTCAACAGAAATGCATAAAAGCTTTGTCTAAAATTATAAATGAATTACTAAAACTGAATTGCTTTAGTTTAGTGAATTGGTCGAGTGGTAGAGATCTTACTTCTCGTTCAGAGGGACAGGGGTTCAAATCTCGGTTGCGACTGAACTTAAAAAAATTAGTACAATTGTATTTGAGCGCCTTAGGATAAGGTATGAAAGTTGTATGAGTGCTCCATTACCTCCGTTGCACTACCATAAGAGTTTATGTGGAACTCCGACACTGCAAATGCGGTAAAGTGAGAATGGAGTATGTATGTATGTTGTTTTGTATTGAGAATTTTGTGTCACTTACAGGAGAGGTAATTGGCGCTTACGTATCATTACGATTTAAGAACAAAACTAATCATCCGCGGAAAATTCGATGCAATCAAAATATATATTATTTAGTTTATTCACAAATAATAATTAATATTTTTAGCAAAATAAAAAGACAATAGCAAAAAGGTATATAATTTCCAAATACAAGTTCCAAAAATTAGTTAAAGTTTTTTTTGTGTAATTAAACGAATAAATATTAAATATAAAGGATTATATACTAAAACAGTTTTAGACGGGCTATTATATTCAACAACGCAATAAATTGATTAACTATTATCTCGTATTGTGAGTTGTAAATTTGTCCCGAAATTACATAATTTACAAACGTCGCAGGCTTCAGTAAATTTCAATATGTACCTAATGATAAACTCCACGCTGCGAGTTTGCGACATCCCGAATATTGTAATTTCTGTTATTGTAGTAGTTTCTGTATTAGTATTGTTTAGTTAATACCTTTATAGAAATGATTTAAACCAAATATTAGATTTCAATACCAATTTTGGAAAGCTTTATCCATTAGTTCATGTATCAACAAATAACGCTGTAATAATTAAGTTGAGTTAAAAGGGCTTGAAAAAGAGAGATCATAAAAGATGTAGTAAATAAAGACTGACGACGTCTCCACACTTAATTGATTTAATAATAACAATAATAGTTTATTGTCCAGGTACAAACCCAATTACAGGCCAAATACACTACAAACAACTACACAAAAGGATATGCAATTACCATTGCAAAGTTAACAATATAAATATTACTTATTAATGGTAAACGCGCATCGACGTTACGCAGCACTGTTTAATCTTGCTGCAATAAGCTTAAATTAGTGTTCCCGAATGTTGAGATTCGAAAAAGTTCTTAAAGTGTCTAGCAGTATCTTGAATGTATAGTGAAACACTCAAATCCATGTACCTCCAGACTTAAGCAGTTCATAAATGTTCTTGACATAACGTAAACACAAGAATTTAATATAGTATTGGTTTTTGCAATTGGACAGGAAAGCGCTAAGAAATATCTGAAACTAGGACTGCGAGCGGCAATAGTTATTTGTGCTAGAAGTTTACTGCAATCTATTTAAATCTATTTAAGATTTTACATAAAAGTGATAAGCAGTAGTACAATCTATTTCTGTATAGGTCTACAAAATTGTATCTTTTTAATATACCGTTCTAGGGACGTATATCAAATATTGCGGTCAGGATATAAACGTTGACGTTACTACACTTTCTAACTATAAAACCGTACATTATATGCAGTCTGTATTTACCTTAATGTTCCTTGAATGTCAACTTTTCATCGAAAATAACACTAGGATTTGTTGTTAGATACCCGTGTTTTATGGATGGACATCGATGTTCTACTGAAATAAGAGAGTACCTTTCTTTCTAGTTACAGACACAATTGCACGTTTGGGTAAATTAGTTTAAAGGAGAACACTGTGGGACTCCTGATCCTACTAGATATATGACGGAGAAGAAACCGCTATGAGAACAAAATTGATACTTAAGTGCTCAACTTACTTAAGTGTGACTTAAAGAAGTTAATAAACCACATAAGAAGTTAGGTCACTGTTAGTTTGAAGTTTTACGTTATGAGACTGGGCGACCATTAATCACATTGCCCAGTTTATTACATTGTTCATAACATATTGCTACAATATTTTCCTCGGTTGTTCCGAAATACCTGCTACATCTATATCTTCCATCTCTACATTTATAATATCTTCCTCTTCACCTGCAATCATCCTACTTTTTCTTAAAGCGTCAAATTTCTGTTTCTTGTTTTTCCTTTTAGTTCTCTGATCCATATTAAATTAAATCTAAACGCCCTAAATAACTTCACGCCCTGATTTTCTATCTACAAAGCCGACGATGGTGTCAAGCCCCACGTTGGGCGCCAAAAATGCTACGATAATGGGAGTAGTAAATCAAAGCCACTACGGCGGCATCTTCTTATGGGATTTAACATGGGCCTAAAAAAACCCCGCCACTTCCTGTCTGAGCTCGACCGATGACGTCATGAACGTTGTAACGAACTTTTGCATACGCTCAAAAATTTGAAACAGGATGCAGCATCCGGTCCCAAACATCCGGCCCGAAACATTTTCAGACGCATCCGGTCCAGAAACAGGATACGACATCCCCTCCAAAATTTAACGAACTTTTACATCCTGCCATTTAAACGGTCTTTTACATCCGCTCCAAAATTTAACGAACTTTTACATCGGGCCATTTGTAACGGTCTTTTACATCCGCTCCAACATTTTAACACATGTACCGTTGAGAGAACTCAACCAAGGTGGAGCCAACATCGACCAGTCAGGAGCCGGTTGCAGCTACCCCGGTATAAATACGGGACCTCAATCACCCGAACGGCATTCCAGCGCAACTCGGAATCAACACTTGGGAGTAGGCAGATTGAGGCCCAAGTCCACCAAACCTTTATCCACTTGGGAATAGGTAGATTGAGGCCCAAGTCCACCAAACCTTTATCCACTTGGGAGTAGGCAGATTGACGCCCAAGTTATCCATACCTTTACACTTGGGAGTAGGCAGATTGAGGCCCAAGTCACCCATCCCGTTACGCCAAGGAGTAGGCAGATTGAGACCTTGGTCGTTATTACGAGCTAACCCTTAGCTACCCTCAGTTACCTGTAAAACTGCATTATTTGTATATAATTTCTGTGCTTATTTGTATCTTTGAATAAAGATCATATTGATCACCCACGATCGTTTTAACATAAATTGTTAAGCTGGGAGAATATCAATTCTTCTATATTTCTACTTGTTGTTTGTATATATCTATTTCTGTATTATTAATTTGTGTATATAGTATTGTTAATGTTGTGGACTAAATATTTTTAATAGATTTCTTTCGTTAAAACTATTTTTTTTCTGTGTTATATTTGTGTGGACATCATTTAAGACTATTACAATAAACTTTATTAAAGTTATTCATCTGAGTTATCCATTTCTAAGGACAGGACCTAATATTAGTTTTAAGAAAGAGACAAGTGTTTTAGTGTAGTGCAACCATCACCGTAACGAAGTCAACGTGAACCAAGTACGCCCTGGTAACAGTAGATCTAGAATAAAAAGGCACCACACCTACAGAAAGTTTGAGTATCGTGCTTGGTGTCCGTGGTGTGAATATGTGCGATTATCATCTCGAAGTACGCTGTTAGTAGAGATGCTGTCTAAGCATTTCGCAGCACGGCCGGCAAGGGTGCTCAGTGGTCATGTGTAGTGTTAACCGGTGAGTCGACTTTTCCTTCCAAAAATCAGCCCTCTTCCCTCCTTAAGCACTTGGTGTGAAACATCAGTATGAGCTGCGGCATGGATTGCCGGCATTCCGCGCCCGTTCCTCGGTCCCAGGGTCCCGTCACCATCCTTCTTCCCAAGGCAGTTGCCAGTTGCTGAAAGGTAACTTCGGCGGGTTTATACGTTGGGGGCTCACCGGAGTCCCTGGAAATAGCGTGCAGCTGTCTGTCCTTTCCTTCCTTCCTATCCCCGGGTGGCCGTTCGCTCTAAGGGGGCTCCTTGGCGGAACGTTAAATCGACTTGTTGCTTGGTGCTACACATCCCCCGAAAGCCTATATTTCGGGGGTGGATCTGAAAAGAGCCGGGTTTTGTAAATTCCAACAAACATCCATGTCGCCAGATCGTACAACCACATTCCATCTTCGATCTTCGACTTGCATTCCAACGTTGTCGCCCATATCAACATGTTCCACATGTTGGTATGGCCGATAACAAGTGCATATGTGGCCATGAATGAGAATTATCGAAGAATACAACAAGTACGGAGCGATTTGTGGTTATCATTACCAACATTATTATTAATGCTGCTAATAATAACCACAAAGGTCAAGCCGTTGCCGGACTAGTTATTATTAAATTTATTTAATAATAATTGGTCTGCCAACGGCTGGCTGAAGAGGGCTACCTTTATTAGCCCTATAACAGCCTCACCCCGCTTCGCGGGGTGATTAAAATAACATTGAGCAGTCAGCAGTCAGAAAGTTTATCAGTTCTTCTCCATTTATCGTAGAAGTATTTTGTGCTCTGCTTTGTGCTCTTGTCAGTGCTTTGTGAATTTTTAAGTGTTGTGAATTTTTATTGTGAGATAGGTATGTTAAATTTTTATAATTTATTTTAATTTTGTAAAATTTTTATTAATTTATTTTAGTTTTGTTAAATTTTTATTAATTTATTTTAATTTTATTAAACGGCTTCATATGTTTAAAGAAAAAATGGCCGCCATTATTGAGACTTCAACTCAAATGATTAACACCATTGAACGGGCAATGCAGTTAATTATTGAAAATCCTGCCGAGCTTGTGGCATGGATTAAGCAGGCAGGGGCCAACATCCGCCTACTAAATGCCGCCCTCAAAAAGAGAGATTTAAACATAGGACACAAGCGCCATGTAGAAGCCGCTATAGGAGGGATGAAGGGTAAACATATTATTTGCACATTTTTACAGTTTTCTAATTAATACTTTTTAGGATGCCGAACAATCATGAAAGCCCGCCATGTTCAGGGGGCAGGCTACAACCCTAGAAAGGAAAGAAAGAGTGATAGGATTAAATGGGAGGAATTTAATTCAGCTTTCCAAGGCAGAATTCGGACGGGAGCCATTGTGAACCTAAAACATACGGACCCTCTCACCTTTCTCGAGGAGGCCTACTACTTGTTCGCTATCCGCATCAAACATACCCTCAAAAAGATGCCCCAGATGGAGGCTAACACAGTCTTCTGCGGCGTTTTTGAGAAAGATTCCCCAGAGGGCCCCATAGAGGATGTTAAACATTTTCAGTCCAAAATGTTGTAATTGATGCGGAGACGGACTTGAAAGAGTGGTGGAGTGAGCACGTTCAGGACAGCATCATTGTACAGCTCGAGGATTTCCAAGAGCGGGAATCCGGATGGGCACTCAAGTCCATCATTAATATCGCTGTCAATATAAACAGGTAATATACTTTCTCTTTATTCTGAATTCAAAAATTAATTTCAAATGTTTACAGATACGAACCCATTCGGGGTTCATCTTACGTACCCCTGCCGCCCAGCATAGAGAGGAAGCAGGCATGCATCAACGTCAGGAACGATGATGATGCATGTTTTGCGTGGGCGGTTGTCTCAGCTCTCCACCCAGCACCTACAGCTCCTACGATCCCTCCCTAAGCTAATACAAAAGTCATCGGGGGCCCGACTGCCGCGAGTGGTTTATTGAGGAGCTCAGGCAAATCGTTGAGGATGTACAACCTATCTACAGGACGGTTAAACCTATGAGTTTTACTCCTCAAGAAGAGCGAGATTTTGAGGCTGCTACTACCTGCCACATCTGTTCAAAGCCGTTTACTGATAATGATGTTAAAGTCCATGATCATTGTTATATTACTGGAGCGTTCCGTGGGGCAGGGCACGTCGGGTGTAACATCAACTACCAAGATAAAAGGGTCATCCCGGTAGTGTTTCATAATCTCAGCGGGTACGATGCATCATTCATCATCAAAGACTTAGCTTTACAAATTGACGACAATGTCAATCTCCTGCCGCTGAACAAAACTAAGTACATCTTGATCACCAAATCGATAGAGGGCAGCGAGATCAAGCTAAGATTTATCGACTCTTTCCGGTTCATGGCTTCCTCCCTCGATAAACTAGCATCGTACCTGGATGAGTCAAAGATAATGAGGCAGCAATTCCCCGACTTAGATGACTACAAATTCGAACTCTTGACCCGTAAAGGCGTGTTCCCCTACGAGTACCTCGACTCGTGGGGGCGTCTTGATGAACCTCAGCTTTCCCCTAAACGTGACTTCTTCTCCAAGTTAAAGGGGGAAGGCATAACCGATGAGGACTACATCCACCATAGTCGAGTGTGGGATGAGTTCGAATGTCAGACTCTAGGCGACTATGCGGACCTGTACACGAAAACGGATGTCCTACTGCTCGCAGACATCTTCGAAATTTATCGAGACACATCGATGAAAACTTATAAGCTCGATGCAGCTCACTACGTCAGCGCCCCAGGACTTACCTGGGACGCCATGGTAAAATATACACAGGTCGAACTAGAGCTGCTGAGAGCCATCGATATGTTGATGTTTGTCGAGCGGGGCATCCGGGGAGGCTTAAGTCAATGTAATAACAGGTAAGTTAACAACTTTCTTAAATTTAAACTTTTGTAATTATATTTTTCTTTTGTTTAGGTACGCGAAGGCTAATAATAAATACATGCCCGACTACAATCCCAATGAAGCTTCCTCATATCTGATGGGGGGTTCAAGTGGATGAAAAAGGTGCCAGCGGCAGCACAAGTAGCCCGTGATATAATGAAGGCCTCTGACACCTCATCTACATGTTAGAGATAAACATCGACTACCCCAGACACCTCCACGACCTGGACAAAGATCTGCCTCTGCTGCCCATTCACACCACCGCCCCCGGCTCGAAACAGAAAAAGTTGATGACCACCCTGTACAACAAAGAGCGCTACGTCATCTACTATAGGGATCTCAAACAGGCGCTTAAGCATGGGCTCGTGCTCACTAAGGTGCACAGGATCTTAGAGTTCAAGCAAAGTGCCTGGATGAAGTCCTATATAGACTAAAAGTCCGATATGAGGAAGCAGGCAAGAAATGAATTCGAAAAGAACTTCTATAAACTAATGAATAATTCTGCTTTCGGTGAGTTTAAAAATCCTTTGTTGAACACATAACTAATTGTATTTTTTACAGGGAAAACCATGGAGGACGTTAGGAAGAGGAAGGTAGTTAAACTCGTGTCAGAATGGGACGGCAGTTATTCAGCTAAAGTGAGAATCGCCACCCCTAACTTCCACAGCTCTACCATCCTCCAAGGGGACCCGGAAGACAGCTTAGTTCTAATCGAGATGTATAAGACTGAAGTGTGTATGAACAAGCCGGTATACGTAGGGATGAGTGTCTTGGATATTTCCAAGACTAAATTATACGAGTTCCTGTACGACTATTTACAGCCTAAGTACGGACCTAGGTGTAAAGTGATGTACTCGGACACGGACAGTTTAGTTTGTAATATCTTATGTGAAGACATTTATGCGGTCATGAAAAAAGACATTCAGCTCTTCGATACGAGTGACTACCCCCCCCCAGACAATCAGAGTGACATCCCCCTAGTGAATAAGAAAGTGACGAGAATAACGACAAAATCATGACCGAGTTCGTGGGCCTGAGATCGAAAATGTATGCTGATCGGGTCGAAGGCCGGGATGCCGCCAAGAAGGCTAAAGATGTCAAGGGCGTGGTTGTGAAACAAACTATTACCTTCGACGACTATGTCAACTGCCTAAAAACCGGCCAGGAGGTTCAAAGGACCCAAAACGGCATTAGGAATCTCGACCACGCCGTGTACACCATGCGGCAAACCAAAGTGGCTCTGAGTTTAGCTTCCTTCAAATTGTTGTTAGCATTATCTACATGAGCTTGAAGTCGCTCATTCAAAACCCCTTTTATGCCGTCAACATACAATTTATTCACGGCCTCAGAGGCATTTACGGGGTCGGGCACGTTAATGATCTTAGCTTTCTTAACATCGTAGTTTCCGGCCTCGTCTAACATGAGGCATCTAGCTATTTTATTCTCGATAATTCTTGCCTGTCTCAATCATATTTTAGATATATGTCATTGCACTATAAATAATTGTAAATACCTATAAGATGAAATAATTCAAAGTTAATAATAAAGATTTTTTTCAATATCGATGATTTATTATAGTAGGCTTTTAGTATTTTGATGCTATACTAATCATGAATAAAAAACTGTTTCTGCTATACAATCAATGGATTTGGTCTATACCTTTAGGAAAGAGAAAATTTGGAACTACGATTTATATTCCTAAACAAGTCATGAGAGTCTGCGGCATACTAGAGCTGCTATTATAGCAATATCTCTTAACCCTATAGATATTTGCTTGGTATAGGATTTTGATGCTACGCTGATCATGCATAAAAGGCTGTATCTGCTATACATTTAGGAAAGAGAAAATTTGGAGCTACTATTCCTGACTGGCTTAGATTTTTACTGAGGTTTAATGGTTAAATCAATGGTGTATTGATATTTGATTATGAGGTCATTCGATGATCCTTTTTCTTAACCTTATAATTCAACAGTATATATAATCTTTAAATAACGATGATATTTATGTAACTTTGAGGTAAATGTATAGGTATGTGTTTTATATTTATTTCTATTAGCACTAAAATATATCGTTTAAATGATAAAAAAGGATATTTATAAACTTCTGAAAGTCGACTGCTTGCGTGAGCTAATCAAATAACCAATTCAAGGAAGTCCAGGTTGCAAGTTGCGTTTGTCGGCAGAGACAGAAAACCAGAGCAATGGAATATTGAAGATATGGTGTTGATTATCTAAGTACTTCTTTCGTAGCGTCGGAGGTCACCAATGTAGTGTTTTGAAGACCAATATGGTAATACAGGTTGCTTGTGTGTGGTATTGTACACTATCTTATGAGTTATTTCTTCTAGAAGATAATAAAACACATGTAACTTCTATGAGATATTTATTTATACTTGTTGTTGATTACTGTTGTCATGGCAATCACTTAGCATGCAATGCCTTCTTGAGGTAATATGGATGTAACGACTGATTTTATGATGAATATCATTACAGTACTAATATTATCGAATCAAGTAAATTCAGTGGAGAATTATTTCTAACTCCAGTTTAAAAGTGTAAAGTTCTTTAGTTGGATTTTGTGTTTAATAAACGAGCGCGAGACTCTCACAATTGTTGCCGCATTCGATGAGGTGGTCGCCGATGGCTTTCCCCAATATTTAGTGTTGCTTTTAGTTGCCGTCAAAGCACGAAAAATACAGTGATTGATTGAGGATCAATTTATCGAAATTTATAGTTGAATTCCGTATAGTTTACCGATCGATAATAAATATGAACTAAGTATTCTGTGGTTGAACTTTAGTTTGTTGAAGAACCTTTAAAAACTATGCAGTTATAATACAGATAATTACAGTTGCCGAGTTCAGTTTCTCGTGGATCCAGTTTTTAATAGAGTCTTGTTTTAATACAATTTGAATTCGGGAAGCTCTAAAAATTAATTTAGCGTAGGAGGGAATTCTGATAATGAGTATTTCCCTAGTAGTACAGTATTGGAAGTTTAATTTTTGTAGTTTTAAGTAATCAGTGATTGCAGAATTTTACGAAGTTTTCCAGTTTTTATAGTTCAGTGGCAACTGTTTATACCTGTGTTGGTAAAACGCAATATAGTGTAAGTTTGTTCTGATTTAGTTTTGTGAACTAAATAATTTGAACAAGGTATTGTGAATTATCGACTCTTTGAATTTTGTAAACATTGTGCAAGTAGTATATTGTTTATGTACCGGTTATTTTTGTTATGTTGTTGTATGAAGACGTTCTCATTTGATTGAATTCTTATGAAGGATACAGTGATTTTACTTAATGATTTTTTTATGACTAGTTGTTATCTTTTCCAACTTTTTGGTTTATGAATAAACACATTTTTTTAAACTTAATTAGACTGAATAATATTGACCCATATAAATATGAAAGTCTTTATTTGTATTTTATCCAACCTAACTTTGACATTATCGACCATGATTAACAAGTTGAATTAAATTTATTAGATCTGACTCCAGTTTCTGGTTAATGGGGCCAGGTCATTATTTTAATTACCAATTATTACCAAACTTTCATAATCAGATGGCGCCCAGTTATATGTATTTTATTGTGACTTAAAACCTTTATCTATTCTTTTACAATTTAAAGTTATTGGAAACAATACCTACGACCTGAAATTTAAATTTGTAAAGGTAAGATCTCAAGCTGGGGCAATTTTGAGCATTGCCGTAACGTAAGTATTAATATTTTGAAGATTATAAATGTAAATTTAGTCCGGAAAAATAAGCTTTGTTTTAAATGATCTAGCAGCACTTACTTCTGCAATGTCTTTACGGATCTGAGATGGTCGGGTTGAAAGGTTACTTTTTTGGTTATGATTTGATCTAGAATGATCCGCCGTTAGCTGAGTGTTTAACAATAAATATAAAATTAAAATCGAAAACTATTTTTTCCAGATCTAAGCATCATTCTAAACATTATTATTATTAATGATGTTCATTACCCTCGGACCGTGAGTAATAATTTAGTATATGAATCCTAATGGTGTAAATGATTACATTTGTACACACCCGGACATTTTAAAATTGGTAAACGTAACCTCTATAACAGTGGCGTAGCTTGAAGAGGTTGGCCCTGTGTGCAGTATACATTCGCGGACCTCTTCTATCCAAGTTCCCTACTATTCCCATTTCCATCTAAATTAGCTCCTTTAAAATTAGATCATACCATGAAAGTAACTTAATGATATTCAAAGAATTTCCTGAATTTTCCTCATGTCCAAGTGATTCTTTTTGACCTTTAAAGCAACGATCTTTTTGATCCAAAGTTCAAGTTACGTTAATTAATCTCAAGTGTCAAAATCAGTCAATATATTGTTCTAGCTGCTATCTGTTGTAAGTTTGTGAAGTAACTATGTGGGCATTAGAAAATGTGTGAATAAGTTTTGTTAATTCTTCCTTACTTTCTTCGCAAGGGGTCAAGGAATTGAGATACGCTCAATTCGCGCGTCACTTATGTAAGGGCTACCAGTTCCAGAGAGCAAGGTTGACTATCCAACATCTACTAGATCTCCAGGCTAGTGCGGAGCTATTAACGTGCTCACCCATCGGAGTCCGTCTCTGAAGGAGTCCCTTCACCCCTAGTCCAGCATGTGGACTTTTCACTGGCCAGCCGAGTCCAACCACAATGTGGCTGGCTTGATCTTAGATCCGCCTAGACTACCCTAAGAGTTTGCCACTCCGGCCTGCCATAATAAAGGCTTGGTGAGGCTTCGACAGGATCTCATGCGATTCTACCTGAAAGTAGAGACCTGGATTATACCAACGTGGATGTGGGGTAAGTGTCTTACGACATGTGTTCGCATCAATTCCCCTTATAAGTGAACCCCGGAATGGCTACCTGGGTTCGACGATAGCGGTGGCATAAATCGACTGCAGAGTCGTCTCCACAATAGCTGATCCGCAGTCTTGACTACAATAGGGAAAGTCCCTGGCAAAACGATTTTATCAAAGACAGGAATCCCGGTTACTACTGGAACCCTCAGACGCCGATCCAGTAATAGCGCGAGACATAACGCCAGCCAGCCTGGTGCATCTGGCAGAAGCAAAACGTGGGTTATGACTTGCTAGTTGCGACATGTGGCTGAAGTAGTAGTGGGCGAAGAATGGTGTAGAGGGTCGCTTGTTCATTTTCTGCTGTATTACCGATCGTATCGGAATTCGCAATCAGCTTATATATTTTTTTGGTGCTAGACCACGGCCCCTTTATCTTGCATGCCCGTGTGCCCGCACATTCTGCACACCCCTATTTACGCCACTGCTATATAAACTTGTACCAGAAAGAATCAGGAGAGAAGTACAAAATGGCGTACAGTATCAAGATTCGAAAAGTGTATTTCTATTGAATAGTCGTAGAAAAAGTATTGTATTCTACTTGTGTGTAACGGCTATTACTTAAGAAGATGAATGCGACGCCAGCTGCAGGCAAGCGTCATAAAGCACCCATCATTACGGGATCGTTGAATAATATACTATTATTATTGTATGTTGTTAAATGTTTGGAAATAAAGTGTATTTTAACGTTTGATGCAAGCTGAATTCTATTTAAAGAAGCAAAAGGGGAATTTTGTCTTAATCGTAGACTTTACGGGGTTTTATCGTGCCTTTATATTTCTACAACTTAAGGTACTTCCTTGGTTAAATATTCTGTAGTGTGGAAAACATATATAAAAACACCTATTACCCCTATTTTATATAAAAGGAAAGCGAAAATGTATACCCATCCCATATATATTTATCTTCCTTAAAAAAGCTTGCGAATGGGATTAAAAAAAACTTTCTGTAAGTACATTTAGCTGTGCCGTCTAATTGGTCTCTTATTGCTAAAGGCAAATTGTTATAAAGCTAAAGGTCAACTGAACTTTTTAAAAGTAAGACGAGAAAATTTAAGATTTTAACTAGTCGTTACCTGGCTTCATGCAATATGCTCCGAAATGTTTATTACGAATGTAATCATTCGATAAATGCTTACAAAAGAGAGCAAAAGTTTTCCTTTTAATGTAATTACCAACCAATTACTTCAAAATACGAGCAATTCAGACAACTTTTAGCTGTTCATCGTTTACATCCGTGTTTAACTTATTGTAGTGTTGAAATATTGATTTCAAGTAACTAAATTATGCTTGAACTTCATCAAATTTTATTTTAATTTGCAAGGATTTTCAGATTTCCATTTTCATTGTCTGTTTGTATCAAATTAAAACTTTTCTCGTTATTGCGAGGTTATTGCAGTCCTTTTTTTCAAAGGGCAACGGTTTTTGCTTTGTTGTTACATTCCCCTGCAGCCACAAATTTGTAAGGCTAAAATTACTATTAAATGTTCATTTTGAGATTTTATGAGACAAACCTTTCTTGCTTTCATTTTTTAAATTGTCTAAATTAAACAAAATTTAGTATAATTATTACTGTATCATCTACAAACAATTGAAAGCATAATTAAAAATGAAGGAAGTTTTTTGTATTACTAATATTGTAATAATTATGTCCATGGCACATAATTATAATAAGTAAATTTATAAAGTAAGATTTGTGCGCAAATCTTTAAATTAGTAGTTAATCCAAATGCTGATATTATATTTGAAAATCCCGCACAACCACACAATCCATATTCATGAGTTATTAGGTGTAATCGTACTTTACATATTATAATCCAAAACATTCTCGAATGTACTAATGCTAAAACCACCCTCATATGATATTTGTGCATATTATTATAATTTACATTTCAGAATGCATAAATATTCATTTTATATAATCTTCCAAGAATTTTCTACTAGTTAAACTTCAGAATTTGTTTAAATACTTGTTTACACGATTCCAAATGAAAATATATAGTTAATGAGTTTAAAATTCTGTTTTCCTTTCTATAAAACTTTATTAAATATGATAATAAAATCAATAAAATTATTAATTCAACAAACAACTTCTGGTTAACGCATATACTAATACTGAGACAGGTTGTCTTACCGAATTACATATTGGTTGCCTTTGTAAAATGTAATTAAATCTAGAGTTATAAAAAGTGAGTATCTATTATTTGGAATTCCTTAGCGAAAAACTGAAAGTTAGAAGATGACTTCAAAGTGAACGCTACTATAGGTGTTATACACCCTGGAAAATGAATATTTCGTATTCTAGAGAATTTTGTATTGACGGATGAACTACGTCTTGTAACAAAGTTACCTTATTTTGTTTAATTATTTTGAGTCTAAGGGTGAATAAGCTTATCATCCTTGAGATCTATAGCCGCTCGGATGCGGTCGACTCAAGCAAGAGCACGCGTTTCTTTCCTAATTGTTTATTTGAGTGCGGCGCTCCGTTTCACTCCTACCATTTCCTTAGGCTCTGCGAGCACCTATGCAAGTGAGTGCACTAGTCGATTTCAGTCCATAGTCGATAGTCAGTCCGTTTCCAGGACTCGAAGCCAGCAGGACCAGCCGGTTCGGGAGCAGCCGCCAGGAAATTTAAGAGTCCTCTTAACCGTAACCGTAGTTCCGATTCCTTTTCCGCCCCGATCTCATCCTACTTCTACCCTCTTATCTGAGACCTAACTGTGCGTCTCATCCTACTTCCACCCTCTCTACCGTATCTTATCCGATACCTCGCTGTGAATGCGCCCGGGGGTATCATCCTAACTTCCACCCCTTTACCACAAACTAAGTAGAAACCTTTCCTGCCCTCCCGCTATTCTACCCTACCGAACTTGCATGCTATTTAGCTGCTTACGCTGTAATGCACCCCGCTTGGAAAAAATAAAACTATTATGTTTACTGATTGTGTGTTTTATTTACTAAATTAACACCATTTTCTTTAATAAGATCTTTAGGGAAAGACAAAATGATCCAGACAGAGCCAGCCTCAACGATCCCAGCAGTTCCATAGGCTACCATTTCTCCACTAGCACCTACCCGGATTCTTGGAGCATATCATGTTAAAACAACTAACGCTCGTGTTTACCGCCGACACCGAGAATATCAGCGACCTTCGTAAGCAAGTTGGTACCCAAGGCAGAGACACCTACAATCTGGCGCCAGATCAGGGACGCCTACCGTTCAAGCGCCTGGACCAAGAAACCAATTACAATCGATTGCTGTATCTAAAGAAGTTTTCAGTCTGGGCAAAAAGCATATGCTTTAAAGTTAACAAAAAGGTTATTCTAATACGTTGGAATATTCTCTATTATTTATGCAGTTACAATCGACGCGACGCGAACGCTCACAATTTACCCATCCACTGGTTTAAATTCACTAGAAAGTTTGGGGGAAATTAACTACTTTGAGGCACGTAACTACCAACGAATTTGATTTTTATGTGATGTTACCCAAAAAAACCCAACAGGATTAACTTTAAATTCACTTAAGGAATGCTCAGTAAGTGGAATTGTCAAATCGGCACTTGACTTAAACTGCTTAAATTTAATAGAATCATCTAACGACCACAACTAATTAAATTAAAAGAGTCCTAATCCGATACGTAAAGAAAATCGTAGGAAATTGGTTCTCACTTAAAGTTGTTCAAAGACAACCACGTTTTAAATGTAGAGAATACCAGAAACGATCACAACTAAATTTAGATTAATAACTCTCCGACAGTACCATAAGAGTTTGTTTAATTTTCTTTACGATTATTTTAAGCTTTAACCGATAAGAGGTGGTGATATGACTTTACTGTTATTACTAAATTATTCTTGTGTCTTATTTGATGTTCTGTCAAAGCATTTTATTAACATAGTTTGATCATTTGATGTTTTTTGAGGAAAGTTTATGTTATGGAAACATTTAAATTAACAGTTTATGTTTGCCCTTAAAAGCTGTTTGGGCCGTTTGTTTAATATTATCAAATTATCAGTGATACGTGTAATAATAATGCATGTAACTACAACAATTTTTTGTCATCAGTTTACAGTCAAAATAGTTTTATTGTTTTATAGGTATACATATACTTCAATTCCTTGTAGCAGCTTTAATGAGGCTATAAATTAAATGAGCATACTGCTTCATACATAATTAATGAAGTATTTCAAGATCTAGGAGACCATGATCTTCCTAACATCCAGAAGGAGTCACGCTGTTGCAACTACATTAAACTATAGTTACAGTTGGTATGGTTGAGTTTTCAATTTATTTTTATATTCCTTTATTGAGTTGTTAAGTACTATTAGGGAATCATCATCTCTGAATCTTTATTGTAAATACAGAATAAATTCAGTATTTATACTGAATTAACTAGTTTTTACATTTACAATTTGCGATGAATTGTAAATGTAAAAAAGTTCCGCCGTTCCACAGGGTCCGGTGATCGGTCCGTTGCTGTTCTCCCTCTACATCAGTCCTATTCTTCAAGCTCTTTCTCGCTTGTCGGTATCAACTTTACCCAGACGACTTGCAACTTTACATGCTGAACTGAGACAGATATACGTGATGATACAGCAAATGAACAGGATGTTATAGTTATGAAATCTCTAACTAGACACTAAATAAGCAACTCTTTTCTCTTCATGTTCGCCGACAAATTCACATCCTCCCAGTATCTTCTTTTCCGCTACTTTCTATATGTGTTCTCTATTCTAGAACTGTCCAACTACAACCACAACACTCACTGTTTTAATTATTTACTTCATTAAAAAGAGGATTTCATCTCATGTGCTACTCGTATTAACTCGATTTACAAGTATTCATTTGCTGATTCTCTAATCTCTCATGCATCGATTTACGAATCACTGCCATCTTCATAATTTGTCTAGAATGTTTCTGTCTTTTTGTCATTTTCGTTACCAAGAATGCGTTTATATATAGTTACAATTTGTTTCATCTTGTAATTTATGTATCTTAGAATGTTCAAGGCAGTGTTTAAATTTCTGTATAATGATTAATTATACTATAATTAATGATCTAGTACTTAACCATGAAAAAAGAGAAGAAGGTGGTTGCTATGGTAAATAAAAAGTGAAATCAAGAAAAAAATTGTAAAAGCCATATTATAAAATATGGCAAACAATGCGTTTTACTTCTGAAATTTTAAAAGCCTGAAAAACTTGTAAAGAGACTTGTAAAGGTAATTTAGTGTTTTATTATAAGAAATACTTATTACATATTTCATGTTGAAGTCATTATTACATCACAATTAGAGTTGGAAGATGGCATAACAAAGGACAGAAAAGTGGTTGTTTGAGGTTAAGGGATTGTAATGATCTACTACATACTTATTATCTGGTAGGCATTGGACAGATACAAGAATTGCCATAGCATTATAATAAATAAAGGGTAATAAATAAATATTCAGTAAGTTTATACGCTTTTTTATTTAACTATTCTTACAAGAATCTCTTAAAATAACGTATCAACTGGTAACCACACACCCCATACGTTACTCTGGCGACCCTCGACTGAAAAAAGAAAATTCAGCATTTTCAAATGGTGACCCCTGATCGACTCTTCAACCTGAATTTTTTTTCGTCCTTTGCTGACAACGAACAGTCGCTAGACTTTTATTTCATGAGCGCAGACGATTGCTGCATTCTTCCCTGCATCCTTTTTATCAAAGATAAGTATATTTAATTAGCAACAGTTCAATATGACAGCAGCATTCCCGGCATTTAATACTTTGAATGTCGAATTACCATTCCAGTTAATTTTAAACTACTATAATCTTTTAAAAGTCCGCGAAGAATGTCAAAAATATAATGTATTAACCTTAAGTCTACCTTAATACATTTTAATTACCCATCAAGATCTAATCATAAACGAACCTAGTAAAACGCCCTATTCTACATTAAAAAACGCAATTGTATGCTATTATTTACCATTAGAACAGAGAATCACTCAATTGACATACTGAGTCTGCAGCAACATTAAAAAAGAAGGGTAGTGTCTCTATTATGACATTTATGTAATACCGGAAAGTTAAAAAAGTAATTTTGTTCATGTACATTTGTGCAGATAGAAAAATTTATAAATTTTAGACAAACTCTGCTAATAGTGATTTAGCTAATAGATTGGTTAGTACTGTATATATATATATTATAGTCAACCCTACCTATTTTGTATTAAATTAAATACTTATTTGTCTTAATTATCGAATAAATATGTGCATTTTTATGTGCTATTTAAATAGTTGCAATGTTGTTCGGGCTTTAATTCGATACGAAAGGTATAGTGAACACCGCTAAAACTCTAGTAATTCGTTTATTATAATAATTTGGAATTAATGTGTGTTGTCAATAAGTGCCATACCCTTGTGTAAGGATCTTGCTTAGGAAGTGTCGCAAAACAAGATGATGTTAATACTAATAAATAAAACACACAATTACCAAACCTAATAATATAATAATAATAATAATTTAATAATAATTACTACAACCCATAACCTTAACCAAGGCCCCAGAAGCTATAAGCTTGTGCGGGAGGGAGGGGGCGATTATTATTATTATGTAGGCCCAATGTGCGACTGCAGCCGACTTATAGATGGAACAGCGCAAATCCCACATTTGTGTTACAGCTAAGGGAAACTGCATATTTATTGTTACCTAAGCTCCTACATTCCAGCAAACGTCAATCTCTAAATCTAAAAGCATACGGCTATCTATGGTAGCCACAGTAAGCGGGGTGCGATACAGCGTACGGTATCAAGTAAAGGTGAGGATTCGGTAGGGTAGAATAGCGAAGGTTTCTAGTTTACGGTAAAGGGTGGAAGAGACCTCCAGGCACACACATAGTGAGGTCTCGGACAAGGTACGGTAAGGGATAAACGGGTAAGATCGGGGCGGCAAGGCAATCGGAAAATACGGTCAGGAGTCCTTACTTTAATAATCCTTGTAGATCGGCTGGTCCTTCTGGGCCAGCTGGCTGGTTGTTCCGGGAGGATTCGAGTTTCGGGATGGAACTGAATAAATCGGCTCGTACACGGTTAGGGAAAGGACGCGTGCTTTCACTTAAGTCAGTGGCTTATCCAAACGGCGACTGATTGCAATAGTCGATAAGCATTTTTATTTTTACACCCAAAATAAATAATAAAATTCAGTAACTTCGTTACACTTGTATTAACCTATTGTCCTTAAAACCTTAATTCCTTTTGGTGCATGTTCAATTAATTTATCAAACAGATAACCAGCCGCATTCAACGTAAGTAAATCTAATATTCTCATTTTAGTATTAGTATATCAGCTTATTATTAGATACAGTCCAATATTTAGGAAAACAAATACAAGATTTTAATAACAATACAAAACATAGATAAATAAAATGACTTCAGCTTTGGGCTAAATAAAATATGTAATTTAATTAATTTTTTACTTAATTTTAAAGCAAATCGTCATTAATGTATACAAACCCATCAATTTATTTGATGTGAATTAACAAATAAAGATGTAAATAACTTTGAACCCCCGAACAAGCCAAGATATTGTAGTCTTTTGGTAGAGCTAGTTTTCTTATTTGGATCAAACAACTTAAAAATTCAATTTACAACTACCAAACTACTTACTACAATATGAACTTAATTATTTGTCAACCTGATTAATTTTTTGGACTCTTCAATACAAATAAATATTCGTTCCACTTCATTTGCAGAAGTAATATTTAATAAATAACAACTAAATAAATTATAAGGAAATGGAAAATCACAGTAATTCGATATCTAAACTGGTATATCTTTCAGCTTTCGTTATTTGCGTGTAGCTAAGCCTAAGTGTAGCGGCCTGCTCTTAATTAACGATAAAGATTTTAAAGTTATTTCAATTTATCAGTTGAATGGATAATTTATTATTATTAATAAAAACGAGTCTTTCTTTAAGCGCCCAAGATAATATAAACAACTAATCTTAGAATCAAGATTTATTTCTATATATTTTCACTTACTTGATAACCATTTGCTTCTAACATATTTCCGAATAAAATATCAATTTTTCTTGAAGAATTTCTAAGCAGAATTATTTGAGAAGCTCCCGATAGATTGATGAAATCATTTTTTACATCACCCACATTTTGTAGCTCACACTTGATTGCTACCGGTCCCAAGTGATTTAGGGGTTTCTCATAAATCGTGAAGTCACAGGCGTCAACTTTCGATGGATTGTCATATTACGGAGGAGGAAAAAGACATTTAACAAAGGTTGTACTTATTCGTTGAAAAATTTTCTAGAATTTAGAATTTATTGAAGGTCTTAAGGATTTAGCTTGTAAAAATACACAAACATTTTGAAACTTCCCTTAAGTCAGTTTTTAATGAAGTCGAGTGGAAAACTAGAGTCGAAGATACTTAATAGTGTTTGAACTTCAAATTTATTCAAAAGACAGTATTTGACTATAACTTGATTTCGACAGGTAAAACGATTTTACTTAATGTGTAATTCCAAACTTTTAACATCAGATTCAAACTTAGACTGCTTCTTAACCTCAAGCATCCTCTTAAATATTCCAGGGACCTTACGCTGAATGTCATACGTATATAGCATATTAAATTATCCTCGGTAACTTGTCAGGAAAAGCTTTTATGAAATATAATATGCTCCCTTAGTAAACCTCAAACTAAAACAATACAACGAGACGCTGTAGGTAATGATTTAATATAATAGAGATTGCTTTAAAAAGTTTTGGATAATAAAAGGGACAAAAGCAACAATGACACAATAGGACAATTGGATTTTCTCGACAAGCTAAAAAATAGATTCCGGCTATTTGAAAAAGTAAAAGCTTCTGTATCTGATAAGCTTTGTTTCTAGGATAATTGTTTGGAAATGTTTGTTGAGTTTCATTATGTAAAAATCTGAATCTTACCAACAATTGTGTTTCATTAACAAAGATTTTGTTTATTTATAATTATCTCATAATGAATACTTAAGAAATTTAATTCATTCATGAAATGAAATTCAAAACTATTCATGAATGAAGGTACATACGAGGTAAGCGCCATACATTCTTGGCCTGATATAGAAAAAATAAACTTGGTAAAATATAATAATTTTTATTTTTCAATATAATCTCCCCTAATGTCAGTACACTTATTACAACGTGGAATTGATAATTCAATGCCGTTGTAAAAATAATCTGAAGTTTTTCCTTCACAATGTTCAATTATATGTTCTTGCAACTCGTTGTCGTCCTTAAAACGACGTCCCCTGAAGTCTTTCTTTAAATTGCAAAATAAATAATAGTCACTAGGAGCCATATCCGGACTGTACAGTGGATGATCCAATGCTTCAGTCACATCGCGAATGGCAGTTTGTGAAATTGCGGCAGTATGAACGGGTACATTGTCGTACCTCTTGTCAATTTTCCTCGAAGTTTTTCACGAATATTGTTTCTCAATTTATGAAATAAAGACGCATAATATGTAGTGTTAACAGTTGTATTGCGTTCTTTAAAATCAATCAGTAAAATGCCGTCACAATCCCAGAATATTGTTGCCATAACTTTCTTTGTCGATTCAACGACTTTCGCCTTTTCTTGCCCCAATCGGAAACATTTTTACCACTGATAACTCACCATAAACGCTGTCTAAACGTTGTTTGATTTGTTTAGGAGTGTGCCCTTCTTTTGTTAAAAATTTAATGACCGCGCGGTACTCAATTTTCGTTAGCTGCGACATTTTCATACACTCGCCACGATGCTTGAATGCTTGAGTGGCTACTAAAATTTATTACGCTTCTAGTCGTAATATACATATAGTGTAGGCCTCTTACATGTTCACTATGACGAGTTTGAACATGTTGACACCTGTAGAAGCCTGCCGGGCCGAGAGTTTATGGCGCTTACCTTGTACGTAAATAGAAGATATTTTTCCAAATTCGAATCTTATTTAGGTTGTTCCTGCAACGGGTGAGAGTAATATTAGTGAATCTCAAGCTTCTGCTTGTGTTTATCCTAGATTAAACATAATTCTTAATTAATGATCAATGGTAACCGAAAACGTTGCGTTTTAACAATACAAGCCGTTTTTACTACAATAGTATGATGCTGCTTACCTTACAATGACATTTCCTTCATTCTATACACGTTTCTTATTACGTAATGATCAGACTTTGTCAGTATTTAGATAATAATCATTAAAGAACGAAAATTCCTATATACCATTTTTCTCGTAGTTTTTTCTATACTTTTTGAGGAAAACAACATCAAAGTTCAGACTAATGTTTTCAAATTGAATAAATAGTAAGAATGTACATTGACACATATTTTGAAGTTCAAGGAGATAACTAAAACCGCTTGGTTTCTAAAATGCGTATGGTGGCTCGTAATAAAATAATAAACATGCATCTTTATAATATGGGTTGTACCCCATATTAGGAATAAGGAATAGGAATATTAGGAGTATTGTAGCCCTTTTGAATTTCATGTCTGAGTTGTAATTATTAACTTGACAGTTTTAATTAGATTTCTGGGTAGTGGTCAAACAGTCACGTTAAAAGTCTATTTAAATTGTTTTGATCCCACGAGAAATAAGGGGACCATTAAAAAAATAAGGTGTCATTTTAAATCTTACGTATAATAAGATTTATAATTAATTTTGCTCAATTGTACAGTTATGATTACAGTTCTGTCTAGCGGTCTAAGAGTCGTACCAAAAGTCCTTATGAAATTTTGCGATCCGATAAGTGCAGAATAATTTATTTACCAATTTGAGGTCATTTTTTGCTTTTTATATATTTTGTTGTAATTTTGTATTTTTTATGGAACTATTAATAAAACCTGTCAGAGTAAAGTTTTAATTAGCGGGAAAGCGCCTTGGTTTTTTATTTTCGTTGGGCATACGTATTGATATGATAAACATTTCTTTGTTATGGTATAATGTTGATGATATATGTATTTAATTTATTGGGATAAGAGACACAAACATAAATGCGAATGTACTGCACAACTTACTACTTGCTTACTTTTAATTGAAATCATGCTCCGGCTAAATATAAAGTTGTGAAACTGGCTTTCCACAAATCAAGGTTCTCTTTTTATCTCAAAATAATTAAATTCATTTCAAAACAAATAATTGTTTTAGTTTAACTACATTTTTGGTATCATTAAAATTTCTTATTACTAAGTAATAAGAAAATTGTAGTAACTAATTACTACAGAAAAACTCACGGTTTTTAATGACTATAATAGGATTGTAATTCCTTCCTTTTAAGTTTTAAAATTGGCACCTTGTAAATACAAACTTGATATGCCGAAACTCCTAGTATCAGCCGTTTGCTATCATTAAACTCGACAAAGAACTGAAGGAAGAGATGTGTCAACAATCCATTCATAAATATATCCAAATCAAAAAAGGTTTAGAAATTGGAATTCCAAATAATTGATATTCATCAATGGTAATTAAGTACATTTTCTTACTGTCCAAATCTATTATAATAATAGTTTTCCTAACTTAATTTTTATTAATCTAAACAAGACGTGTGCACCTTCTGCAAGATGTAAATTGAAAGCGAATTTGTTGCAAAAATGTCTGTGCTTTTAATAAATTTTTTGGTAAACAATGGAACTATGTACTAAATTTTCATTGAAACAAATGAGAAACAAAATGATATTTCATTTATAACATAACCAAGTTATTATTTATAACTGTTAATTAAATCTAAAACAAATTACATAATCTTACAGGAAATCCCGAATCTATTGATATGCTACACTTATGTGTTCATTACAAAATAAGCCCTCCTTTGAATCTCGATGGAACCTAATTTTCAAACAACTATTTATTACTTAATTCCTTAAAAATATCTTTAGACACCTTCCTATCTTCACAAGTTTATCGCACAAGGCGCAAAATAATTATATGTTGTTTTTCTGATATCATCAATAAAAAGCAGCCCCTACATTTAAGATTGCATCAAACATAAAAGGTGCTGCTTCACAAATTTGCATTACAATACTTTAGCTGAAAGCTTTAAAATTCTGAAATACAAGAGACTTATACAACTGTGGAATCTCGTCATGAAAACACATTTTTGACTATTAATTGATAAGGTAAAATAATAAAAACCTGTATACCTTCTCATTACAATACACCTTGTCTATATTCTAGGCTAAATCTCACGTTAAAATTGGCCCAAACTTTTTTAAATTAAATTAAAAAAAGCTTCACGGATTATTTCTGTTTGGATAACTAGTGCTGCGGGAATATAGCACCAGAAAATTGCATAGTGGTCATTTTCGCTGCTTGGCAGGCATAAAAAACAGCGTTTTAATCAATGCAGACGACGCTATTTATTATAGCTACTACTACAGGACTCGACAGATGACACTATACAGTAAAAGTGGTATTTTCGAATACGTGACCAGTGGCGGGGCAAGACCAAAATTGGATGTGGGCAAGATGAGTTTTGCGAGGCCCCCTTTTCGATTGCAGGCCTCATTTCTAAGGTAGCCTTATGGCTGGACAGTACCGATTTTTAGCAATTTTTCCCGCGTCCTGCTTTTTGAAAACAATATGCTTTTTCCAGTTTACAGTAAAAAATTAAAATATACCTACAGGGTGTAACATATAATTTAATGTAATGTGAGTACAAGGTGCGTACTTACAATTTAAAATGCGATTTCTCGAAAACTAGTAGGAAACGACCACATGTTGATAAAGAAAATATCTTCTAAATCATTACGAGGTTTGTAGTTACAATCTGTATACCTATTATACATACTAACTACATTCATATAAGATAGGTAACGCTTGCGTTGCACAAATAATTCGGTTTATTTTGGTTGATGTCATTTTTGGCGTGGTAAATTTAGTGACCGGACCAGCATTTTTACACAAACTATGCCGTTGTGGCACCATAGTGCTAAAATTGCATATTGAATGGAAATGTCTGTAGGGTACTAGAGATGACGAAAGTACTCAAACACTACACTGTTTGAGCACATCCGTCATCTCTAGTTCCAAAACTACTTAGGGTTTGTCTTTGTAGTTTAGATATTGCTTGCATTTGCTATGTGTACTCGGTACTATAGAGTATATACTATTGAATGGAAATAACAACTTGCTTATTTATGCAGCTTTTATAGAGATTTCAATAACATAACAGCACTATGAATTACTAAACAAATAATAATTTAATGCTCATTTACATGGCCTTTTGAATGGTGACATAAATAATCCTTACAAAAGTCTTTCGTTTTTTGAATTTTATTATATACTTTCGCTACATTCATCACAAAAGTTCACATCTGCCACTCTTCATTAAAATCAATGCTGTATACTTGGAACTGTTCTTAGTTCCAAAGTTAATACTTTCGGGCCATTATTAATATTGATTGTTTTGTGCAAGTGCATCCATTTCTTTTAGAATAGTAGCAGCACTATTTTCATCCGTTATGTAATAGTTTTTGTTCAAATCACCTATCTAAACATAACCTCATGATAATTACTGCTTTAGGCAGGCATTAACATGTACTGGATGTTAATCGTTTATGTAATACGTTTATTATTGTACATATAATAAACATATAATAATAATTGCTACTACCCATTATCTGACGAACAAGGCCCCACAAGCTATAAAGCTTGTGCTGGAGGGAAGGGCGATTATTACTATTATGTAGGCCCAACGTGCGGCTGCAGCCGACTTAACAGATGGTATTAGCACAAATCCCGCCTTGGCGTACAGCTAAGGGAAACTGCAGAAAACCTTAACCAGATCTTCCGGTACCAGGAGTCGAATACGGGTCTAATACAGAATAATATACTTGAGATAAAAACTTGTGATAAGAATCTGTGCATAAAATAATGTATGTATAGCGGGCATAACTTGCTTTTATGGCCCTACAGCCTTTTTCTAGCCCTCGGCTAACGCCTTGGGCGAAATAACGCTTCTGGCCATAAAAGCTTCTTTATGCCCTTAATATATAAATAACTATTTTGTGCAACCGTACGCGAAGTGCACACTTCGCACATTCAATTTCGCGGCCGTTGCTCTTAGTAACAGCCGCGACGTAGAAAATGTTGTGTATACCTTGTCCGCGAAATTCTTTAGCGTTTTCTTATTCTTATTCCTTCTTATGCCTCGGCAGCAAGGGATCTCGACAACAATTATTCACTCGATACTTGTGTAACCGTACGCGAAGTGAACACTTCGTGTACGCAATACGGGCCGCAAAATTGGATTTCGTTTAGGCCTTACAAAAAGTAACGGCCCCGAAGTAACTCAGTGCCAGTATCTCCACTTACTTTTACGATCTTTTACAAATTGTTTTATTTGTCTTTCCATAAAAACGTTGTAAAATGAAAACCGCCTTTCTATTTACAATGAATTAAACTGTTGGGTTTTTTAAAGTAATGGAATTTGTAATTATCTATTTTTTACGCTTTCACAAAAAATATTGTGTATACCTTGGCCGCGAAACTTTTTAGTGTCATTGAGATTGTCCTGCTTCGGCCACAAGCGGCCTCGGGCGATAATGATTTTCTCGGTACGTTAAAAAGACATTTCGCGGCTTGATATACAAATAACTAATTCGATAAAATTGTGGTCGCACAACTTTGCTACCATTATTCAACATTTTACGTATGTGTTCATTAACCGATTTCTAACAAACGGATTTTGGGCATTGTGCATACGGATTTTGGGCATACGATAGTTTGGCGAAAAGTGGACATTTTTACCCTAGCGAAAAAGTGGACGACGTGGTCCGTTGGGCATTCTGTCTCTCGTGGAGAGTAGGGTAAAGTGGTCGTGTTGGGCAATGTGATACATTTTACAAATTGGCCGAAGTGGGTCGTTGGGCAATATGGTACCAAAAGACAGGTGGGCGAAGTATTCGGGTTTCAGAATAAACAGTATCTGTTATATCGCGGAACGAGGTTCCCTTGGACGCGAGGCCGTGGGCGGTGACCCACATCGCCCACGCCTTGCCCTTCCACTGTACTTGACTAATTTTCCTGCCCTATAAGACAGTGGTCACATAGATTATAAAAATCGGAAAATACGTGAAAACCTATGAAATTTCTCCAATTTTTTTTGGCAGCAATGCTAATATAATTTCGCCCTCATACTCCTCTAACCACAAAGGTAATTGAATATTTATTTTGTATGTACTTTTTTTAACTGATTCCATACAATTATTATCGCTTTTTTATTGCACCCGACGCTCATTGGAAAACACCAAGCTGTGTCTGAACGTAGCGTCTAAATAGAGGCGTTCGACGCACGCGTCAAACGCAAACGTCAGACGCGTATAAGAAATCTCACCAAGGACCCGTTATCGCCGCCAGTGTTAATAATAGGAAGCTTCATTAACTATAAACACCTAAAAATGACGCTATGGTCTCCAAAAGGGAATTAATTTCTTTAAAACTAAAATTTGAAAATGTAAATAGAAACATTATGTATATAGAAACATATTAATAGAAAACATTGCTTCGCAGTTCACTGCTAACAGTGTTGCCATACATGCGTGAACTTTTAAAATATTTTAGGTTTAACTGAAATTTTTAGTTTTTAAATGCCAATGAATAATTTAAGGTAGTTGAAATTAAAAAGGGGAATAGAAAACTGCTAAATATCTTTAAAAATACCAGTTGTTCTTGCTGGTTTTAAGAAAAAAAAAGTATTACTATATTAAAATATTGAAAATATATATTCGTTTTAAGAAATTAATCAGGACTAGTTTAGAGTGAAATAGTTTATTCAAAAATTAACGGTCACATGCTCTTAAGTAAAGAAAAATAACATTTACTTCGGGAATTGATTAAATAATAGTCAAAAGATTAAGAAAGTTAAAGTATGGGAAGGGATATAAACAATAATCTGTTACTTTACATCGACAATCACAAAAATATATGTAACAATAACGAAAATGCGTTAAATGTATTCACAGCGTGTTGTGTGAGCAAAAGCCTGAACTAAGAATAATAGTTGTCATTTACCAAAATGTTTGAATAAACGCGAAATATGACCTTTTTTTAGTTCATAAAGTTCTTTTATACTGTTGTATATTCGGGCATTTTTATCTCAAATAACACTTGAACGATAATTTAGAAAGTACACCTTACCATTTTTAAAAGCTCGCTAGCTATAGTTTTGTTTTTATAAA
Organism: Agrypnus murinus; assembly: GCA_929113105.1. Lineage (NCBI taxonomy): Eukaryota > Metazoa > Arthropoda > Insecta > Coleoptera > Elateridae > Agrypnus > Agrypnus murinus. The sequence goes on from OV816026.1 coordinate 21,861,030, forward strand.
TTTACACTTTTTTATTCGTTAAGGAAATAGGTTTTGTAATTTTGTATTTGCTATAAAGCATAATATAAACTAGATAACACTCTTAAGAAAAGATCTCATGTACTATAAATGTAAACTAAGTGCAATTTAAAAAAATTCTGAGCTATTTAAGCGGTACTTTACGTACGCGATAACTTAACCTTAAGAGACGTCTCTCAAATCGACGGGGCCGTGCTATCGCCTACTTAGGTTTACTACTAGTCTGCTAGATTGCAGGTCAATCGTTGGCGCGCCCCAATATGTTTGAATCTTGAATATAACTAAGGTTGTCTCCATGAAGTTATTTAATTGTAAAATGACCTCATAATCCCCTTGTTAGAACTTCGTAAGCATCTTGTGGGGCTTCCTTATGCAGTTTTACATTAAAAATAGTTGGACATTACATAAGTCCTAATCAGGCTTTCATAAGTAACTGCCTTGAAATAAATTGAGGCTGACTTAATCGGGTACTCATGGAGAATGGGAGGCGTTTTTCTAGTTAGTGCTATCCTCAATTACACCTAATGAGGTCCTTAGACCAGGTCGGATAAATTTCCATACGGAAATAGTAAGAAATGCTCAGCAAATTCAAAGAAATATAGGCATATTGAAGAAAAACCTAGAACAGATGGGTATGAAAGTAAATATCGATAAAAGTAAATTCATGCACGTTCAAGAAAGGCAAACTTAGAGGAGGTAAACGAGGATGTAAAGGAAATACAGTAAAACAAAATTTTGCTGATATAAATTAAAAAAGAATAAAACAAAAACACCACTGTGTGTGGTTTACAATATGTAAAACGCATAAAAAATATATCTTGTTTACCCTGGATAAGACGTAGCTTCATGTAAGCATATTAGCGTGCTAAACACCCTCTAACTTTACCAACAGCAAGACCTAGACGCGGTACTTTTTACGTTGTTTTGCAAATATCTTTGCTTGTATTATACCCATGACAAAAATAAAAGCATCATTGTGTTTACAGAAAATCAACGCAAAACGTTTATTCCAGTCATATTTTCTAAATATGTACTAGATTTGAAGATATTAAGTGTTCAATGTATTTTCTTAAACCTTAAAAATGCGGTTTCGAGAAAATCGACTTTAAAAAAAGGAGTTTTCGCAAGAAACAATAAAAATTCATATTTTATATATTTTTTGACAACTTAAATATTAAGGTAACCACTCATAGTTTTGTCACAAAATAGCGAGTGATGTCTGCAACAAATAACATAAAAATTCAATTTAACCACTTTTTTTACTAAAACCCCCTTCTTGCAACCTGAATTTGTCGGGCAGTTTTTTCTTCTATCGCAGTTTAAGGTTCTTTTTCGGCAGTATTCTCCCAAAAACCAATTGAAAGCTATAGAATTATTGAAACTTTATCTAAAACTCTTAATATTTCATAGACTTTGACAGAAGTTCCCGTCAACTTAACACAAGTCACAATATTTGCTAAAAAGTGAGCGTACGTAATATTTTTGAAAAACAAATTTACTGTAGTTATGTTCTTTATAATTTACATGTCCGGATTTTTCTCTTTAACTTCTTTGTCGAAAAATACCATCAATTTCTATTACTTCAAAACACCTAAGCTACTTTGAATTTATGTTTTTATTTTATGTAGTTTAAATCTAAATTTATTTCTCTGCGTTATAAAACTGTGTACATTTAGAAAAACTTATTAAAAATAAGAAGCATTGAAAAATATTTATTTTTCAATTTCTACTGTATCCGTTTTTTCAAGATATAGGATGTAACAGAAGAAGCGAAAGATGTAAACAACGATTTTCAGGACTCAATGCTGAAAATTTCATACCTGACCGAATCGTTTACTCCAATTTGTTGTTTCGCTCCCTGCTGAAAATTTATAGACATTGCCGCGTTGTTGTGAGCAATTTAGGAAATAATGGAAATTAATTTACGTCATTAATAAAACAAACACTAATTTAGTTAAAGCAAAATTATTCGCAATAAATTTGGAGCAAAAAATAATAATTTTCTTGCAATTGACTGCGATTGAATTTGTTCTAAACAAATTTATAGCACAATCATGTCATGATGAAAGAATAAAACTTTATTAAGACCGTTATATTCTTTTTTAGTCATAGAATATTGAATATAAAAAATGATAGGCACATAAATCAAAATTTCAAGCTTATGTTTACAATGCGATCAATTTATTATATTAGCTTTTAGTATTAAACTAACTTCGTGATTAAGTCTCACCTGTTCGACTATTTGCATAGCAACCTTCTACTACCTGTTGCCTAAGCTTAAAGCGCAAGCTCTGAAAGCACCCCCGCAGGATCGTCAGGAATAGATAATACTTGATTGTTAGCAATCGGTAATATTCGTTGACGATATTTATTCAATTTCTAAAACTAAAACAAGCATCAAAGAAACTCTTTAAAGTTTAAACAAACACATTAAAATTTATTTGATATTAAAATTAGGTTATGAAAATTCAAAAAAGTTAATTAAAGTAAATATTGAAGTTAGAAATTATTATTATGTAAATAGCAGTAAATCTTTTTTGATAACATTAATCACTTTAACTTGTTTTTTCAATTTATAACACTCGGCAAATTCAAACTTTTTAATTAATCATAGGAGGCCAACACGATTAAAAAATCCATAAAATAAGTAATAATAAATTAGTCTGTAATGTACCCGAGAGAATTTAGTTTTCACTTGCAGAAAATACGATTTCCCGGGTTTCCCGGTCAGCTCTAACAGACCAATAAACGTAAGCATGCTTTCCATTTTCTCTCCTCTTTCTACACATTCCCGCAGGAAATGTATTGCGCGTATTCCAACAACTTATCGAAAACTTCCAGACGGGATAAAATGCAAACACCATTCGTGTGTTGGTGATAGTGCGGCGAGGATCGCTTCGATAAAACGTAAGCCATTTATTTAATTTATTATCGATAAGAAAAAGTTTTAAATGAACAATTAATAAGATATGAGAAAAGATTCAAAAATTAACTTTTCTTTTTTGTTTACCTTTCAGAAGTTTGAAAAGAGCGCGAATTAAATATGTTTCATATCAGAAATCACTCTTCATATCGCTTAATAAAGTGATTTAATTGTAATAAAATAAATTCAAAATTAAAAAAACAAAAGAGTTATTTAAAAAAATGGAAGTTAACAGCCCAGGAACCATTTCCAGAACAGGATCAACTAGATCCTCAAGAAAATCTAGTTCATCTTTCGAGAAAGCTTCTTTTTCTTCTGAAAGATCTAGTCCAGTATTTTCTTTAAAAAGTCCTTCAGTTGGCTTCCATTACAGCCAAAATCTTCCAGCAACTCACGGAAGTTCTCAAAGCATTCCAAAATCTCCTACTTCCATTCATAGCATTCCTAAATCACCTGCACAAAATGCACCTCGATCTCCGATATTTTCACCAAAATCCCCAAATATTGCACAACCTGGCCAGAAATCGCCGAATTTCCAAAGAAGTCCTTCAACGCAAAACGAAAAAATATTTAGTTTCTCTCAAAACAGCCAAAAATCCGATAGCCCTACCATAATGAAAAACGATAAAGTTTTTGATTTTTCAGAAGCTGCCAATTCAGTGCAATATTCAGGACAGAAATCGCCCCTAACTCGTTCTTCGCCTAATTTACCGCCGAAATCTCCTAAATCTCCGCGAAATGTTAATTACAACGCTGAATCTCCTACTTCACCTAAAACGTTTTCCGATCCGTATACTTCTTCCGGAAACCATTTTAATTTTAACATACAACAACCCCTTAAACAAAAGCTTAATAAAATTATAACCCGTCAACAATATCAATCATCAAGAAATGGTTCCAGTAGTTCAAAATCAAGTTTAGAATACGTTTCAACTACTAAAACTGGTGATTATCAAAGTGTCGAGTATAAAATATGCAATTCCGCCGAATCAGAATCGCATGCGAGTTCCGATTTTCGTGGTAATACCGGGTTCGGCTTTAATGAGTTTAAGCGGCGCACTAAGCACTCTTCGATTAAAGAAAAGAAATCTAAGAAGCCACCGTGTAATATTCGCACAAATCCGGGATACGATGAAAGATATTCTTCAAGTAAATCTATTAATGAATCGGGAAAAGAGGATAAACCGATTCATAGATGCAGAAAATCGACGTCAGATTTAACAGATATGACTGATGACGCCGCCAATACAACAATAACTTCCCTTAGTCGGCCTAGTTCGCCCAGAAGGAACGGCTCCATCAAAGGTGGTTTGGCGTATCTGGCTTCTCGTAGGGGTTCGAGAGATTCAGTGGCCTCGAATATGTCCAATGTTTCTAATGAAGACATAGGACCACTCAACTTTCAAAACACGGCGAGAGGACGACAGAGAAGGACATCTAATTTTCTAGAATTACCTGGTAAGTGCTTTTATGTCTTTAACTAAATTAACGTACTTTACCCTTACTACACTTGTTGACGTCCTATTGAGATTTTGAATTATTTTTGCTGAAAAACGGGAGGAAAGCGGAAATAATAATAAAATCTCAAAAACGAGAACTGTTTAGTACTTTTGTGATTCAGTGGGCGCCATCCTAACCTCAATTTCCACCAAGCTGGCGTCTAAAGCTTAGATTTATTGTAGTCTAGTAGAAAGTTTTGTTAAAGCATAATCAATAAATCAGATACATAAAAAAAACATAATTAGGACTGCAAAAATTAGTTTTAATTCAAGGTTTTTTATTAAATTAGTTTAAATTGATATTTTGTTCATCTTAGTATTTATTTGCTACATGTCTTGCATAAACGATATTTGTACAGCGACTTCTGAATATTTCAGAGGAGTGCGGTTTTCACTTCAGCGTTTCAGTTTTCTGGTTACATGGAAACTCACTAATGTTTAATAAACTTTGAAGTCAAACGCGGTGTGCGAATAGACGAATGTCTATTTCCTTAGAGTAAAAATTCTGCGTGGGGAGTAAAAGTTTACTAGGTCATGAAAAACAGGCCTGAAAAATGTCAATTTGAAAGAGTTCTCTTAGGGAATATTTCCCAGAATCGTTTATCATTAATTCAATTAACGAATTGTTTATCAACGCGATAACGGTTCTATTTTTTTTGTTTATCAAAGTTGGTCATCTATTTTTGTTACATGATGAGCTGTCACAATATGCTTTGAGATACAATTAACACATAAAAGGTTGTTTAATGGCGTTTTGCAAAGAATATGTTTTTTTTGTCGAATGGCTAAAAGCATAAACATGAATAAGGGAAAAGCACAAAGGAAATCTAATTTAATAAATTTGAATGCCAGGAAGCGAGCTTGTAGGTAGTTAAAAGAGATGTAAAATATGGAAATGGCAAAACTTGGATCAGCTGAATGCATTAATGCAAGAAACACTTCAAAAGTCATTTTGAAGAGAAATCATTGCAAAGATCTTATTCTCCTTAACTTATTAAAATTTTTATTCAGAGTAACATCATAAAATTTTATTTTCTGCTGCTTTAGTTTTAGAATACAATTTAGAACTACATTATCTATCAAAATACTGCCTCTGTTCGAAATTCTGAAATTGATACGAGTATTTTTGCATTTAATACAGCATTTTATAGTAAGTCAAATTGCTTTAATTACCTTTGACATATTCATAAATATAAGAATTATGAGCGGTTGGTCATAGACTTTCAATCATCTACTTAAGTTTAGAAATGTGGCTACTTGTGGCATTACCATATTCGTTGTAAAGCCTGGAAGATTGTTCTGGTGCATATTCTGAGCCCGAAAGGACTACTGCAGATCTCGTTAGCCACCCTTATATAAATACCAGACGTGCAAAAAATTCCTGTGATTACACCACAGCAGATGTTTTTGACATTGGATGTGTCAAGAAACCTTCTCTTAGAATGTCGAGTTTCCTGCGAGTTATTATAGTTTAGAAACAACACTGAATTAATACTTACCTATCTAAGAACATCAGTCCTGTGCTTGGCTCATCAAACTGTAGCATCTGAAAGAAAAAGGGTGATCTGTTAATCAGACCAAAACTATGTTTCATGCATTCATGTATTTTAAATGCAGGTAACAAAAATTAATAATTGCTTGGAAGGTTGGAATATTGACGTTCAGAGTGGAGTTCCTGAAAGACCGGGAAAAAAAAGTTGATGGGAACCTTAAAAGTTTTTCTCTCCGTAGATACATCAAGAGTTGCAATAGTTGCAATTTTTTAATACTTTTTGTTGTCACGTTTTGCTGCCCGGTGCGTTACCAAACCGCCAAATCGATCTAAATTTATAAAGACGGGTTAAACATACCGCCCACCAAATTGGAACATTTTATTAATTTTTAACATTGTTTATTTATTTTGAAAGTTTAACGTATACAGCACTAAACGAAACATATTAAATAAAATATGAACAGCGAAGAGAAAATCTACAGACATAAGAAGAGTTAGAGAAAGATAGTGACAGTAACAACGCGTGTAATTTCAGCTTTACCGTTGTAAATCTTGTCAACTTGCCCTAATAGGCTAATAGACGTAGTGATGAAAATTGTAGTTTCCTACAAGCATTAACGCGCCAATGGTTATTGGATTATTAGGGTGGATAATTAGAGTCTTATAAATACCGAAAATGACGCGATAATTTTAGTCTTCTAAATCTGGGTATGAGAACGAATTTAGTAGTTCAGCAGTCAAAGTATCAACTGGAGTAAAAGATCACTAAATCGTTGGATCGAAATTAGGCCTTGAACTTAGTTTTGGAGCAGCAATAAAATTAATTACTCTCCTCATAAGTAAGGATTTGTTTGTATTATTACCAGTGCCAGATGGATTTTCACCGATTTAACTAAGATAAGCGGGAGGATTAAAGTTCCAATAAATGCCGTCAGCTTCCATCATTAACTTAAACTCAACGAGATACAATGCGATGTAAGGCAGCAACAAAACCTTCCGCAAATAGATTCACAGTTAGTTCAAGGTGATAGGGTTTATAGCCATCCCTCTGAGAGAAACATCTTCCTGAGTTTCGGTGACACGATTGGTAGAAACGGACTCACTTATGCGAGGAGCTATATAACCAAGCAAGATCTACCATATAATCTGTGTAAGCATGGATTTGGACCATCTCAAGTGTTCCATGGTAAATCCTTGTTTCGAGGCGATCCGCTCAGACAACAAGGCAAGGCATAGTTCAAGTCTTGGAACTGATAATTCCTTTGGGAAGGGAGGCAACCTTAGCTGCAGCATGCAGTTCTGTTCGAAAAGACTCCAGATTTAGACTATTTAGTTCAGTTGCACATGAATTATTAATTATAGTTAACACCACTAATGTATACTAGTTGAATTCTTTTGGAACACCTGGTATTTTCTCTAAAGAAAATGTCATTTAAAATGGTTCTATCGCACCATCCACTTCATTTTCGTTATACACCATGGCCAACATTTTTAAATTTACATTACAAAAATAGAATATGCTAACATCGCTACAATAACATTTTACTAATTTTAAAGCTTAAAGAATACTCATTCAGTAATGGTCAGGACTTATGGGTGCTACTAAAAAAAAGTTCATCCTTTCTTATTTTTCTTTCAGTAAGGAATTTTCTCTTCTGAACCATGATTGCAGTAAGGAAGAATGTGGGCTTCTGTCTAGTATTTTGAACTTTGTATTTTCAATTTATTGACTATACCACTCTCTAATTTGAATTTAACCTAAATTTCGATTTAGTACAAGCTTTTCTAATATTTCTAGCTCTATCCTTATCATATAAAAAGTTACGAATAAAATAATTCAAATTAAATTATTCAAGTATCCTATTATAAGCCATAAGAGGCGATTATGCACATGTAATATAGAATTGAAACCCTATGCAAGCCTGCGGCTAAAAGTAGACAATCTGCATCAGTTATGAACACTTGCATCTCATGTAGTATGCCGCCAAGAACAGATCATGACCACAGGTCCACATGTAAGAAAGAGACGTTGATCTTGATACGCGCGTCTCGTGTAACTGAATCTCTGACGTTGTAACCTGCAAACGCACCTGTTGGTTACAGGTTTGCCACATGTCTACGAAATTGCTTATGCCAGTATATCAAAGTCCTATTCAAAGAGGCTCGTCTCAAACCATCAGAGAGCCAATTCTTGAGCTCATCCAACAATTATTTTGAGACCAGTTTGCTAAGTGTCTTCAATATTTTAATCGTTTGTAGAAGAGTTATTTGCGGTGTACGTATAAGCCCGAAATCTCTAAAAGCATAAAGCCCTAAAAGTAATGTAAATAGAATAAATATCTTAAACTTTGATCCTTTAAGAATGTTCAAACACTTCTACAACAGTAAAAATAAATCTATAAAACTCTGAAACATATTACCTTGAAATTTTTAATTCGCGAACTATGAAGATTAAGAAGTTCTAAAGATGGGAGGTTCAAATTTTGAAGCTTAAAAGCTTTAAAATTGGAAATCTCTGTAATTCTGTAAATACAGACTACAATTACATCAGCCTGTAGTATGAAATATTAAAAAAAATAGTAACAGAGATATTAATTTCAGCAAAAAGTTGGCATTTTGAAAGATATCAAACTTAGAAATTTTAAGTGAATTAAAGGGAAAATTACAACAGAAATACTAAAAATTAAATGTTAATCTTAAAAAATCTTATTTTGGCAAATTTGCTACATTCAAGGTCTAAAGACGGAATTTTAACATTTTGAATCCCTGTTACTTTAAATTTGAAACGGTCTGCGCTAGAGTAGCTTAACTCTCACTTACAATGTTTTGCGATAATTAAGTTTAAATATAATTTAAGTTTTAAAACTGAGTTTACAAGCTTTTTGTAAAAGTAATTTAGTGACAGCATTTTTTCTAAAACTAAGGGCTAGGCAATTAAAATAATGCAATAAAAATTGGCGCGATGAAATGTGTTGGATTGGCATTGACATTACTAGTCTAGACTCTGCCACATATTTTTCAAATGTATCACGGCTTATACCAAAATTTTGAACGAGTATTTCGAACACTGACTGCTAGAATCTGAAATGTTAAAATCTTTTAAATCCAAAATCTATATCGTCTAAAATCTAACTGTTTAAAGTTCAGAATTCTTGGATGACATAATCCCATCCTACCAGAAGCACTTTGAAGACATCGGCCCTGGAGATCCGGGAATGTGGAAAACCAACAGGATAATCTTCAGAAAACATGACGAATTACCCACACTCACTTCTGGCAGTGCTAGTATGGCAGCAGTCGTCAATAAAAGCTAGGGAATGTAGTTGTGCATCTTTTGACAGATACTCAGCAAAATCTTAGCCATTTTGGACGCGCAGTTGTTATTTGACAATCGTTTGAGTGAGTCGATGTGAGTGTTTTTGTGAAAATGGAAAAAATCGAGTATCGAGCTGTCATTAAATATTTGTTCTTGAAAGGCAACACGCCTACGCAAATCAAAGATGATTTGGACTCTGTGTATGGGGACTCTGCGCCATTATTTACCACAGTGAAATTTTGGGCAGTTGAATTTAAACGTGGCCGTACCAGCTTGGGAGACGATGAACGTTCGGGACGTCCAAAAACTGCAACCACTGATGATAACGTCGCTAAAGTTCACCAAATGGAGCTAAACGACCGTCGAATTAAAGTGAGAGAGATAGCAGAGGCTATGAATATGTCCAAAAAACGTGTTTGTCACATATTGAATCAAGATTTAGGCATGAGAAAGCTGTCCGCGCGTTGGGTGCCGCGTTTGCTCACGTTAGACCAAAAACGTGTTTGAATGAACATTTCCAACGCTCTGTTGGCGCAGTTTAGGCGCAATAAATCAGAGTTTTGGCGCCGATTAATTACTGTAGATGAAACTTGGATACACCATTATACGCCTGAAACAAAAATACAGTCAAAACAGTGGACTGCGAAGGGGGAATCGGCTCCAAAAAAAGCAAAAACTGTTATGTCGGCTGGGAAAGTGATGGCGAATGTTTTTTGGGATAGTCATGGAGTTATCTTAATCGATTATCTTCAAACAGGAAAAACCATTACAGGAGCATACTACGCATCATTACTTGACAAGCTGAAGGCAGAAATTGCGGAAAAACGGCCACATTTGCAGAAAAAGAAAATCCTGTTTCACCAAGACAATGCGCCGTCTCACACCTCCGCGGTTGCCATGGCGAAAATCCACGAATTACGGTTTGAACTGCTTGACCATCCTCCTTACTCACCAGATCTAGCCCCAAGCGACTTCTTTTTGTTCCCTCATCTACAAATTGCGCTCAGAGGACAGAGATTTTCGTCAAATGAGGAGGCAAACACCTTCGTGAACAATTATTTTGCAGAGAACAACGCCGAGTACTATTTGGACGGGTTAAAGAGATGGGAGCATCGCTGGGAGAAGTGTGTAGACTTACAAGGAGACTATGTAGAAAAATAAAAATAAATTTAAAGAAAAAATGTCTTGTATCTTTGTTAGGTCGGAAACTTTTCAGACCACCCTCGTATGTTCATGTTTTCATGTTTATTAACACACTCGATTTCATTAACTATACGCGAATTAGCGACATTACTGAAATGGGTATGAAGATAAGTGTTACATTTCACAGCGATCATCTTAGACGCAGCCCAAGTCTTCAATAAGATCTGAATCGAAGGTTTTAAGAAGCGAAGGTTTTAATAATTATTTTCTACTATTTCGAGGAAAAGTGAACATTTGACATTGACATTTGCAGTAAAAGTGAACTCAATTTCAAGAACAAAATGGATGTGCCCTGGGAAGTACCCTAGGACCCCTGCACTTTAAAATCTAGACGCCAAATAGCCCATAAATAACCGGCAGTTGTAGGCAACTTTTGCTGATGACACAGCCAATATACATAACTCAAAAGTACAGACCTACAACTACAACAAGCAACGCAGACCGATCAACCACATTAAATACCAGTCCAAGATCTTCACGCTAATAAGAATAATCAACCCACAAACCTTCGAAATGAATCCTAAAGATTCTGCAATAAAATACCTAGGGGTCTACTTGAATGTTAGACTAAGCTGGAGTTATCGCATAACTAAAAATTCAATACAATGCAATAATAGATGACGACACTTATATCCTCTGATAAACCGGAAATCGGAGCAGTGCACCATAACCTAGGTGAGCACAACTTATGTAAGACTCAAATTCAAACTTTCTCAAGATATAATATCTGAAGAAGATGATAACTAATCCAATGTTCTAAACAAAAATAATACAATGTTAAAGTGTTATTGTGAATTGATTTTAAAAATGTCATGTATAACATCTATAATGTTGATCTGCCAATTGTTAATAAGTTAAAAAAAAGAACTTCAGAATTCTAGAGCTCAGAACATCTCAAGGTGTATATTTGAAACTTTAATCTCAGAATTTCGTCACTATAAGGTTTTAAACTTTTGAAACGCAGCTTCGATGTGCATGGTTATGATTTTTATATTGTAGTTATACCGTAGTTGACTAACACTACTTGCTTTTGATATTTTTAAAACCATAACTTTAAAATATTGATTTGCATACTATTGAGAAATAAGGCTATCCACTTGGAGCGACCCCTTAGTACGCAGCATGTTAATTTTCAGAACTACTCACATAAATATCATATTCTGATTTCGCCTGATGAGTTTCGGACGTCGCACATGGATTCTGCTGGATTGTTACGTTTGTCACTGCCGCTTAAGCTTCAACAGCGATATCTTGTTTGCCTGTTTGTGGGTAAGTCTGTTAATGGTGAATTCTTTGGACAACTTATTGCTGAATTATTTACTTATTTTAATTATCACTGCGTATTCTATCTTACTAATAAAATAATTGAAAGTTTATTCATGTACTTTTTTTTTGTTGATCTAAACGTTATTACTTTTTTTATTGGCGATTAGACCGTATATTTTTTATGTACTACACCCCATCATTGTGTTATAATAAAAATGAAGTTAGTGTTAATAGTGTATTGAACATTTTATAGTGAAATTAAAATATAAGTCAATAGAATACATATAATGTAAACTAAATTTATGTTATTAAAATTAGCGATACAGTTTTCATTATTGATTATTGTATAAATGTGAGCACATTTCTACATACAACTGTCATACAATAATACAATACTTGCGATTAAATGAACGAATACACTTATATTAAATATTTAATGTAAGTAAGTACCTTTTAATTTTACTTAAATTTCAATTTATCATAACATTTCTAAATAAATAGTACTTAATACAGCCGCATGTAATACCTATTTAAAAACACAAGGCTTATTTTTGTTACGTTTCTTTTGATAATTCTACTGTTTTGATTTAACTCATTTAAGGAGTACGTATCTGAATTCGATATGTGTACGTGTGTGTCTGGTTATGTGTCATTTTTTTCGGAATTTTTAAACTTTGACTTCAGATTCGAATATTTGTTAAAAAAGTAGAAAAGGAAATAATATCCTATTTGGACAGGTCAGAGGAAGGGGGTAAGTAGGGAGGCAATTATAGAGCAATTATATAGCAATTATAGAGCAATTATAGGTTTTTTACAAACCGTTTCAGTTAGTACATCCGTCAGCCACTGTGTTGTTTACACTTACCAATCTTTATTGTAGCTGCTGTATTATCTCGTTTCCAAAACATGCTCGATTTGAGAAATGTGTAGTTAATATCAGAAAGCGACGATGAATTCTACTTGATTGCCGAGAAGAACAAAAAATGGCCTCTCCTGCTGCTGTTGCTACAAGAAGTTCTTATAAAGATCGTTAAATGCCCATTGAGTTATAGCAGGATAGGCTGTTACTACTTAGAGCCGTACTGCGGGTGGTAAAGTGCCTATCTTCACAAATCGACTCCCTATTATTACTTCAGGAAATTATCCTCAGGTACTCATTCTCGAAGGTTGAATGGAGCAATGCCTCGATATTATGTCGATTCTAAAGATCTCAAACTCATTAACATGAGATTAGTACAATTTTCAATATCTGCTAAGCTACCAGGCTACTATAGTGTATGATATAATTCTAGTTAAATTAATGAATTTCTTTAGATAATATTCTTTCAGTTTTAAAAAAAAAAGACTATATGACAGTTAACTCCATTAAAGAAAGCATTAGCTTTTATTTCGAAAGCAAAAACTCAATTAAATACAAGGCTTCGAGAAGCACTAAACTAATATAGTATTCAATTGCACAGGCCCACAAAATAAAAAAAAAGTCTTGTAGTTTAAAGGTGAGGTAGCATACCGTATGCTTTTTGGTGTGCTGAAAACAAATCCGGGTTCAGAATTGATCCAGCACCCAAAGATTTCGACATAACCTAAAAAACATCTCAAAAATTTATAAAAATACATATAAAAAAAAATCCCTGGGTGGTGGGCAATTCTGACCACGAACTCGTTTTCAGCACACCAAAAAACATACGGTATGGTACCTCACCTTTCAACTACAAAACGTTTTTTTTGTGGGTTTGTGATAGGCCCACAAAAGAAAAAAAACACAAAAGAAAAAAAGTTTTGTAGTTAAAAGGTGAGGTACCAGACGTATGCTTTTTGGTATGCTGAAAACGAATCCGGGGTCAGAATCCCAAAAACCTTAGGTATGGTACCTCACCTTTCAACTACAAAACTTTTTTTTTATTTTGTGGGACTGTGTTATCATTAGTGTAACATAAAAAGCAAAATCTTTTCGAATTAGGATTGGCTTTTTTTTGTCACTACTAAAAGTTCATTTTTCGAGAAAAATGGAGAGATTTTAATAGAATTCTTTAAGGGTTGATCGACTTTACTTCATAATTCCTAAAATTAGAAGAATAAAACTAGAGCAATATTATTAAAGGTGGTAGTTTTCAATTTGCAGTATCCAAATAAAAGCAAGGGGTACATATCGCGTACCCAAGATACCTTTTATTAAGTATGGGAGCACAACTAAAACCTTAGTGAAAGCTATTTTATATTTTTACGATACATGCGTGTTAAGAAGTTTTTTCTCACCATGGTGTTTAATTATTAATTATTGTGACACACCGAAACATTTCTTTTATCACCTTACTATCACGGGATTCGGGAGCTTAGCTATCAAAGGTACAAAATTTAAATTTACTTCCAGAAAATTTACTCATTCATGCAACCTCAACTATATGAGGTAATTACTATTCGTTGTTAGATTTTTTGAGATAATATAAAAATCAATATCAGTTTCATAAATTATTCGGAATAAACTTAATGTTCACAACAGTCACAATCGTTTCTTAAATATTTATTTTTATACATTACTATAAATACATTCTGTACAAGGCGCATCCTATTAAACAAAACTTTATTCTTGCAAATTAATTAATTAAAGGAAGTAATAACTTTACAAGAAGACTTAACGGACTCTCGAAACTTAAAATGCTACTTGCAGGTAAAACACTTGGTCGTTCTTGTTAAATTACTAATGCCCTTTCTCAAGAATTTCAATCGATAACTTTGCAGTACTAAGGCAGAAGCAAAAAGAAGTACAAAATGAGCTAGGGTAGCACTGCTTATTTATGTATCTTTTACAAGCTTTTAGGTGGAATCCTAGAAGGTGAATACGAAAAAAAGAAGAGAATCTAAGTTTTTTTGCTTTTGCTCCTGTGAAGTTGTAAAGATGCGGTATTTTGATTAGATTTAGCCTCATAACGAAGCAGCGTGGTCGTTTGATGTATGTGTGTTACATAGAACCACACAGAGAAACGTGAATGTAACAAACGAAAGCACAGGAAGTGAAAGGACCTGTTGCGTTTTTACGCTGTTGCATGGAAACAACCCACATACAAAAGGTATTTAAGTGATTATTGATCATACTTATATGAAATTTTAAAAATGAAAACGTTTATGCGATCGTTTTAAGAACATGTAGTAAACGATAAAGATCTATACAATATACTATGATGTGATACACATTAAGTATTTCATTTCGGAATATTTTGGGAGTCTCGTAAAACAAAGCGTTATAATTAAAAAAAAAATTAAAAAAAGAGAACCCAACTAATATATAATAATAATAATAATAATGTAATAAATGCAAAGAACTAATATAGGGTAAAAGTATGTATATTGCGTCGTTGAAACCATCAAGTATTGTTTTTGTTGCTAGGTAGTTTTTCAATTAAATAAATTTTATCAAACTACGACCAACTTACATGCTGTAGTTAATCTTTGTGAGGAAGCTATGTTGACTCAATAATTAGGGCAAACCCTCAAGCTCTACAGCGGACAACGGACAATACGTGAATACGAAATAGTTGATGATGTGTAGAGAAAGTTTTTCCCATAACTTTTTTTTCTAAAATATTTACTTTCAGAGTTATTTAAGGTTCAAGTTTTGAGTCCGGTCCTGCACGTTCTGCTCCACAATCTCCTGGTGTCGCATAATGCAGAGGACTGTAGTTTGTTGAACTTTACAGCATTTGTCAATACAGCACAATTTTGTCAATGCCGCAAAATACCCGAATGAATTGAACGTGAAGAAACTCGTAAATAAGACACGTTCCGTTTCGCTCATGATGCAGTTTGTTTATTTTAAAATAAATTCAAGGTCTAATAACAGCTTAAAACATCTCATTTTTAAAGAGAGCATCTGATATCATATTTCAATAAGTTAAAGGGAATTCTTTATGTGTGGCGGCGTTGAACGTAATTTAAAAAACATAAAAAGTGTTGGGCTTTAATAAGAAAATTACATTACTAGTTCTTCTCATCTGCGATGCTAATACATTTTACTAGAATCTGAAGCATTAATATTTAAAACTAATAGTAAACCTTTTCATTAAAACTGAAATAAAATTTTACAAAAATGATCTTGGGCTCGAAATTTCTCAATGAACGTAAGTCAATAATCAAAAACTCTCTTTGTTATAAACATCCCCTTTCGCAGACTTTCCTTATTTATAGCAATTCTTTCTTTCGTATTCTGTGCTTGTAAATAAAATTTTGGACTAAACATTCCGCAAAAATACACATAGTGAAATTTGATCTATGTAAAATAAACAAAACGCAATTTAAAAAAAGGATACAAAACATAAATATATTTTTACGTTCTGTAATAACATTCGAAAATAAACAGAAGATAAATTAAACTTTTAAAAAGAACATTTTCATAATTAGGGCGCCGCCAGGTTGAATTTGCGGCCCGATTGTGGTTTACTCAAAAAACTACAAGGGTCGCAATTTATTAAATAAGAGCAATTTTTACCATTAATCTATTTTATTTAAAACGGAAAACACCTTCAAATAAACTCTTGATAATAAAAATTATTAGTTTGATGAACTATCATCAAACGTTTGGGACTTTTTTGCAACTATGCAGTTTATAACAAAACGCTTATTACGGTGATATGTCATGGTGTTTATAAAGACGTAACCTTGATCAATATACGTGTTTTTAAATCGACTTCTCCGAATTTTTGCTTAACTCTACACATATCGCTTTACAATGTTTTGACTATCCCAATGCTGGATGACTTATTATTTATTATCAAATTGATGCAAAATATAACAGGTACGTATTAGCAAAAAGTATTGCAAACAATTTTTAACAAATTTACAAAAAAAATTTTTTGAAGGTAGAGTTTTTTTTCTTTAGTTTTAGATTCTACCTCGGACGCTTTTTAACCCTCTGCGTTATTGTTCGTTATTTTTGAGACACCCTGTATAGACTTAAAAAACTTCCTCCTCTAGACTTTCAGCACCATTTATTAATATTGAATATGGGTTCGTTTGAGATAAAAAATGCAATAACATCTTCCAAGATGAGATTCGAAGAGTCTCAGAATTAATAGTTTTAAAGTTTGGATGCAATCTGAGTAATTTAAAATTAAACGACTACAAGTATTATTATTACATTAATATGTTGTGTGTCAAATTTATTTTGATTCCATTTCCAATAAAAATATAAAATTATTTAAAACAATAGCACTACCTAACTTGATATTGGAAAACCTTCACTTCCGCTTTTTCTATTTTCTGGAAGAGTGAAACAACGAACAGTGATTCAATTGGGATTATAGTCGCTCAACTTCGACAATTTGTAATCGAGATTAGGGTCTAAAACCGTAAAACAGTAGTATTTTGCACATGCCTAAACGTGGCTTATAGCACATTTTCCGACTTACAAGGGAGTTAAAGTGTGTCATTAAATCATATGCAGTCGACCATTAAAAAACGGTATATATTAAGGATTTCGAAACGCAAAATGTGTTTCCGTAAGTATTTTTATTACTTAAATTTTGTATTTATAAAAGAAATCTGTATTTAAATTTTTAAGTAAAATTCATTATGAAAAAAGGAGTTTTCCTACAATAGAAATAGTTATATACTTCAGCACACTTTAATTTAAGGAACACCTCAAACAGAAATGAACAGTAACTCGAGACTAGCAAAAAACTTAGAAGAACATTTTCACAGTATTTTCCAATACTATTATGTAAATTAAACGTAGTGTCACATTCTACTGTTGCTTTATTTTTTAAACCTGTCTGTGCTAAATATATTTATATTATATACAGCTCAGAATATTCAGGCAGATATTTACAGAGTGAATATTTTAAATTCTGTTTTTGCTGTAGCAATTTAGACAAAGTATTATGTTTCGTTTTACAATTAAATTTTCTTCTACACACACACACTCACTCACTCACTCATTTACTTTAATCAATGTAAATTAAACCAACACTGTGTAAATAAGTATTCATTTAAACCTTGTACCTATTTAAACTCAGAACGAATGTTTCACTGAAACCATTTAATAGAATAACATTCATATTAGACTTGATGGTTAATGTTTGTTATTCAAAATAAGAGCAGTTCCAGAAAGCAACACCGCGAATATGAAGGTAACCAAGTGGCTAAAAGACGAATTATGAAGTGATATAATAAGAAGTTAAAACAACTATTATAAGCTTTAAATAAAATTAGTTTTGCCATCATCATGTTAACATAATCAGAATTTACTGCAAAATCCTATCCTACATTAATAACACTGTATCAGGGTAAATTGGTAATGTAGGTATTTAAATTAGATTAAATTAAATTAAACTTTGCTTCAATAACTCATTTTGTCTTTTTAAATTTGACGCCAGATATATCTCATCTCTATTTAGGTTCGAGTTGCTTGACAAACTCTTTAGTCGGCTCCCATACCATTCAAACAATTCTGTCAAAAATTATTCTGACATCTCCATACATCAATCGAATTACAAAATATTGATCGATCTAATTATAAATTCCTGACCAATTAAAAAAGGGATCTTTTTCAATTAAATAGATAAGTATAAACATTAGATACTTCCCTTTGATATTTTAAAAATTAATTTAACATTGACAAGGTTAAATAAAATTATTTACTTAATTATTTATAAAAAACACCTAAACAGGCAGTGACGCCTAATTACAAGGGAGAAATCAAATTATTAATTTAACTTAATGAAGCAACTAATTCTAAGGACCAACCCTATATAATGATTAGTTACATGCATGCAACTAATTAGCAAATGTCTAAGTTACGTGCTATTTTACATATCGTGTTTATAAAGCAAATTAAATACCCCATAATACCAGAAGCTCCGATTACACCAGAGAAAAATATAACTGTTAACGGCACTATTTGTATAAAACTTATTAACACTAAACTTAAATTAGTGTGATGATGAATTAGTGTGCGTAGGTGATTTTAACATAAATCTTCTTAGTTTTAATGAAGTTGCATGTATTCAGTTTTATTCTGCCTTGGATGCAATGGGGCTTAATCAAGTCATAACAGAGCCCACTTGAGTTACGGCTACTGCAGCAACATTACTTGATTTAATTATTGTTGGTTCGGACGTCCACATAAGTAACACAGGTGTTATAAACATGGATCACGTGTCTGATCATTACTTAGTATTTTGTTATTAACCTGTGAAAGTAAACATACGTACTAATCCTACTTTTTATACCTATAGGAACTTAAAATACTTTAATCAAGAAGCTTTTGATCATGACTTGCGATCGCTACCTTAGGCAGAGATTTTTAATATTACGGACACCAATGAAAAGGTAGCATTTTTCACGGATAACATTATAAGTTTGTTTAATATACATGCCCGAATTAAAACAATAAGAATAACTAAGCCTAAAGCACCTTGGCTTACAGATAATGTCAAATTAATGATGTCTCTTAGAGATGTTGCTTTTAAACGTTACAAAAGAATCAGAACTAGCGCTTCTTGAGAATATTACAAATCCTTAAGAAATTATACCACTTTTGCAATAAGAAAAGAAAAACAGGCATACCTACTTAGAATTTCGAGCACGTGCTGACCCTAAAACAATGTGGAATGAACTTAAATCATTAAATATATATTATAAAAATAAAGCTAGTGAAAATTCTATGCCACCTGAACTTTGCGATGTTAATAAAATTAATGAAACTTTTTTGAGCATGGACAAATCATCTGTTTCTGGTAATGATGAGTTAGAAGAATACTACAATGATTCATTAATAAATCCATTTGAATATTTGTTTCACTTCATGCCCATAGATGAAGACAAAATATCAAAAATTTTGCTTAGCATCAAGACCAATGGATTTGGTTCTGATGGTATAAGTGCAACAATGTTAAAATTGTGCTGTCCTTTCGTTTTACCATTTATTACTCATTTTGTCACAAGCTGTTTATTATCTAGGGTATTTCCTGATGCTTGGAAAATTGCTAATGTTATGCCTTTACCCAAAATAAGCCAACCTAAGCAGTTTAAAGACCGTCTAATAAGCATTTTGCCCGTCTTGTCAAAAATTATTGAAAAAATAATAACGGAACAGATAGAATCACATGTGACTTTGCATTACATTCTACCAGAAACACAGTCAGGTTTTCGAAAAGGATACAGCTGGTCCACTGCTCTTCTGAATATTACTGATGATATACTATCTGCGGGCGATAGATTATCGGTAGTAGTTATGTTAGATTATTCTAAAGCGTTTGATACTGTTTCTCATAAAATCTTAATTAGCATCCTGCAGTTTATTGTATTTAATTGTATGTATCTATATTGTCATAATAAAAGACCATTTTATTATTATTATTATTATTATTAATTTATTGAACGATACATCAAGTATCTCAACCCAAGTGCTCTACGTGCTTCTCTAGCTACCTTCTCCAAATGAGCCTTAAAGTTCAATGCCGTATCTAATAAGATTCCGATATCAGTTGTGCAAAAGACTCTATCTAAAGCAAAATTCTGCATCTTGTATTTAAATTTTAGAACTCTACTCTTCTACTAAATGCTAAAGCATGACATTTATTAATATTAAAACATAATTTGTCATTCATGCTCCATTAAACTGTTTTTTTTTCAATATCAGTCTGAAGGTTATATGGATACAGAATTCACCCTACAGACTATCCTCATATTATTAGCAAATAACAGACATTCTGAGTGATGCACCATATCGGGCAGATCATTAATAAATATAAGAAATAATAGGGGCCCTAAATGGGACCCTTGAGGGGCTCCTGAATTAATCTTTTACAAGGTGGAAAACATGATGTTAAATTTTACATAATAAGATCTATCTTGTAAATAGGAAGATAATAAGTTAAAAATTGTACCACAAACTACATATTTAGACAATTTAAATAATAAAATATTATGGTCTACTTTATCAAAGGTTTTTTTGGAAGTCTATACGACATTTAATTGGGAATTATTCTCAAGAGCATTATAAATAGAATTAGTAAATAAAAATACATTTGTAATTGTGGATCTATTGGGCATAAAACCATGTTGATTATTAACTATATATTTTTTAAGATATGAAAACAAATTTTTTTAATAATGTGCTCAAAGAGTTTAGCAGGAGCTGATATGACTGAGATAGGCCTATAATTTTCAAGTCTATTCTTATCCCTACTTTTATGTATAGGGCACACACATACTTCTTTTCAACGTTCAGGAAATATACCCGTAGAAAGAGATAAATTATATATATGAACCAGTGGTAATTCATGTAAGTGCGCAAATGCTTTAATAATGTAAGGCGGAATTTCATCATGACCCGCTGCTCTTTTTGGCTTTAATTCTTTAACTGCCTCATAAAAATCCTAACTTCCAATATTTCTCAGGGTAAATGAATCATTAATTATGAAATGCTTGTGTAAATCATCAACATCATTACTATCATATGAGGGAGGAATATCAGCATAAACCTAGTGGAAGTATTTGGCGAAGGTCTCTGTCACATCAACATCATTAATATTTTCATTATTAAGAGGGTATTGGTAAGAATAATTAATTTAACTTCTTTGAAGTAGGTAACATTTTGAGTAGATAATAACAAATGCCAATCAATATTTGAATGTTTGCATACAACAGTTGAAAGTCATACCTCTTAAAGTTAAATTGTGAACATAAATTTTGGACCATTTATGGTATAATAATTAATGACAAGAGCAGGATGATAATCATCCTCTTTTATCAGTGGCATTGATGCCCTTTATATAAGAATGTTACCCATAAGAAATGTGAGAGCATAATTTAACATCTAATTTTCTATTGTAACTATTTTTTACTGTGTTTATAGACATTAAGTTTAAATAGTCCATTATCTCGTTTATTGCACTTATTTTACTGCATTCTGTTTCAGAGATATTAAAATCTGCATACAAGAATACTTCATCGGATAGTTCAATATTTGACAATATATGCTGCTGCTATTGTATACATGATAGAGTTTAATTTAAATTTAATAATTAAAGCTTCATAAGAGGAACTATTATGCTTTGTATTTATTATTTTAAAATCATTCCTCAATCCAATATAACCCCCCCTCGATTTGTGCATGATATCTCTATAACATCTACATAGTTGATACAAAGCTGGACCAAGAACCTCACTATCACTATCATACATGCCATCATGTTATCAAGATTCTGAAACGATCACTACGTCATACAAAGCGTATGCTGCATTCAAGTAAAAATCCCTTAGTTTGGTTCGGAGACCCCTGATATTTTGGTAATATGTATTATTCAGTGCTCTCCTTAAGGGGAATAGTACCTAAAAATAAATGTAAATTTTAATCCACAGTAATACCTAAATAATTGTAAATAACAATATTAATGTATAATTTATTTTAATTTGATAATAGAAGATTAAAAAGGATACTTTAATAGCAGTAACTAGTACGCCAATTTGTTCATTTTTAACATAACCATAATCATTAATTAATTACTTAACTCAAACTATATTAATCGTATTCATTCACCTAATCGAATAAGTTTAAAGTAATGTAAAATAATCACAATTATAAGATAAAGTAAACAATTCTATATCAAGTTTAAATGCACCAAAATAAATACAAATGTGATTATTCACGTAAAAAATAAACTAACATATATGTGTAGATAAATAAAATATCAAGGTTTTCCTAATAGGTTACTTTTTTACTGTTAGTAACGAAATATGAACCTGCAATGAGTTATTTTATTTTTTTTAATAAAATATAGGCCAGCAAAAATGAAAACAAAAGACATACTCCTTGTAGTTAATATTAACTAAATACATTGGTACTATCTCCAATTTATCTGGACTTATTGCTAATTTTATTTATTGGTAATTATATTATGAATGTTATTATTTTTAAAATGATATTTAAAAGTTTAAAAACTGAATAAGTTGAATTCTAACCTTACAATCTTAATTCTTGAAGCAGCTAGAAGCACTCCGTGCTCCTCTGAAGGAATATTGCTGCTTAATTGTTAGAAAATAGATTTCTTTTTTATACTCTGTTGAGACACAAAATAATTTTCTCAAAAAACAAAAAACTTGACATTTTAGATTTTACATAACCCAGTTATAATTTATTATTATTTAAACGAAAGAACATTTTCTTATAATTAATAAATGGCTTTATTTTATACAACCACCTTTTTACACATTTTCTAAAAATCTAAAATTTAATCATTAATAATTATCTGAATATTTTTAGAGGTCAAGAACTTTGACATACAAATTGCAGAACTTAATTGAACGTTAGAAAGGCGCAACTTGTCAAACACGTTTTTATGTGATCCCATCAAGATCCAACCATTACATTAGAATGTGTATCAATTCTGTGGTTATAATGTTACTCTACCTATTTCCACTAAAACAACATAGCAAACAGGTTTAAAATTTTGAAAATTCAATAAGACTGCAAAATAAACATATCTCGCTATCATGAATTTTATGTTATAATCTAATACAGGATTTTATTTATTTATTTTTAAAATTAGATTTGTATTGATTTAATTATACCCAGAATAAAATTGATATTATTTAAAAATAAAATACCTTAAATAAAAATAAAATATTTTATAACTAATGAAGTGTCTGAAATAAAACGTTAAAAACTTCATAATAAAATAATGAAAATGTATATTTGTTAGAATACGACAGCTGTGCATATAAAAATACACGATCTTCTAGACATTTTAGTGGAATTTTGCCTTACAAGTGCATTTCATGTAATCACATCTTTCTGTTTTAGAAATATATCGCGACAACTACACTGATTTGCTTTGACATCGTCGGTGTTAGTTAACTTTCCTTTGCAATAAGGAAGTGCCTTTTTGAAAACAATTGTTTTGAAGTAAGTACCTTCTTTGTGCTCAATCAGTAAAATTGTAAATGCACCACCTCTACGTTTGCCTACGTTCTACCGAAATTTACTTTAAGTATTGATTTTAGAACTTTTTCTACTGGTCTCAATCTACTGTTGAATATTGGAATTTTGTAAATTTTAATATTTTCAATGTTAATGTTTATACATATCTATTATAATGCAATTGGGAATTGCAATTTGGAAAATGAGAAATGAAGATATTTAATAATAACTTACGATCTTCACACTTATAATTTCTGAGTTGTGAAAGCTTTATAATTTTCAATCGTTTGGGAGTCTACAAGTTTTAGGTTTTTAAAATTTCGGCGCTTAAAACATTCAGGACTTTTAAAATTTAATTTTTAAGACTTTTTCATTTTAAAAAGATTAAAGCTAAAATTAAAAAGACGTGAATCTAGAGCGTTTAGATTTTTGGGATTTGTGTATTATTAAATTTTCAGGGATTCTCAAATTCTAGCATATTTTGGAATACTATAATTGCAAAACTTTAAATCTTGTGTTTACCATTTCGATATTTAAAAACTTTTAATGATCTTTATGAAAGAGAGGGATTGCAAATGAGGGTTCGTTCTTCACAATCCCTTATGGATGAAATTGTGAGTGTTATTGCTTAATAACAAACGTCATAAATACGTTTATATATATATCATTTAAACAGAAATCTCTTTTGTCTGTCACTAGAAAGCTGATAGCATAATCTCTAAATATGCTACTGGTAGCTTCTTTAATGCAATTTTTATATAAATTTTTTATATAATTTTAACCAATTTTTAAAGAGCTCCTAAAATTGTTACATTTATTTTCTATAACTTTCTTAAAACATGCCTTTATTTACTAGTCACCAGGCCTAGTCTCTATTGTTACCTTTCTCTATTAATTTACTAATCTTCTACACGACTAATTATTGTACCTATTATTCTGCAAACACAATCATTTTTATGTGTACTTTTACTATAAACACCCACGATGTAATTTTCTCTTATCTTGTGTTTCAGTGCACTGTTTTTATACTTCTGTTCATTACCTTTTTTTCAACACTTAATATTAAACAGCACTTTATATTAAATAATAATTCTTTTCTTTTTGACAAGTTTTATTGTTTTTAGATTTATATAGAAGGATTTTTTTATGAAATTTCATCAACACACAAAGGAATTTACGAATATATCAAAACATGCACATCAACACAAACGAATATTCCTAAATAAAAATCATTACAATTTATATGAATGCTAAAACTTTTCCGCTATTAGCGGAGTGTATTTACATACAGTTGCAATACAATTCTCTTCATTTTTCTTTTCATGTAGTACTACAATCCCATGAATGATCAATTAACCGAAGTGAATATCGATCTTTACTTTCAAGTCTGATTAAATAGGTAACCTACAATTTATCTTTCTTTCAGAACGAAAAATGTAGAAAAACGGTGTATTCAAGAAAAGTTTGATGGTTTATTGCTCTACCTTTTTTTAAACTGACTAGGAACATGAAGTCAATTAAATAAAGTGTGTTTTAAGTATCTAAATAATATATTTATTTAGTACAATAAAATTTGAATAAAAATGCTCTAAATATTTATTACCTTCTTTTAAATACAATTACGAATATATTTCATCTTCTAGTAGGAAAACTAGAGGCAGGTCGTAAGCTACGGAAATATTAATCACCCATTTGTATCATTTATGCAAAAGAGAATTTCTTCTTCTAGATAAATGAAAATGCATTTTTAATTAGAAACTAAGTAACAGGGAATCTTTCAAGTGCATACTAAATGTTTGATACGGCAACTTCTGTGGGGCTTCAACGTTAATTTAAAAGTAACGCACAGAACTTTAATGAGAAAGCCATTTATGTGATATACTATGTATGTATAAGGCTCTCTTTTTATATTAACATTTTTATAAGGTTACTGCTGGAAAGCTTTGCGCTGCTAATAATAAATAATTTAAAATAAAGTACATAATCCAGCAGAACAGTACGTAATTAAAAATTAATTCCTTGTGTAACAGTAAAAGTGATATGGAAGTAAAATGTAGAAATATTAAAGTTAAACGTTACATAAATCTTACAATTTTAAGTTCCCAGTCTCATTTATTATAACGATCTTATTTTATTAACCTGTTTAAAAATGTGTAAAACTGAAGATTTTGTTTTTCACTTTCAAAATCAAATTTTATCGTCACCGTTTAAAACCATTTAAGAAAACAGTCTAAAGTTTTACAGGTTTTCTTGCTGGGTTTCCAAGTTTATTTCGACCTTTGCACTTCCTGTATCTGTACACCCTTTATTTATTGTGAATAATTTCTCCAACTATCGATATCTTTTAATACATAGTACAAGTTATAGTATATTAAGTATCAAGAACAGTAAGGACAGTTTACCGATAGACGACAATGTTTGTCGACTTCGCTTCGCTCAGTCGCCAATATTGGAGAAGATCGGTAAACTCCTTACTGTTTGAGATGCTTATACTATTTTTTGTACGATCACTATGAATACAAAGGTATTAACTAAGGAAATATCCCGAAGATGGTAAAAAATAGATTTAAGATAATTTATTTTTACCCTGTACATTCACCAAACATTAAGGAATGGATACGTTTGTAATGTTATTTTTGAATGTCACGCTATTTTTGTCGTTACCATGGATACGTTTGTAATTACTATTATTTTTGAATGTTACGATATTTGTCAAATTTGTGAGAAGGAGTGAATCTAAAAACCAATATAATTCGGATATTGAAGAGACCTGAGCAAATTTAAATTAAAAACATACATTTTTTTAATAGTCCAATTATTTAGAAAATAATGTTTTTTTCGCGATCGCGAAAG
This sequence comes from Agrypnus murinus, assembly GCA_929113105.1. Taxonomy (NCBI): domain Eukaryota; kingdom Metazoa; phylum Arthropoda; class Insecta; order Coleoptera; family Elateridae; genus Agrypnus; species Agrypnus murinus. The sequence goes on from OV816026.1 coordinate 21,887,517, forward strand.
AAACATCTAAAGATCATGCATTTATTTTATAAATTACATATAATTTACTTACCGTTCAGTTCTGTCAAAAACAGAACGGTAAGTAATTACTTACCGACGCGTTTTTGCTTAGCAACCAGTAAATTATGAACTTTCAATACATTGTATGGTTATGCTATTCCAGCTATGTTATGTGACTTCTAGTAAGGTTTCCTGTTGCTCAATTACGTACAATAAAATTATTTACTTGTTTAACCTACTTTACTATATTTTTCACGGCCTTTAAGAAGAAAATGTTCCGTTACACACCAACAGCCTCACCTCAAAAACAGCTAAATGGATTTATCCTAGTATTACAGTCTGTTTAAGTATAATTTCAATATTTATTGTAGTTTAGTTAAAACTTGCGAAGATCTTTATAATAAACAAAAATATTACACGTATTGACTTTATTTAAGTTTATTTTAATAACTAAAACAATAGATATTTTCCTTATTCTGAATATTTTATTTATTAATTGTGCATTGTATGTGTTTTTATGGTTTTTAGGGACTAATTGATCTTAGTTAAAACCAATTTCGATTCGTTTTAGGGTTATAGCAGTAAATATGACGGAATTTTATAAAACATAAAACACTTTTACGCATTCATTCGCAGCAATGTACATTTCGAGGATATTCATATCCACTTCTAAAGTATTTTCTGTTCGCTTCTAGACATTTTTAACCGATCTGAACACTTTTATTAAAGTTTGTACACAATTTAACAGTAGTTAAATTTTTAATAATCAACAGTAGTGTTATTTTATGAATTTATCCACATTTTATGACAATTTATTTTGAAATTTATGAAAAATTATTTAGCGATACGACAGTTGACCGAATTAAGTTAAATATAATAAGTTCTTTATGGTAAACCTTGCTTTCTCAATGAAATTCATTTTTTTGTAACCAGTTAGCCTCATTAAAATAATAAATAAATAATAATCTATTAAAGTCTACAGTTGTCGGACTCGCACACTCGCCAAACACTACAGAATCGTTACAAAAAGTGACACTTTTAAAACTATCCTTCGTATATTCTCTTATATTCTGCTACAGAGGGTAAGTATTTGATCGCTACTTCTGATATTGTAACATACATCAATCGAAACAAGTTTGTACAGAAAAGAATAAGAACTACTTTCAACTCTTAAAACAACAAAACTCTACAAAATAAAAGAGGTCTGGTTTCAACCTTTAAATGTGAATTTCCACAAAAAAAATCTATGCTTTTTTTATCACCTGACGGACACCAATCTAAAGTCCCCTGTGAGTTAAATTAATTTTCACGAAGCTTTTAAATCCAAAGGTATTTTAAATACCGAACTCGCTTGAATTACATAACTCAAACGGCACGGGAAGAATTTGCTAAACTTAACAAATTTCTAACAACTACAACAAATTCGAATTACAATCTCAAAGCGCATCTATTATAGTTAAATAGGTGCCTACTGTACTTATACTCTTTCCCCCGATCGAACAACCACAAAAGAAGAAGAAATTTCCTTTAACTGAACAAAGAAAAAACATTTTTCATTCCCGCGTTTAAGAGTTATGAAGTTATTTTCGGCCAATAATAAAATATACAAGATTTGCCTCTGTAATCGGATATATTTTGTGTCCAACCTAAATATTCTTTCAGGTAAAATTTTTTTCCCGAGTTATTAAATTTTATAGCAATAAAATGCGAGATGAAATACATTCTTTACTTGTCAAATGGGGTCATAAATATATTTAACTTAAATCTTAAATTTGATTTAACAAGCGAGGAATAAATTTAAAATATTACTATATAAAATTTGTTATAATTATAAACATGGAGAAAATGATAATACAGGATCGTATTAAGTTTTATTTGAACAAACGGGAAATCAACTCGAACTATTAGCCAGTAAAGTTAGTTACAGCGTTACAGCTAAGAAAAGAATCGGGATGGCGAAACATCCCTCGTACCATCTGGTACCAACTGTTTTAACAGTAAGAATCTTGTATTGTTAAGTTGTTACATTGATACGATTTTACTTGCTTTTCGTGACTTTTGAAATATTGAGGCTATCGATTCTAAATCTTAATGCACCGTGGTACATAAGTAATAAAACTTTTCACGAAGACTCTGGTATTCCGTTCGTAGAAGAAGAAATATAACAGACTCACCAGAAACTACCTCGATCGACTCCCTAATCATCCCAACGAAAAAGCCAGACAACTAATCATTCAACCCGAAATCAGAAGACTACATAGGCAATGGCCTACCGATGTACTACACCTGTAAAGTCACTAATTAATTGTAACTCGGGTGTGATATTACTGGATATTCCCCTCCTGTATTGTACATTGATCGCATTTACTTATAGCTATATAACAGATTGTAAATTTACCCATAGTATTAATAAAAAAAAAGTATAAGAAAAAATAGTGGTGAAATAATGTACGAGATTTTTAGAATTAGAATACGCCCTATCACAAATGAAGAACAGTAGAGCCAACAAGCAAGATGCTAAAGACCGGTGAAATAAGTACGTTAGAAGCGACTCGAATCCTCTTCAACAAATGTCTTCACGAAGGAAAAATCCCGCATAGCTGGAATAATGCCCAAATGATTCTAATCTATAAGACAAACTAGATATAGGTAACTATAGACCAATAAGTCTTCTGCAATACCCATACAAATTGTTAACTAGAGTTATATAACCAATAGACTAATGAATACACTCGACAGTTACCAACCTCCAAAGCAGGTCGGCTTTCGGAAGGGATATAGTACCATTGAGCAAGTCCAAACACTCCGTACGTTAATAGAAAAATGCCATGAGTACAACATGCTGATTCACATGTCCTTCATAGATTATAGTAATGCGTTCGACTCGATAGAATTATGGGATGTATTTGCTGCATTAGATAATGCTAGAATCGACTCTAGATACAGAAAGATACTTAAACACATATATGAAAACGCTACTTCTCAAATCAAACTTGAAGAAGACCTCACTACAACCAAAATACCAATAAGAAAAGGATTACACCAAGGATATACAATCTCCCCAAAGTTGTCTACCCTTGCCATAGAGGACATATTCAAAAAAATTGATTGGGAAGAAAAAGGCATTAGTATCGACGGCCAACACTTAAGTCACCTCCGCTTTGCGGACGACATAGTTCTTATAAGCAGCAACCTAGACGAACTTAAATAAATTTTGTCCTGTTTCAAAACTGAATCAGAAAAATGTGGTTTAACTATGAATCTCAACAAGACCAAAATAATTACACTAGACCTTACCAACATTAATATTAACCTAGAAGGGAAAGACATAGAGACCGTCGACGAATGCATCTACCTAGGCCACAAAATAAGATTCGGAAAAAACAACCAAACGGTCGAAATAACACGCAGGACACGCATGGCCTGGGCAGCTATAGGAAAATTAAGTAACGTCATCAGAAACCCCGATATTCCTAGTAATCTACAAAGAAAAATATTCAACAGCTGCATCCTCCCAGGAATGACCTATTGAAAGGAAGCAACGACACTAACTAACACGTCTGCAAACAAACTCCGTACAACACAGCGCGCAATTGAGAGAGTCATGCTAGGGGTAGGCCTGCGAGATCACATACGGAATGATATATGAATGCGACAAAGAACCAAAGTCGACACTGTCATAGAAAGAATAGCTAGTCTAAAATGGGCTTGGGTTGGACACGTATCCAGACAAGAAAGCATTAGATAGACAAAGCGAGTGGTGCAATAGAGACCCAGAGATCGCAAGAGAGGTAGATGTAGGATGTAGGAAGACGGCAAGATGGCAAGGCAATGGCTGGAAAACATTGGCAATACAAACAAACAAGTCGAACGGAAGAAGAAAGGGGAGGCCTACGTCCAGGAGTGGATTAGAAGAGGCTGCTGCTGCTGAAGAAGAAGAAGAATCAATAGATTGATGTTTTATGTTACTTTCACAGCTCACCATCGTATATTAAAGTCATCATACAAAAGTAACTGACTATGGAAAGCTCGAGATATCAGTACAATGAATAAATAACAGTACCATTCATGAAAAAGTAAAAATTACAGCCTTGTTAGTAATTGGTATGGTGATAATTTCTTTAAAGGCGTTAGAATAAGTGCTTACAACTTACTGTTAAAGGCCGTTTTTGCTAGTTTGTGGTCAAGCTTATACTGTAAAAGCTTAAGCAAAACTACAAAAAAGTAGCTCAAGTACATATGCTTTAACGTTCCCAAAATAAAATAAAATAATTAAATTCAATTAAGTCAAAAGAAAAAGATTAGCCTCGAATAGCCGAAACAAAACAATTATTATAATTAATCAATATGTACAATTAAATGTTCAAAAATGATCGTTCTTAAAAATCAAAGGTTGTCAAGCAGTGAAAAATGTAACCAAATGTAATAAATTATAATATATTTAGGCAAGGCAGTCAAATATATGTTTATATGTCTAAAATTAATTAACAAAGTGGAATCTGTTTATGAAATCCCTTAAAACTAACAACTAACGTTTACAAAAACTGAAAACTAACAGAAATTGATAAGGCCTTGGTATAAAACAAATAGTTCAATAATGCCAAAATCGTACCCAATTTCGCTGACTCCCAAAATCTCTTCGCTAAATTAATTAACAAAAATAGAAGCTAATATTACAAGATTTATAAACAAATACCAATTTTTTGAGCACACTTTTTTAATAACGAAATGCATTACCCGACCGCATCTCAACAAGCATATGACAAGTAATTTATTGTAAGCAGATATGTTAAACTTAGCCTTAATAATTAAAAGTCATAGGCATATTGTTTGGGCTTGTTTATTAATTACAATCTTATATTTATAAGTATTTATTTAGATAAAATATAAGAAACAAATCATTTAATCTATTAGTTATCTTACTTGATAACATGTGAGATAAGTATGTATTTAGTTGTTCACAAGGACCTGAATTTGACTGATTTGGAGGGTCTCCGATGGGGTCCTTTCGATGTTGCTTAAACATTTGCTTGTAAATCGGTCCCATATAAAATAGCAAAGCAGATATGGTAAAATTAGCCCCAAATTAGAAAGGTCTGATCCTAGTTAAAAACTAGCAGCTAATGTAATATGGTAAATATTGCCTTGAAGGCTTTATTATTCTGGATTGTTCAGATAGATTGATTTTTACTAAAGAATTATCTAACCGAAAACGCAATCTTCATTTTAAGGGTTCATCCTAAAAACAATGATTTTGCACAAGCACCTCAGAAAGACGTTTCTTCTTCCCTCAAAACAGGAAAAGGAAGTGGAAAATTAAAAAACTTGATAACTATAATCAAAACTAGATACATAAACAATCCTCAAAGGACTAGAACTTCAAATTCCCGAACTGGAATAAATACTTGTTTTATATAGGCAAGTCATCCTACACTTTACCTAAATTTCTAAATGAGAGCAAAAACTATAAGAAAAACGACATAATTAACCCGAACGAAATAAACTACCAAAGATACTGAGCTGAATTTCAACCGTAACAATTTCTTATCATAGTTTTGAAAGAATTATTAATTGGCAGATTCAAGTTAAACTCTAGAGTAATATTTATAAAGTAAAATATGAGGCTTAACTTTGGTTTTAAACTGCCAATTTTTGTTTACATTTTACTTACTAAAATAATAAGTGCTTTTTAATCACATATTTAATTAAAGTTCTTTTTCTCGATCTAGTTATGCCAACATTTTTTTACCTGAGAATATAGTTAATTGAGCTTTCTTTTGGAGACAGCTAAATTATATTTAGAAATTATAACTATATCTACTTCCTTGTTTCAATTTTGTTGCCCTTGTCATAAGGCCCTGTTACGTGAGAACGAGATTAAAGAGAAATGCTTATTAAATTGAAGGGAAACATTCTACCCGTGAAAAGGACACACTAAGAGATAATATTAACTCTTTGAATATATACAAAATTTATATAGTAATTGAAAAGTACATTATACAGTGTGTCCACAGATATGCGGGTGACTAGAGAATAAACCTTTTTAATCTTATTAACTTACCTGCTAGTTGAGAAATGAGTAATATTAAAATTCTGTTATACTGTCTAATGCCTTTGAAACCATGAATAACTTTCTTTTCACAAAATCAATAAGTTTCTCATCTTGTCAACCCCATTTGTGGACATACGTACGATGACCAATGCACCTCCAATTTTTTTATAATTTGCATTGTTATTTCAGTACTTTTTTTTAATTGTTCGCACTAATATAATCAAACTCTGGTGGAATCTCCAATTAAAAGCAAGTATACTTAAAGCATTTTATCGAAAATAAAAAGAGATCTTGAGATTGTCTTTAACAAGAACAAAGCGGAAGTTGGTTTCTTTTCACTGCGTGAATACCTTGTAAGTATAAACTTAACGCAAGCTTTAGCAATCGATGAAGCTCTGGAAAATATTTTGCTACCAACTTTGGAATAGAGGAACGTTTTAAATGATGGTTTACCATTACAGTAAACTTAAAATAGTTTTCATATCGAAAATAAACCAACGAATTAAAACAAGACATATTTTGCCTGTTTCCCGTGGAAACTGATACTAGCAAGTCAAAGTTGCAATAACAGATGACTATGTCGGAAAGGTGTAATGCTAATATTAATTTTCAGATTTAATTATAAATTTACTGAGAACTTCCATGTCAACACTTGGGTCTGAGGTATTTGAAATTTATACGGTATTTTTAATTAGTTAGGTATTTAACACGGAGAACTTTATTAATAAAAAATTAATTTCATCTATTTCTGTTTCCTAGAATGTAATGACATTGCTATTTTATAACTTGAAAGAAAAATGTAACATATTTAAGATTGTACTAATTGTAACTTGAGGAAACTAGGCCATTTATGAAGTGCAATTTATCAGAGGGTATCAAAACGTATAGTTGCAGTAGAGTTAACCACAAGGATAGAATTTTTTAAAATTATTATATTAAACTGCGAGAAAAAAGCAAATGTGATTTTGAAATAAGCTTTTTATTTCTTGTAGAAAATTATAGAGAACGCAAGACATAGGAGAATTCCTTTTCGTAGAATACCGCTGAAACTTTGAATTTAGATTTTCTGGACAGTCCTGAGCAATGTTAATATGCATCGTTTGGCCTCCAGAGGTCAATGAAGGTTCTAACAGTTAACATACGGCACAGTAGCGTAGCGACCGTGGAGCAGGTTGCTCCAGGCGTAGCATTTTAAGGGATGCAAGATTAAAATTTAAAATAAGATGTTGAGAGTGTCCTACGTAGTTAGTACATTTTCGTAATCTCTAATTGTGCAAAAAAAATTAAAAACAGAACTATGATACCCTAGTCTGGTGAAAATGAGCTGGTGCAACAGACCGAAAATCTGAATGTCAATGAATACATTTTGAAAATTACGTTAATGTGAAATAAAAAAAAAACATCGGTGTAAAGGTCTTCAACAATAATATTGTTTATTTGGATAGGATGAGAAGACCCCGCAGAAGCCTTATGAAAAACGGCTGGTAAGATAGTTTTCGATGTATAGATCGGAAGTGTCAATGGGCATAAAGTTCACAAAATTATAGTTTGTGAATTACGGCCGTTTGATATTGAATAATGAAAAAAAATTGTCAACTTCAAATGGCTGTAATTCGAAATCTACAATTTTTTGGAGTTTACCAAGAATCTTGGCCCAGACCCATTTTTCATAAGGATTCAGCGGGATGCAAATTGTCAACTTCAAACTGCTCTAATTCGATCTAACTATAAATTTTTGGACTTTTTGCCCATTGGCAATTTTGGTCTACACATTAAGGACTACCATCTAGTAAAGTTTCAATTATTTCTAGCCGAGAATCGTTTCCCATAAAGTTTCTACCGGGTGCACAAATTGTCAACTTCAAACGCCTGTAATTCGAAAACTAGAATTTTTGGACTTTGTGCCTATTGACACTTTTGATCTACACATCGAAAACTATCTTTCACTAACGTTTCAGAGCAGTCTGGCGAAAGCCAATTTCCATAAGGATTCTGCAGGGTCCTTTGGAAAACTTCAACATTTATAAAATATATGAATTAATTGTTCAAATTTATTTCACAATTTTATTATTAGTTTTTCCTTTTAAGATTAAATTAAGTTAAGGCGGAAATATCAAATCATTTGATGGCGTCAACAGCCTAAAATTTACGACTAGAGAAGTTACGGGCGACGCCACCTCACGTAAGACACCTGCATTGCTTGCTTAAACTTGATAAATCTGCGCCGGCCGCACCGCTCGCTTCGCCCGCAAGTAGTCACTCACACAGGACAACATATTATAGAGACCAAGAGTATGAAAATTGACAGCTCATGCGTACCGAACAATATCTTTTGTATTTGTTTACACAAAATTGTGCAAAAAAATGTAAGCCATGTGCAATATTTGTAATATATGCAATATGTGCAAGATGCGCAAGATGTACAAGATGTGCGTTATATGCAATGTGTGCAAGATGTGCAATATGTACAATACGTGCACTATGTGCAATATGGAAATTAGGGTGGGCCGAAAATATAGAAATTTCGAGAATCAAATGTTAATAGTGCGAAAAAGTTGCGTTTTACCCTCAGTAATGTACCTGCAAAACTTCAAAAAATTGGTTAAAATCATAGGGTTCCACATAAATTTTGAAAAATAAAATATTTAAAAAAAAATCTTTTTGGAAATTGATTTTAATAGCATTCGAAACTTGTATTGGCTTCCTAACAATGACTCCGTAAAATTCACCAAATTTGATAGATGTTTATCGGTTTCACAAAGAACGCATTATTATGCTATTTGATCCTGCAAAAATAACAGACCAACAGACGCTTATTCAATTTGCATTAAAATCTATATAAGCAAAGTATATTTTCAATTGCGCAGCTCTTAGTTTACTTTAAGATTAGTCAACATAATCCAGAGTTAACCACGTGGATGTGGCTGCGCTTAGGACCCCAACCGTGCTCTTCCAACCACCCTCCTCAAGCACATTTATTTTCAAATCGCTTGAAACACTTTGTAGTTTGCTTTATGCTGAAGGTTAGGCATATTTGCCAGAGAGCCAATCTGCTCCTAATAAATGCGTCCCTATTTTCAGAATCACTAACTGAAGCACACGTTTCAGTAACAGTTTTAACACATCTCTCCAGGCTTTGTGTATGATAACAAAAACCTGGGATCTGAATATTTTCTTTACCTACAGACCCAGACACTTTTGCTGCTTTTGCAATAGTTTAAATTGAACTAAAATCTTACAATTTATATTTCAAGGGCATTTTAGATAACTGCCCTCGACTTGGAACGGATTCGACTGTATTTAGATCAGACTAATTTTTTCAGTGAATCTTGCCTGGTGGTAATTTCTGTACTTAATTTCCAGTTGAAGGATTCAAATCAATTGAACGTTGCTGTATTACCCTCTTCTATCCCCCCGTGTCTGGGGTTGTGTTATTAGCACATAGTTTATAATTTTACTAGTAGGTAGGTTTTTTTCTAGAATTTGTATTACCTATATTTTAGGGTTGCTATTTTGGATTTTTTGGGGGCTTGCCTACGAATTAATTTTTTTCTATGGATTTTGATGCTTACATTTCTATGGACACTCATCTCTATTTCACGGAGGTGAAGAATAACTGTTGATTAAATCAAGGTATAATCGAGAAAAGCGGCTAGCCTACAATCTCCCCGACTACTGTTTGCTTCCGCCATCTTATCAGCGGCATTTGTGTAGATAAGTTCTTTAATTTTATAATCTTGCTTTTGTGTTAAAATTGAAAGTAAAAGACAATAGTACGCAAAAATAATAGAATACCTAGTCAATTATACACTAAATTAATAATTGTTATGGTTTTTTATTACCGTAGATTACTTTGATTAAACTTAGGGGTTATGATAATGTAACATTATTTTAAATAAAACAATAGATGCTGTTTTAACTGTTGAATAATTCTTGAATAATCTATATTAACAATAATGAAATATAATATAAATACAAAGATTAGTTAAAGTTTCACAAGTTTTATTAATATCTTAACCTGACAATATTGTTTCGACACTTTATGTCATTATCAAAGGTAGATAAGATTGATAAACAAACACGTTGCTAAGGATAAATACATACAGAAAATAGGTAACTAGATACAATACATAACAAAAACTAAATATCTAACACTTCTAATAAAGGAGAATTACTAAGCTCAGTTTGTTCATTCATTAAAGGTACTGTGCGTTTATGTCTGTATATTTCAAAAGCTTCTAAAATGTCTAATTTGTGTTTGTTGTTGCAAAAATGTAAACGTATAAAAAAATGTAAAACGCTATATTAACAATAGCTAAGGTTTAAACTAATTAAAAACACAAATTATGTACTATTAACGAACTTCAACTAATTTATTTAAAAGCTATTATTTAATTAATTAAATTAATTAATTAATATTTAGACTAAAGTATTTCTATTTGCGTTGAAAACTTTCCATTAACCACTCCTCTTCTCTTATGCGGACGGCGTTGATATATCTGCTGTGATGCGTTCTAGAATCTTCGTAGCGGGACTCTCGAAGCTCCTGGTATTCTTCTGTGTTTACAAGAACGGTTGCTTTCGCCACCAGTCTAAAATACATGTGGTCTTCCCGTTCATTACAATATTTATTTTATGTGCTTTATCACCAATACGTTTATAATGCATGTTAACTCCAGGGCAGCTGCTTTAGGGGGAAAGCTATATAATTATAGTTATAAAGCGAATGTTAATATACTTTTCTTGGGTGTTTAACAAATGTATAAAATTAACTGCTTCCGATTATTTAATTTGGGTATTACCTTAAGCCAATAAAAGCAAGATTGATAAGAAAGTCGTTTGGTTAATAACTAATAAGCTATTAATGGTCAACGCGTGAATAAAATCTTGCGCGTCTATTACTACTGCATTAAAAGAGCTTATATCGAATAAAGCCCCCTTTCATATGAATCAAAATTAAATCTTTTGTCAATCATAATTACGATATTGCCAAACAACATCAAAGAAAAACAAGCCGTTTCAGGCTTTTCCTTTTTTATTATTATTTTTTTGTACCGTGTGAGTATCTGGCTGACCCTTTATTCGATTTCGTTGTTTGATTAGAAGAAGAAAAGACGTCGCGAAATTTGTCATTGTCCAAAAACATAATTTGAGGAGATTGCATGAAAAATATTACCAAGTTTAACTTTCATATATATATATATATAGGCAACCCAATGATTATCCTTTGGCGCAGGTGATTTTCTGAGTAACAAGATTGTCTCATTTAACTTGTCCAAGAGTTTTTTTTTGTAAAAAATTTATTATAGGCCAGTAAAATAGGGTCCGTTCGTGGAAGTAAATGTTGGATAGCGGGAGATCGAAAGTTTGTAAAATTGCAGTTTTTCGACTGTCGATTTCGACCATACCCCTGTGTTGGGTACTCATTTGACGCAAAATGTAATGCTCTTTAATTCTTGCAATAGTGAAGTTTTCGTCAGAAAGCACCGTTTTGGAGTTGTAAGCGAAAAACTGAAAAAGTCTGAAAGTTTCATGGTTTTTATATGCCTTCGCGTAAGCTCGCATCTGGGGGAACGTGAAAAACCTAGAATACTTCTATTTGACGTTAATGAAACGATCAAAACAATCTCTTCCAACATTTATTTCCACCAACGGTTCCCATAGGGTCTAATTTTACTGGTATATTATTATTATTGTAAGTTTATATAAATTTAATTTTTTTATTACAGACAAACAGGATTAAACTTAAAGATCACTAAAATAAAATAATTATTTAATAGTAAAAATTAACTAATTGACACCAAAATACATATAATATAAACAGAACATCTTGAAGTATAACACTTAAATTTTATTCCGTTAAATTGCTATAAATATACTTAATTTTGTACTTAAAGTACCACAAATCCTGAACAAAAAGAATAAATTAATAATAGCTTTAATTAGAGATTGAGAAAAGAATTGTTAGTTATGAAATCAAATAATTAATTCCCCCCGTATTCTTAGAAATGTAGCTAGGAGATCCAGAAACTTTAAGGGCCCTGTAATTCTTAAGGGACATTAAAAAGAGGGTTAAAAGAAAATACTCCGCAAAAAATAGTTCACGGTACAAAAGGTTTTTTCACGGTCTCTTAAAAGTAAGTTGGTTATAGACTTTCTAGTGTCTAACGACCTTTTGCAATAATAAATACGGTAGGCTTGAAAGTGTGTGTATCTTAAGAGTTAGTGATTTTTTCTATGGTATGTAAATATAAGACATGCTGGTTTGCAAAGTTTGTTTTAGATTTTGATAATTTTTCGTGTACTTGAGAATAGGGTAAAACACTTTCCGTTTAGGAGATATTGGGAGGCAAAGCTAAAAAAATTCAAAATTTTGAAAAATGGATATGTAGCTTTAAAACTATTCTAAAGTAAAAGCTAGGTTGATTTTCTATGACTTTATCCGATTTGAGCTTCAAGATCGCTACTGCGGTAAAGGCCAACCAAACTTATGCGTCTTTTTTTCGAATGTTTGTATTTTTCTGATGACATGCACGTGCTCTGAAGTAAAGTGAAATTTTCTTAATCGAAGCTCTTCTCAGAGGTTTTATAGTAACCTACCTTTATGACCTATTTTTCTATTTCATTTCTTGTTAGTATACTATTAGGTAATAAATGTGTTTTTGTTTTCATGACATGTTTTAGTGGCTATTCAAAAAGTGATAAGTACTTTTCAACCACCCTATGAAAATGTATTAAAATATTCATACTCACGCGTCCTAGGATTAATATGCTTTTTCTCTGAGAGACAATCATTTGTAAATATTACCTAAAATAGAAATATATTTTGAGATTTTAGCACATGGTAGTAAAATAACAAGAGTTTACATTAATGGTCAGCACTAGAACCTAATCCGTCTAATTTGACGATTGATCACATATAAACAATCAGATGATCATTTTGTTGAATGCGAGATTTTCTTCGCTAAAGCGAATTATATCAAAACCAATTTTCTAGTTTATCTCGCACATTCAACATCTAATGCAAGCCAGCCATTTTGTTATATCCCAACTATTGCTCATTGAGAATGCGCTAGACCGCGCAGGTACGACTTTACGATAAACAGAGGGATAGGGAAACCCAGTGACAACCAAACTAACGGAGAAGCGTGATTTTAAACAGTGACCGTCAAACAATCAATGGGTTGTGAATTTCAACGTAATAGTGGAATGGTACATTAATAATGGTACATTAATGGTATATTAATAATGGTACTTGGTATTACCCAGTATCATCAATTACCAAGTAAGAGAATGTACTAGAAAGTAGAACCTGATTGTCATGTAGAAGTTGTGGCTAATGCCATTCCCAGAAATTGGTTGGAGAAAATTCTAAGGTTTTCACATTTGGCCGATAATTCTAAAATAGATTATTCTGATAGGTTCTACAAAATTAGACCCATATTTGAGTACCTCAATCAAGCTTTCACGCAAGTCAACATCAATATCAAAATTGCTGTGTGGATGAAAGCATGATCCCATATTATGGTCATCATGGAGCTAAACAATTTATCCGGGGCAAATCGATACGTTTCGGATTGAAATTATGGTGTTTGGCAAATGCTGAAAGTTACATTTACCATGCAGAACCTTATTGTGGTACACATACGTGATTACCAGAAACAGCACACGGACAAGGTGGGGCCGTTGTATTGGGAATGACAGAACACGCAAAAATTCCAAATGGTACCAAGTTTTTTTTGATATCTTGTTTTCTTCTGTCCGTCTCTTAGATGAACTTACGAAGTTCTCTTTTGGAGGCACGGGAACACTGAGAAAAAACAGGGTACCAAAAGATACTGGGTTTTCAGCTAAATCTATTATGCCCAAATCAAAAAGGGGTACTATGGAAGAGAAAAGTGATGGTAAAATAAGTATCGTTAGATGGAACGACAATCTAGTTGTTACAGCTATAACAAAGTGTCTACCATTGCATCCTATTAAAACTGTGAACAGGTATTTAAGAGCTGAAAAGAAGAAGATGAAATCAAAATGCCTGATCCAATTGCAGCCTACAATCAAAATATGGGAAGTGTCGATCTAAACGATCAGTTTGTATCGACATACAGGTCTTCAATTGGCACAAAAAAATTGTGGTGGGCATTTTTTAGCTGGGCACTAGATGAAGCTTGCGTGCTGGGTTGGTTATTATATAGGAGAAGTGGAAAAAGTTGTCTTTGTTGGAATTTCCCCGACAGAGTGCTCTACATTTTCTTCTGACTACGGTACTAAGCCGTCTAAACGAGGGTCTAGACCATCGTCTTCTTTGTTATTTTCGCCAGTACTAAAAGATTTCCGTCATGACAGTAAAGAAGATATAATAATAAAAGGGCAATCCAAATCGTACATCATATGAATGTAAAAAGTGTAATACTGCATTGCATGCTAATTCATGTTTTGAAACTTTTCATTCTAATTAATAATATTTTATATTTTGTATTAGAAAAAAATAAGCGCATTGTTATTGTATAATCAGAATTGCTTTTACTTCATTTTTACATGTAATACAGAATATACATAGTGCACAGTGACAACTAAAGTTGCCAGTGATTTGTTTGTATTTAGAATAAAATAAATTTGATAAAAACATTAAGGGTGTTATTTTATTGCATTGAGACACTGTATACAAAATCTCAACACATTTAACAAAAATCTGGATTTTGGGTACTAATAAGTTAATAGTAATTTAATAAGAGTTGACAACTTACGAGTAGTTAGAGTAACTTAGAAAATTATTGCCATTATTATTAAAACAGTTAAGAAGATGTTTTCATAAAGAGCAATTCTAAATTAATTTGATACTTGACGCGCCTACCTTGCATCCATCTAATTCCGTAGCTATCATCAACTCCCGATTGCTATTCTGAAATCCAAGCTCTATATAAGATACTAAATTATATAGACAACCATTCTGAGAATAAATTACCGTTTTCCGTGTCTTCTTATCTTTGTAATCGTATTAACTGAAAGAACAATCATTATTTTCAGCATTAAGTCTGAAAATTAATTTATATTTCCTAATGCGCTTATCTTCTACCAATATAATGTAACAATAGTTCCTTCATTTTATAAATAGCTTTCCATTAATAAGAGTGTTATATAGTAATTGAATTTTCCATACACAAGTTTAGGTTTCACTGGCAACATCAATATCGTTGATAAATAGCGCAATAACACTGCATCCTAATTAATGGATATGGTCATGGTCTAACCAGAAATGCAACCCGCTTCACTTAACCATCGGAATTTGTCTGAGAGATTGAGGATAAATATGTTTGTTTACAAGTTTAGCGAGTTGAGGAAGTTAGATTAAAATCGAACAGCAATAATGGGGATTTCATGCCGCAGTAAGCATGGTTAAAATGAAGTTCCTGATTTTAATTTGAGTCATTGCCCATTTGAAGTTGTAAATAGAGCTCTGCAGGTAGTGAAAGATAAGTATGATATAACTGAAAAGCTCGAACGGCGAACAATAAAAACTTTTTATCTCCTTTTTCGGTAAATTAACCTGACTTTTTAATAAATGAGATTACAGAAGTATAATTTCTGTTCGAGTCATCATCAGAGAAAAAGAGTATAATCGTATTATGCTTTACCGAATTAATATTAAATGGGCATGACTCACTGCTGAGCTTCCATCAGTTAATTAAGTAAAAAAATATCACAGAACACACGAAAATTTTGGGAGAGACAACAATGCTAGTTGGTAATAAAATAAATATTTTCATTTCATTTTTTCAGGATAATGGAGCACGAACCAAGGTTGAAGTAAAAACTCGTGAAACTAAATTTACTGATGAAAACACAATATAAGCTGTTTATTATAGAGAATTACTAATTATATTTCTGTGGAAATCGTCAAAGATAATTTACTTGAAGGATGTGCTTGACGTCATTATTGAACGAAGCCGTCTGTGACGACACAGCAAAGAAATCTGCAGGCGCTTGATGGAAATTTAACTATAGCTTGGCGTTAATTTTAGATATTTACATTGTTCATTCTATTGTGTGAAAATATTCAATGAATTTTGTTCATTTACTCAACTTAAAAGTATAAGAAGTAAATTGTAAATTTAAAACGGTTAAGTTCAAAAATGTTTTTCAGATAAAGCATTTATCTACCCCATTTAATTTAATTTAAAAGAAGGAAATTAGAAAATTTATTTTCACAAATCCATGCAACACAAAAGAAGTAAAAGCGCCAGACGCGTTCAGTTTTGAAAAGGTGATAATACTAAGCTGTCAAAAGTTTTACTAAAGGAACTTGAACATCACTTCTTTTAACTTTCTGAATAGTTTTGGCACTTTACTAACTTTCCTCTTCGAGTTCGTGAAAATTCGAAACGTTTATAGTATGTAAAGCAGTGCACAATAAAACAATAAGGAATAAGCTTTGTAATTTCTTTAACTAGCATTTTTTGTTATTTTTTCTTCTTTTCGCATTCCCAACAAGCAGGGGAAAAGTCATTAAAAATTCAGCACTTTTAGAAGACACTGTATTTTAGTTAGTAAAACAATGTAGTAACTTTATGTATGTATGCAAATAATTTTGTATATGCTTTGATAGGGTAAGGTAAGACACGTGCAAAATACAATTTTTAGTCTCATAATCTTTTATACCAATTTTACTTATTCTTACTAGAGTTAAATTTTTGATAAGTTTTTAAAAACACAAAAATGATGATGATGAAAAATGAGTTCTATTATTTTGTAGTTACCCATACACAGTTTTTAAACATTCGTTTGCATAGTGCGCACAACTGCAGTAATTTGGAGTTTTTGAAATCTACTTAGTTAATGGATAAAAATGCAGAAAAATCAAATGATTATCAAATCATTCGTTAATATTAAATCATACTATTTCCAACGCTTTAAAATGGCACTAACGTGTTGGATTTTAGTAATTCATTCTTCAGACAAAAATTTCTCTTTAGATTAGGCAGCACAAAATAAACACTTTAATACATTTAAAAATATACACAGAAGCATGTTTTATTACTCTAAATAAGCTGTGCTTATATACAGTGACATTATTTATTAGTTTATCATTGTATATATAATTATCGGGTAATTAGTTTAGTTCGATTAAATTTAAATTAGTTATACAGAGCGACTATAGTTATATATAGTAGGTATATTCTGTTCGCAATATTTACGGCTTGAATTTAAAGTTACTTACGTGGTTATAAACAGGCATAATTACAAACCACCAATTTTGTTGTTTCCTGTACATTTACAAACGAACAGTAGCAATATACAAAAGATCTCATACGAATATCTCACATTATAAAGAGAACTTATTCACAACTAAAAGTAAAATATGATACATCCGTAACGCCTAGCTTCATCATGAACTGGGAGTCTCGCTAATTCAAGATTATATTAATACGAGTGCTAAAACTGTCATCAATAATATCAAGAAGTGTGATGGTACCAATTACTACAATTTTTATAAGCGTGATAAGCATGTACGACTCAAGAGAAAGCTTTCCCAAAATAAATATTGTAAAATCCGACGTCCAACTCAAGTTGGACATTGCTATAAGCCTCCACCGGTTATCAATATTTAAAAAATGTAAAACAAATTATTGATCGGCTAGCTCGTGGTGCAAATAAGGTATCCCGCTATTTAGGGTCCGACAAAGGTCTACAAATAAACAGCCGCCATTCAACTCAGCATAAGCGAAATAAAAATAAAAAACCACACAGTAATTCTAACATAAGAAATTTCCATCTATTGATTAGCCAGTAAGATACTTTAAAAAGCAACACCTCTAATGCTATAATTACTTTCAGTTATTACTTCTACTCTTATGTATGTAATTTATACAGTGTACGCCTAAAGTATTATTACTTTCAATGATTCTATAATTGAGAGTTTTGCACAAGTTAGAGCTTATCCTACTAAATTATTAGATACAGTTAAAGTTTGATATTCAGTTTACGTTGGAAAGCATTATTGTTACTTTAGAACTTGATGATTTTTCATTTTCTAATTTAAATCTTCATTAAAGGGATTCGTTTAAAAAATTGGGTTTTGTTCACTTTAAATACAACCTGATACTTATCTTAAGTTAACAAATAATATGTTTGCAATTTTCTTTTTTTGTGTTTTATTGATATCCTAGTATGATTTGGTTTCTCTCTATAGTTTGGTAAATCTTTCAATAATGCACCAGACGCCCTTGAAAATTTCTTGATCCTAAATAATCAAGACATTGTATGTCCACTTAGTTAAACTTAGTTTATTTATTTAAAAGCGGTTTCTAGTTGTTGATCTTGTACACACCTTAGTAATGTGAATTTATTGTAGTAACAATGCTAGTTTGTTTCCTTTGATGATTTAAACTTCGTATTTATTTATATTCTTAATAATCGTTGCTAGAAGAAGATAATGGAATAAGAAAAATTCTATGGGATATGGGGTATGGGATAATTTGCATAAACATCCAACTCGAAGATTTTGGAAATTTAACATTGTTTAAAGCAAGTGACGAAAGAAAGTTTTTAGGTTATTTACCTTGGAACACAAATTCTTGCAAGTGTTCCAATTTCTAATAAACGAGGGTAAGACAAAATGAAAATCAAAGTAAAGAACTGCAAGTATTCTTCTTGGTGAAAGACCGTCTTAAGCTAGTTCTACTGGATTGTATGCAACCTTTAACCTGAATCTACAGAAAGGAAGTATTTGATGTTGAAAGAGAGTTACGTGAGTAACGTTTTTATATAAATAATTAATATTGTTCTATAAAGTATTCTCAAAAATTACCAGAGAAATTATTCTTTTCCACAATCATTTATTAAAATAAATTACATTTAAATATAACCCTGAAATATTCTATTTAATTAAACATAATTTAAACAGTTACAAATAAAATGTAGCAAGCCAACGCGAGGAAATATTACTCATTCTGGCACAATAACACCTGTATAGAATAAATTCATTAAAAATTAGAGAAATGTGTGAAAAATCATTCATAGAATGAATTACAGGAGAGAAGCAGGGATAAATAAATGATAATAAGGGCGCCACCCAAAATGTTAGAAGCTATGAAATAGTTAAACGTTAGAAATTCACAGTATCGGAAAGGATTTCCCCCAAAAATTTGATGTTAAATTGAATTAAACAAATCTCTCTTGTGAGAGTGAAATTTAGCTAATAAATAAATCACTAACAATTTCTTGCGCAGATCTGTCATCAGAGAAAGGTTTAAATAAATTTATTGTTTAAGCAAAAATTTATTTAATATAATACTCATTCAGTAGTATGTGTTATATGACTTGAATTCATTAAATAATTAATACATGATTACTTATTGAAATGGAAGTATACAATCTATCTTACTATTTGGAATCCCATTCTAAATACAACGTCAATACACTACTTGATTTAGTGAAAACAAGGCAAAATTTTGCCATAACAACATAATAATATCAAATAATGTGTATAAGCAACTTACTACAATTTTGTGTCACAGTAGTCCTTTTACACTAAATTCTACATTTGTGTAAACGTCTGTTGTGTAAACGCAACAGTGTAACGTGCTTAAATTCCCAATTTTATTATCAATTTTATTTACCAAAGGGTGCTTTCTTTAATACCAAAGGTCACCCCGAAGTGTTCATACAAATGAAATTGTTTATAGATGTTCTAGAATGTTCCAGAAAGTTCCTAAGTGTTGATTTTCTTATTGGCTAGAAAAATATTAGTCTCGTGTTTGATTGGGTATTTCATTTTACCTCTTTTAAAATTCAAGTTCAGTATAGGGTTGCTTCCTTAATTTCAGTCAGTCTGGTAAGAAACCACACCAAGCAAGGTGGCGGCAGTCGCATAGCAGGCCTCGGGCCTGCTCTGCGGAGCGGTTCTCCCCCAAAGGTTTGCTTGGGCACCTAGTGACGGTTGTGAATTTGTCGAATATCGCAAGATTTTAGTGTGATCCATTTTTTTGCCGTTAGTTAAGTTCGGAGTTTGCTTTATAGTTATTTGTTTATCGTCCAGTTTATTATACAATTATTCTCGAATAATTTATAATACCGAAGTTGGTTTTATTGCAGTTTAAATCCTTCCAAGTTGTTAAAATGACCAGTAAACTAAAGACTTTCTAGTAAAATATCGACATTTCAGAAGAAGTTTAAAGCTAAAACGCGTAATGCAATGTTTAAGTAAAACATTTCTGATGAGTGATTATTTAAAACCTTTAAAAAGAATTTAAAAATTAGTTAAGTTTAAAAATAAATCAATAATCTTTTCGATCCTGTTTGTCATAATAATTTGAGACACCCACAAGTGTCATTTCGATAATTTTTCATAACCGACGGAAGTTGTTGTTAAATGTATATGGTTTTGGTTATTCAATAAGGGATTGCTAATAAATAGCAATTAAATAAGAAACCATTGTTGAAACTTCACATCGTTGATCTTGGGTACAGAAAAAGTTCTTCCTATTTTTTCATCTATAACCTGTGAGGTATTTTATACCTAGTGTTAAGTGAAACAAGGACATTATTGTGGAAGTGTTGTTTGTGAAACTTTAAAGAATTGTAAAATTCTACCAAAGTATCAAGGACTAAACGATAATTTGTTTGATTAGAATAAGTTTTATGTAAAAATAATCTGTATTATTTTCTCTAATGATTGTGTCTTGTAAATTTATGTCCATATTCTCCTTTAATAAGAATTCTTATTAGGGTATAACTTCCAAAACTATTACTATTGCCAGGGGACACAAGTGAACATTGTATTTACAAATAAATGGATATTTAAATTAAATTCTATTATGATGATAATGGACCTAGCATTAATTGAATTTATTCAATTTTTTATCTTGCGTCTATTTTAACGTCAATTAAAATAATGATGATTAGTTTTTTTTATTAATCTTAATCAATATAATCTGAATCAGTGTGACTTCGAATAACTGGCGCCCATATCCTTTTATTATGTCTATTACTCCTTATTTTTCTTTAAAATTCGTAAGCCATGGAAATCACTACGCCTGAGTTATAATTTGTCAGTAAGATGTCTTATGCCAGTGCATCTTTGAGTTGAACAGTATTTGAGTTTTATAGAGGTTACAGTGACGTCCATCGCGCGGCGTATGTTCAGTATGTTATGTTTTGATTCAATAATTTAGAGTAACGAAACTGTTATGTTTCATTGACAGTCCAATCGTTTATGTAATTTAGTTACGTTTCAACAGCTAAAATACAGGAAACCATCGTTAACTATAAACATAAGTCTTTCGAGCTCGTCCAATTGAACTTGCCACTGCTTCATTTAAAAAGTGAAACCCTAAACAGGTGTAACAATTTCGTTACCGTAATATATATGTGGGTATGTCCACTTTTCGTTTTCTGGATATATTACCCGACCTTTCCATCTAGGTCATGTGACTTTCTCTGTCCTGTACTCTTCCTATCTGTAATTGTACTCTTTTGTGCATTGTTTGTTTTAGTGTGTGTGTGAATAAAAAGATCCATCTTTACAAACTTACAATAAGTTAGCTATCACCTAGTGGGAACCTTCCGCGCCTTATTACAGTAGTTCTTCAATTTATTTTCAATTTAACTCTCCACCCTGGGCATTACAGCCAATCTATTGAAATGTTATCGAGGTTGATCGCGTAAAACCGCTCTTTATTATATTCTTATATATCCAACGAGATGCTACTGAGAGCGACCACAAGATACTGAAAACCATACTGCACATAGAGAAAAATAAAAATGACCGACAACTAAGAAAATGTAGAATCGAAAGACCACTAGGAGACATGGTTCTTCTCATGATATAGATATAATACCGGTTTATTTATTTAATAATATACCTATCACTATTATGTTTCTGTAAATAAGTAAATGCTAGTTAACATTTATTCATTATTCAAGCGAAGTGTGACCTAATTATAAATGTATGCATGATAAACGCCTCGAGCGGAGCGCCCACATCTGTTAAAACGAATGCAGATGCAGTATCAAACCCACGGCCACGTGTGCGCACAGCAAGCGCCCACATATATCAAAGCAGAAAGCAGCTGCAATACTCAGAACTGTATCTAATGCATTTTCTATGAATTCCAAGAAGAAGTAGAATGCTATCATCACGTAGGCACAACCCACGGCCACGTGTGCTCAACTGAAGGATTTTACGCCCACAGAAAGAGTATATAAAGACCAGAGCTTTGTGGGACAGACCAGTCTGAGTTACGACGGGCTTAAAGATAGAAACTGTTTACCAGGGTAAATGTTTACCTTCTTTCAAGCCATACTCACCCAGAAAGCCGTAGAAGCCATGGTTACTGTTTACCTCGGCCTCTCTGAACATCATTATTACCAGTTTTAAGTTGAAATTGTATAATATTTTATTTATGCAAGTGCATATTGTGTAAATTCACGACGAATAAATATCTTATTGTAGTTAACAGTAAACTGTGTTCATTTTGTACCTTGGGCTCCGTCTTTTGCGTTCTTTAAATAAAATACCATTTTTAAAAACGCCATTCTACGTCAAGAAAAGTTAATTTGCTTCGAATAAAAAAAGTATTTTATCATTTCAAGGTCTGAGTTTTTATCAAAAACTGCTTATTCGTTACATAAGTGTATTCCATTCAAGCTTCCTTATTGTATAACACTCATATGCAAGTAACAACCTTCTTAATGATGTTCTATTAAACAAGACGTAAACATAAGATAAAATATTAATTATAGTAATAATGAATCTCTGCTGGGTATAATAGAATTCTGCAAATTAATCACAATCCGTGAATGCCAACCATTAAGGAATATATTAATGCTATTATATGTTGTTCTGATAAATTATATGCATAAGAGTATACCTATCACATTAGTTCTGTTGCAGAACAGTATTTTCCATTAGGAACAAAAAAGGAAAAAACTATGCTCTAGTAGTTGCACTTTTAGTAAAATTTTCTATAGACCGTGCAACCATTTGTTCTTTACATCGATTGTTCGCAAAATTATCAGTAATACTGAATAGAATGGGATGGTAGACAAATGATTTATTGCATAATTCATTTATGAATTTAATATTTTCCAGATAATTCTTTTTTTCAAAAAGTTTGTAAAAGCCAGTAAGAAAAATATTATTCGAAAATCTGTTAAAAATCTTATCAAAAGTTATTAAAAAGTTACCATGGTATTATTTTTTTTCTTTTAGCTCTGCCTATTAAGCATTTTTCCGTTTTCATAGAATTTAAATTGATTCAAATGTTGAACACTAATTTATAACACGAAAGAAGCTCTATTTTTATTTGAAGTTTTAATTTAAAATACTAATTTACAACATTAAAAACGAGTTTTCTTTTAAACGTTTTCAACTAAACTTTCACATCCATAGAAACTGTTACCCATAGAAACTTACAGCCTATGGACTTGCTGTTTCCATAAAATCTTGACGACATATCAATCACCTGGTACTTTTAAATGTATTAGGTCACATAGGATTACCACCTCTAGCAATAAAATTACTATGAATACAATTATCTATCTGATGGCAAAGAGTACGCATCTCTACAGGGTAACAGGAGAATGGTCTCGAGAGAAGTACCTCAAGGTTTTATCTTAGGACCACTATTATTCTCCGTGTCACCGCATACAAAATTTACATAAACGATGACGATACGCAGCTTTACCACTCCTTCAACATTGATGATTGGCAAGTAGCGATGGAACATATACAAAACGATCTAAATAACTTTGATGATTTCTCAAACTCGTCTCGTATTAACGCACGAAAATCAATGGTCCTCTTGTTTGCCAAACAAGTTCAAGTAGACCAATTGAAGCTAAACTTGCGTTCGGTCGTGAATGATGTTGCCTTGCCAAAAAACATTAAGAAGGCCTACATGAACTTGAGGTTAATTTACCTGCATAGACATTCGTTGCCGCATAATGTAAATTAAAAAATTATTTTTTGTGAAGCACTAGTTTTGTCACAATTCACCTTTTGTTCTCCAATTTATCATACTCGCCTACATAACTTGTTGAGTCGTCCAACCGTATCCAGCAAGTACAAAATTGAAGTTTACTTCTAATCTATGGTATTAAAAAATATGATCATATTAGCCATAAGCTACTTCAAACTAACCTAACATGAAGAATAGGAGAATATTGTAAACTGCCCGATTTTATCATAAAATAATATCTTTTAGTAAGTACTTCTGCAACAAAATCACTTTTCGAAATGACTCATCATGACTGAATTTAAGATTTAGAGGGAAAATTAGAGCTGTTCCTGTGGTGATTTCCGCGCAGGTGCAAAATTAAAGTGGTCGCCCCTACAATAATTTTTTGTTGTTTTTATCTAAAGGTCTATTAAGGTTGTATAAGTTAGAATTACGCATATTTTTAAAAAGTTTTAGCATTATTTTTAAAATATTTGAAAATCGTTGTACACGTATCCAAAGTCTGGTCGCGTTAGCTATTCGGAAAGCGTAAACAAACCAAATGCAACGATATTGTTGGTCGCGCTTAATGACTTATGACGTTTATTTAAGCGCGGAAATGCGGATAAGCGTCTAGTACTAATGTTTATGTTACACGCAAGTTACGTTGCAGCAAATAACAAAACTTTTAAGTTAAAGACATAAAAAATTTGCTAATGGAAGGAATTGGCCAGGTTAGAGAGCCCGAGCGCTTAAGAATGGGATTACGCCGGAGATTTAGATTTGGCTACGATTATTTATCAAGTGGATTATCGTTATAAATGCGCAATAACAATTTGTATTATTCTTAACTTATGATTCCTATCTTCTCAATTTTATTTTTCTTATATATTCGGGTCCTATTTTGCATAATTTGTATATTTTACGTCATAATGTAACGGAAGTTTATACGACATAATCTGACAATATCTTCTTTATAAAGCTGTATAAAATGATGATAAAAAAGGAAAAGTAGCTTCTGTTTAAATTAAGCTACCGACAGCAAAATATGTACATATTTTATTTTTACAACGTTAAACATAAAAAACGTGTTTGCACAATCGATTTTCTTTGAAACCAAACAGTATTAACAACTTTATAAACATAAACTGCATATTTACAAACCAGTTAATATTTGAAATATTAAGAAGAAGAAAGAAAATGCCCCAGAGCTACCCTTAATTTATGATTATGTTGTGTTTTCATTTTATATTATATTACCAAGTTTGCGTAAATTTTACCCACAGGGGTTGCCCAATTATCGTGGAAAGCTCAGTAAAGAGAGAGGAATGAGAAACTATTGATCTATATAGATGTAGTAGTTGTATTCATTAAATTTAAAGCAAACATATTTCGTGGTTGCTTGAATATAAATTATTGTAAGATTATAATAGAAAGCCCCTATAACACGTGCCTGAGAATTAAGAAAATTTGCTTTTGAAATTTATGAGTAAACACATAAAACATTTTCTTCTTTATCATACTTTAAAATTTCTCTTTATTTATTCTTTTATACTTAACGTCTCAACAGAATTAAATTAGAGTTTGAAACTTGATTTGCTGAAAACCATGAAAGAAAAATTTCATTAAAGAAAATTTAATATAATTTTTAATTTAAAAAATCGTCTTAAGGTTGTCTCAGTTTCGGTGTTTATAATGTAATGTTAAGGAATTTAATGGGCTTTTTTTGTTTTCTTTTCTTTTCATCTTCTTTGGTTTAGCATTTAGTAATTTCATAATTTAAAAAACATTAAAAAATGAATATTCAATCGATATGGAACCGAAAAAATTTATCTGACAAGGTGTCAGTAAAATCGTTGAGTAAATGGCATGTCAATATGCAGTAGTCATCTATAATACTTCATGTCTAAAACAATACAGGACCCTACACATTAATGAAAATGAAAATAAATAAATTTTCTTATATTTTCTCATAATCCATTAGATAAATTTAAACACTTATACAAGCCTGTATTATGCACTAAATTTTTTTTATTAAAATAATGAATCGCTGAAGGTATAATGGCCTTGCACTTAACAAGTGATTATATTTTCAACAAACCAGAAGGACGTTATGTTTCCATTTATGAATGAAACACGCATTCGTAAATAGATATATGTTGCATCAGCGTTATTGTTTATTATTTCTAAAATTGCTAGTACTATAGTTATTTACGCAGAAAGCTTTGTAAATTAATCTTTACGGGCGAGCTGAAGAATTTGTGGGGCGAGCGACGAAGGAGTCAGACAGTGTAAAGATTAATTGTATTAAGTGTAGGAAGTTTTATTTCTGTCTTCACATAGGGTGCTATTCTTAATTTATTGTATAGTTTTTATAAAAAAGACATTTTGTAATTAAAGGACAATCTATAGCTAGATGTTGTCATGGTGTTGTGATTAAACAACAAAATACTATAAAAATAAAATATTCCGGATTAGAGATGCTAAATAAGAGTAAAATAATTGATTTAACACATACTTATGTTTATAACATTTAGTATAAGTAGTTCTGAGTACAATATTTAGTGTAAAATGAAATCTTGCAACTCTAGCAGCTAGAGTTACTATGCACTGTTTGCATTCCTGTTAAATTCAAAATCAACAGAAATATTGACTATCATCAGTGTCCTCGATCGATGCAAAAATTGTTAAAGTTTCCTTTTTACCTTCGTGGCCATATTGTGTCATATCAACTGGATTTCATTCAGTCTATTTATTGAATGAACTGAAAAACAAGTTGCCAACAAGTAACTAGGTGAAACGTGATATTGTATTATTTCTCTTGTCTATGTCAGCAGAGCTAACACGATGTAGTGACTCTAGTTTAAAGGGGTCGTATAGCGCTATCTATTTATCTACTTTCGATTTCAATTCTTACTAAAATAAACAACGCGATATGAAAACAAGAAATTATTACAATTTTTACAAACTTCCATTTCAAAACTCAACAATTAACCTACAAGTCGGTAGGGTGTACCGACAATTATACCAAGCTTCTTTGTCGGCTGTCGCCGGACGCATTCTCAAAGCAATTACCCTATTTCGGCAAAGTGCTCTAAAGAGATATATGTAACCTTATCAAATTTATGCACATACTTAAATAAGTACTTCAAGAAAATACCGCCTGTATCAATTTGTTTCTAAACATTTTTAAATCTCTTCAAAATTGAACTGATACACCTAAATCAGTCTGGGAGAGAGGGGGGGGCGTAAACTTTTGTTTAAAAATGTAAACGTTTGCGTGGGGGGCAAAGATTTCTAGTTACGCCATTGTACATAAACCAAAAAAAGCAAATGATACATTAATAATAATAGACATTTTGTACGTATTTTAAGTAATATAATTATAATAAAGGGTTGTAAAAATTACTAACAGAAGACACAAGTATCTACACAACAATAATCTTAAGCGTTTTTAAGTAACTTATTCTTAAAAGGACGGATAGGATCTAATAATTTTTCCTCCTAAGAACTGCACTTTTGTTTATTTCACTCTAAGTTCACTTTGATTGTACGTTTTAATTATTATTAATTAAATTATTAAGAACTTATTAAAAAAATTTAAAAACAAGATGACATTTGTCATAACCTCACTTTGTTGACATTTAAGTGATATAAGATTCACCAACGTAACCTCGAAATTTTATCAAAATAATGTACAAACTGACATGACTTCTGTTCTGTAAGAAAATTCAAGAGAGAGTAACCAAATTTTCGCACTGTCTTTATAATAATTTTGTTTATTGTTTCCAGCCTTACTTTGTGGAACTCCATAATCATGAAATAAATATAGATTAGTAAAAAGTTTCGCATACAATATAACCTGACAATATTGTTTCGACAGCTAAGCTGTCATTATCGAGGGTAATATAATAGTTATTTACGTGCCAAGCTTTGTAAATTAATCTTTACGGGTGAGCTGGAAAGTTTGTGTAGTAGAATTTTACTGGTCTCTTTTAGGAGCCTGTACTGTTTTACAGAGCTGTAGTTGTAACTACTCATTTACTTAGTTACCAGAAATGCCTGTAAAGTGTCATTTACATAGAAAGTAGAAATAAATATTATTTACCTACCTTAGACACGTGTTTGTTTATATTTATATTACCTTTGATAATGACAGCTTAGCTGTTGAAACAATATTGTCAGGTTATATTTTAATAAATACTGTGAAACTTTTTACTAATCTTTACTTATTTCATATTTATAACATTATAACAATTGGATAACAGTTGCGAATCGCTAGTGACTTTCCTAGTTCGAAACTAGATTAGTGTGGTTTCTAACTAGAAACAAAACAACATCCTTCCCACCAAAAACTCTTCTAACTAAATTTTTGATAAAAAATTAAATTAATTGTTTAAATAAATGTTATAAAATGAAAGAGGAAAATTTTTCCTTCATTTTGGTACCTAACACGGCTGTTAAAATGCAAGTTTAGGATTCATTGACAACCATCTTGAATTTTCTCACAAAAATAACTTCACAAAAATTCAAATGAAAACATTTTAACGTCTTGCTACATCATTCTCTTATCATAAAATTGATCCTAAGATCCTATCAAACAAAAATTACATACATTTTGACACCAAAATTATAAATATAAACTAAATTTTAACATCCTAGCAGACCCTGCTGAAACGTTATAATTTTGGGATTTCAAAGGCCTAAACCTTCTCTATAAAAAGTTCCCCACTTTAACATTCTAGTGTCAAATGCACCCTAGAACTTGGTTAACAATATTGCAGTAAACATTTTACTTAATTCAATAATAAAAACTGTAAGTAAAGTAATAAATACCTGTATACACCTTCTTACCCATGTCTTTAATAATTTTCAGCTTAAAACATGCCATAAAATGTCTTCAAAATATCTAAGTGTGAAAAATATCAACCAACGACATAGGATCGTCCATCATGAAATTGACTTTGTGAAATTCAAGTGAAGAATCTGTTTAAAATTTATCCGTTATCATCATATAGTATTATGGTGTGTATCTTCAACATATTTAATGCAAAATTTTATTGTTTTTTAAAATAAAAAAAATTGTGGAAACCTTTCGCCTGGAAGATCGGAACACATCGTGCATACATGTAATGCGGGATGCCTATATCATAACAATATGTATGTACTCATCTATGAATGATTTTGTACATATTTACCTCATTTGTAGTTCTTTAGGTTACTAATTACATCTGAAATTGCACTTTGAATTTGAGTGTATTTTATTATACCTTACACGCGTAAAGCTAATAACTAATAGGTTAATCTACTATTTCACAGCTAGTAATATTTCAGGATATTAGACTTTACTGAGGTAAAATATGTATATCACTGCATACATACCGTTTCAAACTACTTAGTACTTGCAGTTGATAAACGCGTTATATTCATATTTGCTGTACTGAGTAGGTAAATTGGAGAATCTATCTAGTTGGAATTGGCATCCCTTGGGATCGTTTCGAATACCTTCGGAATGTAAGCTGGACTCTCTCTCGTACAGGAGTATATTACACTTCACATCAGTCTGCATTTAATTAATCCTTCAAAGCGGTATATCGGAATCTTATTAAATTCTAATCTTATTACGTAATATTTCTCATTTTCTATGTATCCTCCTCATGTAGCATCTTGAAAATCTGAAATACATAGACTTGAAGTAGGTTATTCTCAATTTAAAATGTATTAAAAGTATGGAGAATGATGACGGTTTAACTATTATAAAAGTTCAAATATTCTTATAAAAATATTTACAGTTACTTTAACAAAATATTCAATTTTTCTAGGAAATGTGGTAAAATAACAGTCTTCCAAAAAGTCCTGTTTATAGCCACGTCTACATTATAAAACAAGTGCTAAAGTGGTTCATTTTCAGGCCACATATACCATTCAAAGCAGGTGGTGTCATCATCGTGACAGTGCTTAGAAAAAATAGGCTTTGTTACTAACAGCTTTCTCGCTTATTACTTATTTTGGTCTAATCAGGAAATATTAGTGTAATAATTGGATGTTTCAACAACAAATTGCAGTAAATTAAATTAAATATAAAACTAAAATTAGTATAACAAGGCATACTTTTATAATCGCATACAAGGTTTAATCGCATACATTTTATATAAATAAGTCTCTTCGAAAATGGTTGATATACAAGTCTGTTCAACAGATTTAAGACTGCGAATAAAAATTAAAGGGAATTAAGAAGGAACGATATCCAACTACTACATTATCATTAAAGCCTTTATAATTGAACACCTTTATTAACTGCAATTAAACAATTTTTGTTGAATAATATAATCCTCGCTATACTGAAAGTTTAAATGTATCTTATTAAACAACATTATTTTAAAAAGAATCAATTTCTCACAATTTATGGAAAATTATTAGCTATTGAAATCCACAGCATTTATCCCCTCTTGTCTGTAATGTAATTTTAAGCAATTTTTAATATATCTTTTACTAATTTTTGCATATTTCGTTTTTACATAGTCATAGTCATTACATTTGTCATTGATTTACGTAGTTTTACAGTCTAGTCAGTAAAACTTCTTAAAACAGTAAGTGCGCTTATGGTGTAGACAATATTATGTTTAAAACACATAGATATGCAGTTTATCCAATCAAGCTTGAAGTAGAACAATGTTTTATTTTTCTCCTTCCATCTTCTACACTTTTGCTTTTTTCCTTATGGTCATCTGGTTTTGTAAATTCATCTAGTAATAGTAAACATGAAAATTAATTTAGGAATGTTTTGGTTATCCCTGTCAAATTCAATGAAAGTTTATTGAAAAGGAACCATGGAACCAGTTTTAGCGTCTGTACCATATATTTTTTTAAATTTGAATTTGACTATGTTTTATTTTAGTTTGCTGAATTATTGCAGAAAGAACAAGAATTGTTTAAGATTTTCCTAGTTTAAGCTGCTTAAAGGCATTTAAGTCTTGATTCATAGTTATTCCATCAAGACGTTCATCGTCAAACTTAATTTTCTTGTGTATTTAGTTGGACGTAATGTAAATGTATTTAGAAAAGTTGTAAATTGGTGTAGTGTAGTTGTACCATGTAGCTTGGAGTTGTGTAAATAAGATGTAACCAACAGTTTTGCAATTCATTTGACAGATATCTTTGACGTTTACAATCTTATTAGCCAATTTAAGATACAAGTATTTTATATCATTTTGTTTGTAATTTTATGAGTTACATTACATTACTATGTCATTAGAATTAAGAAATTTGATAATTTTTATAATTGTAAAAATAATATGACGCCACGCGCATTGAAATTTCGTTTGGTTTTGTTAAATTCTCTTTTGTTTTTTAAAAGAGTATAAATGGCTAAAGCTTTCTATATTATGTTTAAAGAAACAGTGTAGCACTACAGAAATTGTATTTAAGCAATTGTTTAAAGCTTTCTACATGATAAGAGAATACTAAAGGAGTTGTACACAAAAAACATTTCTACTGAGATGTAAGATGTGAGTTTTAAGATTAGTTTATCTTCATGCTGATCATGTAAAGGAGACTCTCACGCTAAATTCAAAAAATTGTATTAATTTTAATTAGAATTAGAAAATGCAATTAAATCAAACAGTTTATAAAAGTGGCAATCGAATAATCAAATCAATAGTACGTACGACTACACGCCATACATTACGCTCTTTTGTTGGTATGCTTACATATGCATATGCTTGATTACTAAGGGATGGACCAGATATAGAGCCGCGACATTATAAATGAAATAGACGAGAAACGATGTTAAAATAAATGAAAAATTAAAATCCCACTAGATCATGTTTAGAGCACTTGTATTATTGTAGACCAAAATGTTTAAATAGATTTTTCCCAAATTAACCAACAATCTGCTTGGAAGCCCAGTGGAGTTATAATGTTTTTCTATTATATTATTCTTAAATAATATAATGGCTTTTGTCTGGCTTGTTTTGCTTCTAGCCTACTTTGTTTAAAATGTCGCGTATATACCTTATATCTGGTCAACCCTTAAGCTGAAATGTTATATATAGAATATTTTTAATACTCTAAAGTATTTTACGAATTTAATTACATCAAAAAATCCGTAGCAGCTGCATGCATAAATGCAACAAGCATCTCTGACTCTGTGTTTATACAAATATGTTACTACATACATTTCCGTGATTTTTAATTAGAGAAAATGTGTTTTTCGGTATCTACATGTGAAACAGGTTTTCATTGTAAAAACGTATTCGTTGAATTTATTTCCCAATTTATTTATTTAAATTGTCATAAGTAGCAGTATAATATATTTATGTTAAAAAATTAGTAAATTACATACATTTTATCGATCTATACACACGTGCGCGCGCACTCACACGTGAAAAATTACAAATTAATTTTTCAAGATTGAAAACTGCCGTATATTTGACAACTTCGACAATACCAAGCATTCATGTAAACTGTGATCACAATGTTATGGAATTTTTCCAAAGCGAGTTATTTCGATTACCTTTCATTCTATCTTTTATACTTCATTTATTTTTTAGCAGATTTCAAATATTGCCTGGTAAATAAATTCTCACATGACAAGAAAGATTTTATTAGAGATAGGTATTTACCGAACCAAAAAGTATTTTTTGTCTTTCTCTTATTTTTATAATAACAGTTAACCAAACAACTTTGTTTAAAATATTCTAACATAGTTTATTGTGTTATAAGGATTAAAAGTGACTATTTGATGAGCAATTAAATATGTTGGGCACTGATGTGAGTGATCATACTGGAGTGTTATTTAATAAAAAAATAGAATTTTGTCTCACGTTGACAGCGGAATTAAAATATTGGAGTGATTTTTAATATTCCCCAAGTTCTGGGCAAGCCATTAAAATATGAGGTGAAATTTAATAAAATAAAATAATATTTGACCCCAATATTTTTTCTTTTTCCCAATGGGCTGACTCAGGTTTAATTCGCTAGAGCATGAGATAAATGAAATGAGAAAATCTTATTGATTCTTATACCTGGAATAAAAAACTTACTACCAAGACACTTGGACACCGCAACTGGACAACAACAAGCTAAACTTTATATGTGAAAAAAAAAGAAATGGATGCTTGCATACACATCAAATAAACACATAGATAAATTGAAAAACACAGTATTTATTTTTATTAATAAAAATTTAAAAAAATCTAATTCAAAAGAGAAAGTAAGTGAAAAATTATTTATACACAACAATAAAAAGTATAGGAAAATCTTCCTTGAGCTTGCTCAAATGTGTAAATTAGTCGTTATTAACCTGACATAGGGCTATAACTCTTCTCCATTTGAGCAAACTGACATCAATCAATGTTATCAATTAAAAATATTTACAATTGTGAAAATAATTTTAACTTATAACAATTAAATTTTAATAAACAAATTTAAATTGTTTTATTTGGTAGAAATTTATTATTGAAAAACTTTTTAGATGAGAAAAATGAATTCTGAATTTATTCAGATTGTCTTTATGATTTTGTTAATTGAAAAATTTAATCAAAACCTTTTATTTTGTCAAACCTTGTATATAAAGTACGTCGAGATCCACTTCAATCTTATTTAAAATTGCTAATACATGCATTTAAATCAGACAGATGACTTTGAAGACAAGTCAAATATCCAAATCACTAATGGAAATAAATCTTCTTGAATTTATTTTAACAAATCGTTCACAATTCCAAACAGTTGTTGAATAACTAATATAAATCTTCTTTACTTCAAATATTCAGGTAAATATCCCTTATACTTTGTTGAATTTTCTATTGTTGTCTTACAAACATATTGTTAACACTTAACCTCACTTATTTTTACAGATTTTTGATCTCGAGTCGAACGTGGATTCTTCCAAAGCGTTTTATCGACTGAAATTGTTAATTTTTCCTGGCCTTTATGATTTATCGAAACAATTGCCGGCTACGTCAAATTTTAGAAAAACAATATCAACACGCTATGTTTATGACGTCACTTTACAAAGACCTGTTTGTAATTAACACTAATCTTAAATCTAAAAAGATAGAATTGTAGCTGGCAAAATAACGATGAAAACAACATAAGACACTTACGGTCCAAAATTTATCATAACTGAGAAAATTAACAAAAACGATTGACGATGAAAAAATCTCATTAGGACTTAATTAAATGGATGCACCAAATCTGCAGCTCAATCTTTTACAAATAATGAATACATAATTACAGTAGGTAACTGATATATATAAAATCTGCATAAGAAATTATTTACAATAGAAGCAAAATTCAAATTAAAATCTGTTTTTTACGATTTATGAATTCAATGATGCTATGCAACCTCCTACACCAATAACAGCATGAATGGAATTAAATTGTAGTCAAACTTGTCCAGCATACAGTCCTCCAAGTGCTTGTGTTCAAAAAATGGTGTAAAATGTTATATTAAAAGCAATATTTGGAAAAATCGAAACATATCAGCAAAGCCGAAACCTTCATAAGAATAAATGCACTTTGTTAGTATTCGGGAGATTGTAAGTTTAATTGTGCTAAAGTAGTCATTACAATATTGACCTAATTTACATAATTTTAGTTAAATATGATCCCGAAACTGAATCAGTCGCATGGGAAACAGAAAAAATTTCCCTACGTTATCCATCGTTGAACTCAAATCTAATCAAGAAAATTAAATCTTTCAGACAAATGGAAAAACCATCCTAACATGTGACTTGGGTTGCATCAAACATGTATTATTATGAAAACAATCTAAATGATTTATATCTTTTTTATAATTCAGACTTTTTATATAAAAATTTAAGTTATGTCTGCATGAAATTTTTCCTTCTTTAATTTCTGTTTTAAAAATTGATAAATCTATCTGTGACCTAACATCTAGCTTTTAGATTAAATAAACCTAACATCCTAGCATACCTATCCTTTATTTTATTTTATTGCATGAAATAATTATTTTTATGTTTACGATCAAATCGTCCAATAAATTTTCAATCAGATGAATTCATATCATCTCAATACAGATTCTTTTATTTATCAGTAGGGCCACGTTTCAATTATAATATGATTAGTAATTGTGGTTACTATTTAATAAAATCAAACACTTTGAAATATATTTGATTTCAACTGGTTTAAATAAAATAATCGGTCGTTATTACAGTTATTGATTTTATATTTAATTTTTATAATTTACTAAGCTTTCTCTAAAAATGACATTCTATAAATAAATCATAAATACAATACTCTAGGATAATTGAATCAGATCATTAAACATTTATCAGACAGTTTCTTATTCATAAATTTATATAATTCCATAATAACAATAATTTATTTCGCATAAAATGATCCAACATTAAAAACAATATGAAAATTTATTAAAAATTTAAACTAGGTAAGATCCTATCTTGAAAACTCAAATCTTGAAACTTCTTACATCACCGAATTGATCCTAATTATAAGAAACTCACAAAGATATTAAAGTCATTTCGAAAATAAAATTTAGCGTTTAATCCACTGTTACGTATTTTTAAAGCTTTATGCCTAACACAAACACCTTACTTCGCGTATAAAAAAAGCATACTAAAGGAATAATAAAAAACGCAGTAACAAGTTGGGTAAAAGTTGTTGATCAAAATATAATTTCTATTTCTGTAATGCAGACCACATTACTGCAATTACAATAAAAAAATAATATACGAGAAAAATATGAAAATAAGCAAAAAACCTCTTAACTCAGGGGGATGTAAAGTTCTTAAGGTGATTTGGTGAATGGTATAAATTAAAAGACACTCTGACCAACACTAACTACTTAAATTCCAATCTACCTTTTTATACTAAAATATTAATTATTATTTTCCGTTGATGAGAGTGATCAACATTTCCCGAATTCAATTGAAAATGAAAATATGTATCTACCTTTAAATTCCAGTTTTCGTAAACCATTTGAGTTACGACCATCATCATTTGTAATTCCTGCCCAAGACAATATTCTATTTTCTTGTATTGTCTGTTTAACAATTTTATTAATCACGTAGAATATTGAGTCTATTTACTAATTCTATAAACAGTTGAACTTTGAATTTATAATTTAATAAAGATAGAATACTTCTTGAAAATGAAAACTTATATTTAATTGTGATTATTTGAGGCTCCGCGGCGGGCAAAATTGAATAGAAACAAACTTGAAAATTTAAAATAATTATTTTACTTTTTCATATACTACAGCATATATGTATTCTTATCTATATTAGGATAAATAATGACATCGTATCTTAATGGGGTATCGCAATAACTGATCGCAGCATGAGAAAATGAGTTTGAAAATCCTATTAAATCACTACAGAATACTGCAAAATAAAATAAGTCTAAATTACAAAGGTCCAAGTTTTCATTTTAAATTTTCCCAAACGTGTTCAATGTTCAATGCTCTTTATAATATATTATTATTGATAGAACATTCAATCATTTCTGCTAAAGAATTTATATTGTAGAAAAAGTAGTCATCAATCATTTTATGCCATTCAAAATCCTATTTTAGATATTACACTTTGCCACATCTGATTACATTCTAGTTATTTGTGTAAGAAATGTGTTTTTTATTGCATGGTATACATGTATAAAGCTTTTCGTGCGCTTTTAAGGAAAGGTATCTTCATTATCGAGAATTTCTGTAAAGTGTTTTAAACTTATATTAAATAATTAATTCTAAACAGTTAGTGTCGTAAAATACTATAGATATAATTAAATCAACGTAACTAACTAATGTTGGAAACAATGTTAGCTTGTTTTCAGTTAGCTCTCTCAATTTTTCTCTGTCAAGAGTGGAATTTACGCTAGAAAATGACCCTCAAGGGTACCCTTGCAGGCACGCAACCCGGCCGCTGGCTGTTGGTTAAAATGGGATAAGAAAAAGAATGCACATGTTGATTGAAATAAAACTGATAATAATTTTTAAAATAAAAAAACTTTGTTGAAAATTAATAGCTTAGAGTTAGTATTTTTTACTTTTAAGGAAGGTTATTTGTATGCGGAAGATATAAGCCCTGAAAAAGGATAACCTTCCTTTAACCATTACTTAATAAATAAATGTTTCATTAAAAAATTAATTTATATATTAATTTGCCCAAATAATTTTCTGAATTAAAATTATTGTTTATGCCTATATATTTGCGCATCTTATTTTCATATATTTGTATCTTATATAAAAGATGGGGTCATGTTCGTGCTTTTTGCCTACACTGAGAAAAAGGTTTATTAGATGTAACTAAAATTTATTTGAGGTAAACAAATACTAAAGTTGAATACGGCGAAACAATGATACAGTTATATGAACCAAAGGCTTAAGTTCGATATTACAATTAAGCAATAATTTAGTAGAGTCAAGAATTATGTAACTGAAATAAAAGTGTTTTTAAAGAAACAAAGCGGAAAGTTAAGTCAAATATATTATTTGTTTCACAGAACTAAATATAATTCCTACAACCTATGGCTTATTTGCCATAACATAAGTAAAATAGTTGTAACATAGAACTAATTATTTAGATCAACTAAATCTTAGGTTGTAGGAAATGTAGGCCGTCTTCTCGTAAGTATGCTTCAGAATTGTTTCATTCTTCGGATTATTTCTTCATAATTCGGGATTATTTGTAACAACCAAATTTTTTGTTCTTTTACATTAATGAAAATTTTACTGCAAGGTTGGCTAGTTTAAAAGAAATTAAATTATTATTTACCTCAAAGAAAGCAAAATATTCATAATTAAACTATGCATGTCACAACTAAATCAAATTGTTAATAGAATTTATTGTTACTTCTTTTAATTATTTATAAAAATTGAATGAAATCATGTTTTGTTCACAAAACTTCACCATTCTTTTTAGACAATAAAACATCTGATTTACCTTTAATGTGTTTTATTTCAAATTTACAGATACAAAACATTTTTCTACATTAGTAATAGGCTAATTTCATGCCAAATCACCTAATTTTAAAACATGACCGTGCTTCGATATCTCAGATTTTGTTCAGATTTTTTCCTTGCATAGATACATTCGAGGGCATCAGATTAGATGGGCGTATCACCAAATTTGTGATCTTTTGTCTCTCAAAATAGGCGAATGTTTTGTATGGCCAGGTTAATGTCTTACAAAACAAAAAATCACAATTCGCCCCTCTGATCAGATGCCCTCGAATTATGAAATGACATTAAACTAATTTTTGGGTGAAAATACTGCTATCCCACACTCAGGGACGAACCCATGGGGGGGAAGCTCCCCCCTCAAAGTTGATAATTTTGAGCGAGAGTTGGCAATTCCACAATTTGAGAAAAAATGACAAGATAAGAAAATGTGTCCAAAACAATTAATTTTTTTAAATTTAATCTAATTGCCATACATAGGGTCAGTAAGCCAGTAATTGACCATCACCCAGTTGTTGACCAAATTTCACTTTAAAAGAAAAAAAATAAGATACCTGTACATCTTTATTAATATTTTATGTTTCACAAGCGATTATTGCACCTCTAATTACTATATGGTGCCACATTGCTGCATTATCTTGGTCAAACGGTTGTCTAAATACATGTGGAATTTGTATTCGTTTATTTGACAGCTAAATTTGTGCTTTTACAGTAAGCATGGTAAGTAAACAACTCTATTGAAATCTGCAATCATCCGGGATTTTAATGAAAATCGTTATATTATACTTATTGTGCAAGTAATAGAAAGGTCGAACTAATAAATTTTTGTTATATATATTTTTTTAATTGACACTTTTTTTGCAAAAAATGTGGTGGTCAATTACAGAATTCGAAATCTTATCAGTTTTCCAGTAGTTGACCAACCACTAGTTTTATGCAAAATAAAGAATTTTGTTTCTTTTGTCACCCCTACAAGATTAGTAAGTTACTCTTGTTCCTGTTTTTCTTAATAAAATTTCAAATAAATAGCTGTTTCCAGTATTTGTTCGCACAAAACTACTGCTCAACCACTGGCTTCGTAAAGTGGTCAACTACTGGTAATTTTTCTTTCCATTTTTGTTTTTAGCAAAATGTCATCAAAAATAATATACATATATTTTGAAATTTTTTAAGAATGTTCGTTTTTCTTTATGCAATACATACTATGTGGCTCTATAACAATATATAATAAAATAATAAAAAACTGATATTTTATTCCTTATATTATAACACTGGTCAATTACTGGAAAAAATTTGGTCAAACCTGGGTTGTTTGTGGTTAACTACAGGAAAATTCAAACTTTTTTACTCTTATATTTTTAAGTGGTCAATTACTGGCATATTGACCCTACACGTTGGAGAGTTTTAAATAAAAATAAGATTTATACTAATTTTGCTTCATATAATGTTAGGTACAAATAAAAATATTTTCTTACTAGTAGTTAGTATTTTTATCGTAATAAGTTGGCAATTGTAAGGTTACCCCCTTCCAAAAAAACTCCTTAGGTTCGCCCCTGCCCACACTTTGCATCATCTGGCTAAAATTGTCATAACTCCCTTATTTTTTATGTTATCTGGCTAATTCAGGTATCAGATTAAAACTAGTTTCTGGATATTTCAGAGTATATCAAGAAACGTGCAACAGATATTGAACAGTAGAAAAAGAGGAGGCGCTGAGAACAAATTTTTTCAAAAATAATTTTTTTAAAACTACAAAGAACACCCTTTTTATTTTTTAACCAAGCCACGTATATGCTAAGGTAATTCTATAAAACAAGATTCAAAGGTGTGATATTCACAGGAGCAATGTCAAAATTTGTAAAACACTAAAATTTGCTTTTCTACTGTGCAATGTCTTTGAACGTTTCTTGATATAATCTGAAAGATCTAAAAACTAGCTTTTAATCTGACACCTGGATGAGCCAGATAACTCGGGAAAAACAGAGTAATTACAATAAGTCAGATGATGCGCAGTGTAGGATAGCAGTATTTGCAAATATATCGAAATTTTCAAAAATCTTCGGCCGTTTTCATCTAAGAAATCTGAAAAAATTAATTTAATGTCATTTCATAATTTATTTGTCTATACAAGAAAAAAATTTGAAAAAATCTAAGACTTGAAGCAAATGGCTCTAGGTGATTTGGCGTGAAATTAGCCAATAATTATTGAAAATCATTTAATAAATGAAACATCAACATAATATTTATCAAGTATTATTGAAATAGGCAACATAAACCTTTTGAATGTCTGTTATTGAACGACTCACTACTACAAACATATAATGAATAAGGTCAAACCAAAGCTTGGCCATTTTATTTTAGTCTTCTTTATGTTTACACATTCTTCTAGTGCACCAGGATTCTGTAACAAAAATAATAAATAAGATACTTATTACTTTTTGATTTAATGCAATAATTTGTACCTTCACGTGTAAAATAATCCCCGCTTTTGCTTCATGAGTGGTAGGATTCCAAAATTGCTGTTACCTTGCTTGGCTTGAACTGCATTTTCTCCTGGTGCCGGTGGAACCAACGATGATACTCGTATAAGTGATAATTTCATCACTATTCGCGAATCTGCAAACTCTTAATATTTAAACAAACATGATAAATGTATACACTGAGAGAAATGAAAATGTTGATTCAAAAATTTCAAAAATTATTTATTGTTGACACAACAAAAAGACTGTTAAGCTGATTACCAATGTTGCTTTGAATGAAGTTTTAATGATAATTAAATATAATTGTTTTGTTTGATATTTATATTTTGTTAAAACTTAAAGCGAATAGGTAAAAACATTTCTCACAACATTAGAAATTGTTTTATACAGGCTTAACAATGTTAATTTTTATTAAAACGAATGTTAAAACAGTTTAAACGAAAGATGCAGATTGTTGAACTAACAAACCAAAATTAACATTTTATTTTGCACACATTGCACATATTTAAAGTTTAGAATATGCTGGTTTATTCTTTGATTTAACAATTTCTTTCTTTCAGTGTAATATAAAACTATTTAAAAATTAATTGAATATATAGTTAGTACTTTGATTAGTTACTGGTACTTCTAAGAATTGCACAATGACTTACTTAAATATTGCACTAATCAATCAAGTTTTTCTTACCTTTAAAATAATCAATCAGCTGTTCTTTCCAGTTCCACTTATGATTAAAAGAATTTTAACTTTTTTGGTCACTCATTGAAATAGGAAACACTTTATCAGTAATCACAATTAACTATAACTGCAACCCGTGTAATAGAACTTCCAAAACTTGGTGAAGATCGAAATGTTGTGATGCAATCTTTTTGCACGCGTCATCTTAACGAACATTTTATGAACAAAGAGATCGTAAAACTAAATTAACTGCAATTCATTTAAATAAATATTTTATATTCTGCACGGAACGCAAGCTTGCAGTAAATAAAGATAGAATATCAGCAATTCATAATTTAGTTCTGAGAACTTTACCAAACATTTGTTACAATTTTCACATTAAATCAGTCCCATTATAATAATTCATTTTATTTAAATAAAGAGCTGGTGAACTAAACTGATAGCGTTAAGTCAAAAAATATTTACAACACTGAAATAAATTATACTCAAATAAAATACCAACTTGAAGCAAAATAACTTGTTTCGTTCTTTTAAAAACAGCAATATTAAACTAAAAAACCTTTGTTAGCTTTAATTAAAGAACTCTCAATTGTACCTAAGTAAATATATTTTGTATTTGGAAATAAACCTTTTTCTCAGTGTACCGGCCAAACGCTAATTAATGTTAGACGCATCATTGAATAATTTATACATCCTCCTCGTTGCATATTGTATGAGAATAAAAAAATATAATTGCCATGAAACGATAAGACGATAAAGAGGATAAATACATAACCATATAGGTCAAATTATACATAATTCATTAGTGAAATAGGTGAAAATTCATCTATTCAAAGATACCCATTTAATTTTTTGTAACATCAAAAGTGCAGCTTAAATACATTTGATGTGGATTCCAAACAAAGTAAGCTTAAATATTACTGCTATTAATAGAATCTACAAAGGAATGGAAATTACACATTTGAAGTGAAATATAATTATGTTAGAATATATGTTGAGCGCCACTGTGTTTGAAATTACTATATAATATATGTGAAGTTGTTATTATACATTAATGGATCTCAAAAAATATAATCATTAACTGAAACTCAAAGAGTGGAGGCAAACAAATGTAAACTAATGTAAGCTTAAAACCAAGCAGCAGTTTTAGTCATCGTTACATACCAACAACTACCGGTGGAACAGTATACTAATATTATAAACCATCGTAACTTTTCTGATAAATGTGATGATGATAGATCGAAAAATAATAACGCGCCTTTAAATACATTATTTAATAAAAAATGCCCTAAAGGTATTTTGATAAAATGTGACAAAAGTACTTATAAGTTTTTTATAATTATTAAATTATTCTTTATTTTTAAATTATTCATAAAGCACAATTTAGCACACATTTTTTCATTTTATTGAAGTTTGTAGTAAAACATTTTTTTAACAATTAACAAATTGCAAATTGACCCATGCCTCTAACATTTTATTAAATATGAAGTAGTTTTCAAAAAAATCACTTTACAGTTGTAGTCACAGTAAAACGAATATCTGAAGTTTGTGTCACTTAGTTAACAGTAACGTAAACTAAACAAACTCTACTTTAAGGTTATTGTTACCACGAAGCATATAATAAGTTAAAAATCTCTGGAACTTTTAAGTGACTCTTACTGTAAAACGACGTCGACGCTTCTGTAGCCATTTTGTAATTCCTAATGTCACTTCAAATTTTCCGTTGGGAACGTTCAAGTTTAATCTCACATTTAACCATAAACATTATATTTTTTATATTACTACATAAGGTACGGCATATTTTAAGTTTATGGCAGCCAAAGTAAAAAGCAGACTATACTTCACTCTTGTTCCCTATAAATGGGAGCTGTAACGTGTTAAAAATCCAGATTCAATTTTAATGTATTTCTAAATGCATTAATAGCAAATAATCTTAGTTCGACCCTGCACATCATCTCAATATATCTTAGTTGGGTTAAAAACACAGAAGATATAAAGAATTAAATGGTGTTCTTTTAAATATCAGGGGTCACTCTAAAATGTTTTCATACAAATGACATTCCTTCTAGAATAAAATTACAGATAATATTGCTACTAGAATAAACATGTCGACTGTAATTAGTAGCAACTGACGTCTTTGTAAATACCAAAATTCATTGCAAAGCATTCCGACGGTTGCAAATTGTTTTTCGTAACGAAAATACAGACAAAAATCGAGTTTATACCTATTTCGAAATAACATCGTCTTTTTAACAAAGGAACTTAATGCCAGAAAAGACATTTAGTTTAAAATTTATATATCCTGTACGTGCCAATTCTCAATTTGGATGAACAAACTTTCATAGTGCAAACATATAAAAAAGCATTATTTGGCCACCTGGAAAACGTTAAATTGCACCCGGCAAAGTGAACGTTAAGTCCGGTGAATTCCCCTCGAAAATCTAGAAGGTTCTAGAAAGTTATTTTAAATGTAGATTCCTTATTGGCTTATGAAGTGTTAACTTCGTTGTGATAAGCTTTAGCATTGAAGCTTCACTTAGATATCGTTGAGTAGAGTTAACAGACGGGTCGACCTGGGGCTTTCTTCTCGGAGAAGCCCTCGGTGAGATTTTATGATTCTGGCGTTAAAATTATAAGTTTTATGTATGGAACAAAGTTACAGTTTAAAAAGCACTAATTACTTGTGTTAATACCGTTTTGTGTAGTATCGTATTGTACAGGAAGCTTATTTGCTTCAGTTTACCGTTTAACTTTTCGGTGTCAATAAATTAACACAAATAATTCAGTTTACCGGACTTTCAAAAGTTGCCAGGAAAATTCAATCTTGAATTGAATTTTAAAGATTGTCGTTTTGGTTAACGAACTTATGTTTAATTCAGAATGTTATTAGTTACAAATTTACGAAGATAAGTTATAGCATTTGGAATTTTAACGCTAATAGTCCTTACCTTTGCAGGTTTTCGTTTTAATAGTAATATAGTGGATTAGCAGAATTTGTGTTAGCTCTACAAAAATTATTACGTTGAAACAATAGAACCTTCTATTATAATGATACTAGACAGACCATTGATTGAAGGTATTTATTTATTTGAATTGCTTTAAAGTCAATTTATATAATGGTTATTAGTTCTTATTAATTCAATTTAATCTATTTACACTGGATTCCTTTTTGCTTGAGAATCCAGTACCGTATTCATGACTTCAAGCAAATGGCGCCCTTATCATTTTTATTGTGTCTACACAGTAAAAAATTTAGTGTTAAAAATCAACACTAAAGCAACACTATCTCGAGTTTATATAGGTCCCTCTAGACACTTTTGTGTTCACTTTTGAACTCTAAAAATAGTGTAATTATTA
Source organism: Agrypnus murinus (assembly GCA_929113105.1). Classification (NCBI taxonomy): domain Eukaryota; kingdom Metazoa; phylum Arthropoda; class Insecta; order Coleoptera; family Elateridae; genus Agrypnus; species Agrypnus murinus. The sequence goes on from OV816026.1 coordinate 21,931,957, forward strand.
GTGAGAATCTACTCTATTATAGTGAATATATCACATGTAAAGTAACTCTACTGTACAGTTTAAATAAACACTACCGTAGTGAAGATAACTAGTGTAAATATTCACTAAGTTACATTAGGCGTTATATTATAGGCAGCTTGAAATAAATGCTGAGAAATTATATAAACATTTATTTTACAAAAAAATACAACAATATACAAATAATTACTTAATTAATACAAATACCGTATTATAAGAGAATACAGAGATTATATATTCAGAAGCATAACACTAGAATAAGAACGCGTAGGTATTTCGGAATTAAATACAAATCAGTTTTTGTGTGGCACTTGCTAAGGTTAAAAGGTTCCTTAAACAATAATAAATGAAGATCGATAACACTATAATGCAACTTTCTAGGGTGCACAACCTTATACCTTTGTAACAATCATATAGACACTAGAACACCTACGAACAAAGACGCTTTCAATGGCAGATATCACGAGCATCACGTGCAATACTGCCAAGTGCGTCGGCGCGTTTAAGTGTTAATATACACTATAAGTGAAAACTACGACTCTACGAAGTGTTATATATGTTGACTATTAACATTTTAGTGTCAACTAACTCTAAAAGTCGTAAAAAATACTAAAACTTTTAGTGTTACTTATCCCGTGTTGTGGGAATTGTCACTGTACAGAGTTTGTTAGCAAATATAATGTAAATTAACACTAAAAATATATAGTGTTAAATTAAGTGTAAACTGACACTTTAAAATTTACTCTATTATTTTAACCGGATCACTAAGTTTTTAACACTAAACTGGTTTTTTACTGTGTACCAAACCTTATTTTTCTTCACAATTAGTACGTTATAAAAATCAATACCTACTTCCTGAGTTATAATTTGTCATAAGATGTCTAGAGCCTGTGCAATTATGAGTTTTACAGTAAGTATTTGAAGTGCAGTGACGTCCATCCCGCGGCATATATTTTTATGTTTTGAGTATTCAGAATAATTTTAGAGTAGGAACGTTTGATGTTGTAGAGCAAAATAATATTTTGTATTGTTCCCCAACATTTAAAAGTTTCACAGCGGGAAATGTTGAGGTCGCGTGAAAATAGCTGTCCTGATGTACAAACATGGGAAAAATTTTGAATAGAAGTTGCTGTCACTTCATTGTAATTTTTTAATAGTAACTGGAACTTTGTAGTAATTCTGATTCGAAATAAGTAGTAAAAATCCCCGCCAGGTGATTCTCTTGGGTAGCAAAAAAGTTTTATTGTCAGTAATACTGTAAGGTTCCGTTACTTGTGTGCAAAGTTAAGCAATGGTTTCAGACAGGTGACGGGAACTTTCAGTACTACTTTAAAGTTTTAAATACTTAACTTCGAGCAAGTTACTGCTACAATCATAATACCACTTTGAAGTTGCAACAACTTTAAAGAATTATACTAAGTGGCAATACCATTCTACATACATACTTTAAAAGCTACTTAGATGTAATGGAACTACATAGTTCATAAATAGTAAAAACATAATTACTACGCTACTACATAATTACTAAAATATTACAAAGTGAAGCAACTAAACCTATAAAGTCATAAATTTACTAGTTAATCAACGTTCCGATCTCAGTTAGTACTATTCAGATGCTGCTGGGGATGATAGTAACAAAACATAGGCATACATTTTATTTGTTAATTGTGCATGATAAAAAGTTGATAAATTGTATGGTTATGTTAAAGAAGCATTTGTACCGGGAAGTTCGTTCAAATTTTGTTGCTCAATTAAAATTGTGGCGTATAATAAAAGTAAACTTGTTTCTTGTTTCCAGCCTTATTTTGTGGAACTCCATAATCATGAAATAAATAAAGATTATTAAAAGTTTCACAGTTTTATTATTAGGAAGTATTAGATATTTAATTCTGATTATTATTATTATTTTATCTAGTTACCTATTTTGTATCTACCTTAGCGACGTGTTTGTTTATAATTATATTACCTTTGATAATGACAGCATAGCTGTCGAAACAATATTGTCAGGTTGTATTTTAATAAAACTGTGAAACTTTTAATAATCTTTATTTATTTCATAATAAAAGTAAAGATTTATTTTGAGACAAAGGAAAGCTTAAATGATATTTGTTAATTCACGGTTACTTTATGTAAAGCGCAAACGTTTATTTTTTTACCCGTTAGCACTCACGTGCATAAAATGACATACTGCTAAACAAAGCAATTACTTCTTTTGTTTTTTACACAGCATTATTATCAGATTAGTGTTGCTTGTTTTGAACAGTAACGTTGCATTTGTTTATGTAAAGAATTTATTCTTTCACATTGGTTATCATATTATGAGTGAAATTATCTATTTGAAACAATGAAAGCGGGTATGAAATAAACTTTGGCAAAATAACCAAAAAATGAAAGCTATCTATGAAACCTACAGTAACTCCATATTGCAGACGTTTTGTTTCGTTTTTCAAGGTATATTCTCAATTGCGAGAGAATGTCGTAAAAATCTAAATAATTGTCAGAAATGCAAGATGGCGGATTAGAACTAGTTGCGATAAGAAGAAACGGATGGATTGACAAGAACGCAAACCGGCATTTTTAATCATGACGTGAGTCAAAATTTATAAAATAACTTCTATCACCATACAGTGCTCTGCTTGGCCTACGACAATTATGCCATCATTAACAAATAGAGTCACTGATTCTGTACACGAGGGAGATTCTGCTACATTTTTATCTTTATTTCAGTTATATTAGCAATAGTATAATATGAGATAATTTAAAAATCTTTTACTGCCGTATAAGACAAGATTGGTAAGTTGAAGTGCATGAGCAATCTTACTTTCTCAAAATGCGATAACTTTATTGTGGTATAATTTAATAATAATAAGTAAATAGCTACTAATAAGATATAAAAGACATAAAGTTTACAATACATAAATGCAACATTAACTTAAACTTTTATTATGCCTTAAATACTCCATTAAAGGTAAAAACAAAATTACCAATAGTTTCCTTTTCTTTTTAGTTGGTATTGACATTATGAAAAGAAAATAAAGGAAGCACATTAGTATAAAAAACTCATGTTAGAGACTGAAAGTTCATTAATGTTCCAGGGTTCTATACATTTCATGTCGTTTTGTCTCTCGTCCGTTTCTGTTTTAATGCCGCATTATCTGTAGTAAATAGTATTAAATTAATAATGATCACTGCAGCTGTATAGTATAACAGAAAATACTACAACAAGAATAAACACAATGTATTAATTTATCTAACATAAGTAACATAAAGCTATAGTACAGACTTAAACATGGCTTATTAATTAACTCAGCATAATCGTTATCACTGCTATTAATTGTAAAAGCTTGCGCGTACGTCTCTAGAATAGCTATAGATCAGCTAAAATAATTTTGAAATATGGATGTTAGAAGTACTAAAGCTTATAACATTACTGCTTTAAATGCAGGGTGCATGCAAATGAACAGAAATCGTGTTTGTGGCAAATTAAGATCCCACTCTGTTTATTACAAAAATAAGTTCATCGAAATTTAAATCTTTCTGATTTCTAGGTATTTAAAATTCTAAAGGTTCTAGTAAAATAACAAATGTGCAACTTCTTCAAAAGAAAAAAAAGAAGGAATGAAATAAAAAATAAATGAAACTATTTTATACACTAAGTATACATAAGTATGCGTAATTTGCGTTTTTATTACAAAAATGTAGGAATTTGGTATTATTTTGAGGAGTCATTGTGTGATCTTGTTCTAAAAGGTGTTCGTGTTCGAAACTATTTTATACACTAAGTATACATAAGTATGCGTAATTTGCGTTTTTATTACAAAAATGTAGGAATTTGGTATTATTTTGAGGAGTCATTGTGTGATCTTGTTCTAAAAGGTGTTCGTCGTAATTAGATTTTTCTGCATGTTTATGTCTGTAACAACGCACGTGCTCTTTATATCTTGTCAATATTTTGTAGTGTTTTATCGTTTGAACTGTTTTTTTTTGTTGTTGTGCGATATACATTGGACAAACACTTTGAAATTTTGATATAAAATATAAAAAGCACTGGTGTGCTTTTTGTGCGAGCTGAATAATTCAAGCAACCAGATTTAGTTTCTTTTCTTCATTAGTTTTCTGGTAAAAAGCTACTAAATTTGGTTGCTTAAATTACTCTTCCCATAAACGACTAGGTTATACTTAATGTGTAACTGACTAAATGTCAGAGTTATTACGGTGAGCGAGAAAGAAGCATGGTCGTAGGAACAGCAACGTCAGCACATTAGATGGCTAGAGATTCAATTATGGTAACACTTTCGCATTAAATTCCCCAGAAATTGCGGCGCTGTTATGTTTATTTAAATATATACGAGGGCCGTTTTTTTTTCAACCTCCGATAGGCTATAAATAAAAGACAAATGTATATAAAAAAGTCATTTTATTACTAAAAGTTCTGTATACTTATGGTTACTTTTCGACATACTCACCGTAAATATTGAGGCATTTGTTGTATCTGTGAAGAAGCTTTCCAATACTGTCTTCATAAAATGTTGCCGCCAACGCATTTAAATGAGTCTTGACGTTGTCTTGAAGATCCTCGGTAGTTTGGTACTGTTCTACTGTCTAAGTACTGTCCTCCTAGCCACGTCCTCCGTTCAGGGAAAGGATGAAAGTCACTGGGTGCTATGTCGGGACTGTACGTCGGGTGATCGAAAATGTCCCACTGAAATTGCTCAAAAAGCCGTTGTGTTGCAACAGCACTGTGCGGACGGGTTTGTCATAGATCAGAACAAATTCCAGAAGTCAGCATTTCTTTTTTCTTGTTTTGAACGTCTCTCCGCAAAGTTTTGTCGTAAAGTTTCACAATAAACTACCGAGAATCTTCAAGACAACATCAAAACTCATTTAAATGCGTTGGCGGCAACATGTTATGAAGACGCTTGTCCACAGATACGACAAATGCCTCAATCTTTTGGTGAGTATGTCGAAAAGTAACCATAAGTATACAGAACTTTTAGTAATAAAATGACTTTTTTATATACATTTGTCTTATATTTATAGCCTATCGGAGGTTGAAAAAAAAAGACGACCCTCGTAAAACCGCTAACTTTGAGGGTTGATTTCGATTGTGTTGTCAAATGGTCTCCTTTGTCCATGCCATTATCGGGGCACCCAAAATAACTCAAACTAATACAAATGAAGCATAAAAATATGAATTTCCGGCTAGGGTTCGCAAACGTGAAGTTGGCCTTGTCACCATATGTGAAGCTTGATTGCGGGTGGTTTGGAGGCCCAACTAACGTTTTTCTCGACAGAACTAACGAGAACTATCGCAAATCCATTTTTGTGGCGCGTAAAAAGTATTAATTTTTGAGTAGGGCATGTAAGCAGGAATCTGGTATGACCGAAGCAAGGTCTATTCTCAGCTTGTTAGTTAGAACTTGAAACTAACGCCTACAATAAAAGTAGGTATAAATATTCAGATTGGGACAAACTAGCGTGAAGCTGGCTTGATCCACCTGAATTTTCTGTTTTCTCAAGGGTATTTGCACCGCTGGCGAAAATTTCAGCGGAACTAGTGAGAACTAACGCAAAAAAAACAATTTAGTAAGTGTTTAGTTAATTATAATTGAGTTTGGGTCCAGCCTAGATATTTTTTGGCTTGATAGTCAACTTTTTTCGAATAGCTATACAATAGCATCATCATCTTTCGAATAGCAATACCTATCTTTTTTACTCTATTAATTTCGCTGTATAAACAAAAATGAAGCGTGCTCTAGAATACAAAACAAAATTTTGTGTGCCCCAAAAATGGGAAATTTTATTATTTAGTGAAGTAATAGATATTTAAGATAAAAGTGTAAAAAGCCGTTATTTATTGCGCGAACGGTTTAACACAAAACGAGGTTCGAGCGAGTGTCTTAAAGGATGTAAGTGCAATGAAGAGATTTTTTACACGTATATCATACAACGTTTTATCTATGATCATAAAGCTTTACTAAAGTATTCATTGTATTTGATATATTTTTAAATTTGTGTCTTATGTCATGTGTACTAAAATATATTGTGCGTGCTTAGATTTTTATGTGCTAAGTTGTTTACGAACCAGTTTGTAAAATATTCATTAGTCATTAATTTATCATATATCTCTTGTTGACATTAGCGTGCAATAAAAATTTTATAACACTATAGTTTATTTTTTCCTGCTGTATGGTTGCGCGCGCATTACAAAAGCCTCATGTGCACTGCCGCATTTTCAGAAAGAATGTGAAATGTGACATTACAGAGTACAGACAAATTACAGACAGCCATTTGACACTGGCGCACGCGCGCACGGCAGCAGGATACCTGCTGCCGTTGCCATCGTGTACGCGGTGTACGCCCTGGTGTACGCTGGACTTCCAGTCCCCCCAATGAAATCACTGCATTTTAAATTTTGATTCAAAATTTAAAATATGTTGCGCGCGCAACCATACAGCAGGAAAAAATGAACTATAGCTAGTTACTTTTTGTATGATGTAGATAAAACAATATAACAAAACACAAAAGTGCCACATTATTATAAACTCTGCCCAAAATCGTATTTTTAATAACCGAGTTACAGTGTCGTGCGTTTTTTATAGGACAATCTGTATACTCGTATATAACTTAAGTACATATCTTACTTTATTGTGTATGGAAACAAAGAATATTTCACTTTCTATTCAAAGTGTTTCAATCCAAAATGATCTTTCGATTTTACATTTCCTAAGCTAGTGCCAGATCATTAAGATTTTATTCAGAATGTGTTTTATGGCGGAAACAAAGAAAATTCAAAGCATTCTCGGGCACCATAAGCACTACATAATAGATAAATAAGGCTGAAAGTCTTGCATTAGCGGCACTAGAGATATAAATGCTATCAGAAGTGCACATTTGCACATGTGCACATAGTGAGCGAGTGGAATGAACCCTTTTGGTTGGTGGAAGTACAAGTTCTAAATAGAGATAAACACCATTTTAATTCCATTATATATGGTCGCGATCGATACACAGGCTTTTCACGTTATTGTAAATTCATTGTGAACGGGTAACTGTAATAAAAACCGTTAGAAGGTTTTATCACTTATAAGTAATTCAATGTAATGACATAACGTAAGCGAAGAAATATAACAAAAGTTATTTAAAGGTTATTTTCACTAATTAACATTAACGGTGAAAGAAAATCGTTTAATATTTACTCTTTATTTTATCGTTAAGCTCTTATACATAAGTAATGCAAAAGCTTTTAACAAAAAGCGTTGGTATTACCTAAAAGATAGGGAAAATTATTAAAGCTGTTTAGTGTTTTGATGTTTTGAGTAAAAACGTTATATTAGTTATTTTTTTTCTTGCAATTGAATAAGTTTTAAATAAAAAATCAATTGAATTTTAATATTTTTATTGTTAAGTGTGAAGTGCTTTTCTCTCTCTCTCCTCATATTACGGTTCAAGTTGGGAATGCACATTACTGCAAATTGAAGCCATTAAAGCAAACTATGTAGAAAGAAATTGCTATCCATTTAGAAGTACACGTGCTGAAAATTGTTCAGATGTAATTTAACAAGTTGGTAATCCTAATTATAAAACGTTTATAAAGCTTTTAAATGGACTACGTGCATATGCAAAAATGTAAGCGTAGAAGAGAGTCTGTATCGGTAAAGCTACTACTGTTAGTAATCAGTTTTTCTACATTCTGAATGTTACTGACCAATATCCTTTTAGTTAGCTGGTATACAAACGATACTATCTGTATTCCTTATCTTTGAATTGAGTAGACACTTTTCTTTCATTATTGGCACCGATACGAGTTCAATCTTAGAGCCGAAACTTTTTCAGACTTTTAGAATTTTATTTTCAATAAGGGATTTTTAGATAAACCTTTTAGTTATAAAGATTTTGCATGCACTTTATAGCTAAATAACCAAGTGTAGGATACAGTAACAGTTGTTTTAATAAAAATGTTTTATATTCCGTCGCCGTTGACAAAGCAGAAAGGAAATTGCTTTTTACCAATAAACAAAGTCAGATTCGGATTATAATTCATCTGAAATATAATCTCACCGGTTACTATTTCAATGTTTATAATAATAAAATTAACTTAGCTGAGTTTAAAGTTTGATTTATTTGAGTTATTTATCTTGTCATTAAACGACGTGATCGTTAGAAGAATTTCTAATTTATTTCATTTATTTAATTCAGTGTTTTATTGGAGCTTTGTCGATTATTGTATAGAGTACTTTAACTGCAACAAATTTTCTTAGTTTAAGTTGTTTTAAGGTATACAAAACATTTTCCAAGGTAACACCATGTTTTTTTCTCTTCCTATGTATTTGTTTCTACATGATGTAATTTATTCAAGAAAGTATCTAAATGGTATAATAAAGATCTACCATGTGATGTTGTGGCTTAGGATCCTGTGTTGGGATAGATATTTATGTTTTAAGTAGTATGTTTGACATTTGTCGTCAAAGTTCATTAACGGGCTCATACGATAAATTTGGATATAAATGTCTTATATCATCTTGTTTAGAATTTTATGAATTATATTCCTTTATAATTAGTTTTTATAATTTGATAATTTTTACGATTGTTAAAATTTGCGTCAAACATTTGTTAATTCTTAATTGTTTTTCTAATAGTATAAATATGCTTGCAATGAAAAAAAAACAGTCAGTTTGCGATATTTTAAAAAGGCAAGAAGACGTCTCGTCGCTTATTCAAATTGTATAAAAAGTAAGATAAGGTAACCTAATATTTGTAAACAAATAATAAATATTAATCATTTTATTAAAAATAATAGTTACCATATTAACGGATAGAGCCAGAAGAAACTATTAACATTATTCGAAAGAATTTATTGATATATCCATTTATTATATTATAACCTTTGTTTTTAGTATTGTATAATTAAGTTGTTTATTTAGCTGTTGTGGCATAATAACATTATTATTTACCAGTATTATTATCCCTGTAGGGTATCTGGTCATAAAAGCATTGGTCATTTAATAAAGATAAAGAGAAAGATACTAAGTTTATTTTATTGCATTTCAACTTATGTTTCATGTTCTATTAAAGCAATAAACTGAATTAGTTTACCGTTAGTTATAACACCGCACTATTTAATTGTCTGTCCCAACGTGGAGCAAGTCGCATAGTAAATAACACCTCAATATTTTACAATATTTACACCATTCCGGCCCTCGAAAGCAAAAATCTGATCCAAGTATTCGATTGGCCTCTAGATATTATATATCATTTGTTAACATTTGTACCTCTGAAAGTGTATTGGATACAAAAGTATTTGGGAGAGTTCCGATCTAAGCTAAAACTACACTTGAGTCAGACCAAAACATCACTTTGGTAAAATTGATTGTTGCATTGATGACTTTGCAGCGAATCTGCACACAATTCTAACCTAGGTTTTGTTATCGTTTTCAGTGCAGTTTTGAATTTAGAACATACTAACCTTATTGTAACCTCATTATTTCCATTGACACTTTGTAAATATACAGCTCAAAAAACCGAGTATCCAAAGTTTTGCAATCAAGAACAACTTCGCACGCTTAGATTCCTTTGATATATGACTATACTGTATACTCAGTGAACGTTTTGAGAAGTTCGCATCAAATCTGAAGTTTTACCCTTTCGTTCGGACCAAACTGTAAAATACCGTATGAAAGAATGGAATATTGCTATGAACTTGGGTATTGCTGGAAAAACATATTCAAAGTTCATAGCAACCGGTTGTTAGAATTTGGAAAATGTTACAGGAACTATATTGTGCTTGCTCGATGAAATCAGCTCCCATTAACAGATTGTCGATGTAGAAACCGTGCTTAATAATTTTCCGGATAATTAGTATACGGATATAGTAATTTACGTTATAAGTCCTGGAAATGGAATTTTACAGTCGAGTAAGATGTTACGAACAAGGCGACGAAGGAGCCGAGTCCTGAACATCGCAACGAGTAAGAGCAAGAGTAAGACCATTTCCAGGACGTATGACGTAATGCGTTTTATTTCATACTGCAATTATTGGAATACTGGTTTAATTTAAAAAAAATATATATAAAATAAATTTCCGAATGCAAAATATGAACATCTATGAAGAATGAGTATCCATAGTAACTGATTACGTACTAAAACATTGTCCAGTTGATTGATTGTATTTGCGTCCGGTAAAACTTTTTGCAGTCATACTAGACTGTAATAGTAGATTACTTACCGAGGCGGGAATTAAGGGCAGCAATTGCTCGACGCGTAATGTCTTCCCGCCGAGGTATGTATACTATTTTATTCACAATCGTACATAATTATGTTCTGACATTGATACCTTATACTTGATATATGTAGGACACAACACCAGCGTCTTTATTCAGGTGGCGATAAAATGACAATTGCTGCAACAATTGTCAAAGTAAATTCGTGTCACTACTAAACCAAATTTAATTACATTGCTCCTAATTGCAATTTACACGATTTAAAATGTCTGATAGTGAAACTGATGTAAGTTGCACACCACCGGAATTGCGAGAAGTTGCTACTAACAGTGATTGACTGTTTGTTACCTGCTAAAAGTAAAGATAGATACGAAAACTTCTGCCATCTGTTGAGAATATTTAGAACGAGCAAAAGGTAAGTAATGGATATTACTAACCAAGAGAACTCATTACTAACCAAGAGAACTTATTATTGACTATGGTGTATAATAAACTACTTTCTAACTTTTTAAACATCAGTAATAAACACATTATGTATCGATTGTGAATAAAATTCTTTACAGTCATACTAGACTGTTAAATCGCATTTTCTGGACTGAAAAGTTTGACGTAAAACTGACAAATGTGACACAGTATGAAATAAAGGATCTTTACAAGCATTAGATATTTCAAACAGACAACGAATTGCCAGTAAACTAGTTCTTTGCTCAGGAGTAATCGGAATTTCCTGCTGTAGAAAACATAATCTTACATAACAGGACGAACCCTTTGTATATAATTAAAAGAAAGTCTAAAAAAATAAAGAAAATAAATGATAAAAATAAATACAAAGTTTAGGATGTCTATAGTGGGGTTCACAAATCGGAATCCGTATAATAGAGATTTTTATTAAATTAAGACAAACGTTTTAGTCTGGTCTATCCTTGAAGGTTAAATGAATAAAGCAGAATATAATGAACTTTTTTTTTCTCAGTGTCAGTTCATCTTAAATGCTTCTCCAGAAAGTTTTAATACGAAATATTTTAACGAGTTTTTAAAAGTGTACTGTTATAAAAATCCAAGATTTGCTACACCTATAAAGTCGTTAAATAAGTGCAACATTAAATTTCAAAATAAAAACATAAAATAAACCTCCATCTTGTGCTTGTTAGGAGTTTCACAAACTTTAAAGTAGTTTAAACCCTTTGAGAAAAAAGTAAATGGAAAACGTAGTCACGTAGTAAAGAAAATAACAAGTTGTTATTGTAAAAGTAAAACCTTCTTTTATAACAATAAAGAATGTCTGAACAGCTACGCTTTGGATTATTAAAGATGTAAGTATTTGATCCAGAATGAAAGGAATAAAACTGCATTGTTTATTCAAATTCAATAGTTCCCATTTAGATATACTTAGATATAACAAAGAATATTATAGAAAGAACATATGTATTTTTGTAAAGAAAAAATTAATTACGAGAAATTCTTCTCTTTCTTTGAAAGAAAAGCGCGTTGGATTTCTGTTTTTTTGTCATAAATGGATGCGAAAGTCGTTTAAGTGCACGAGTCTTCGTTTTTGAAAACAAAATATTTTTTCTCCAACACGAATATGATACTACTATCCACTTTTTTTCTAGAGTCCTCTGACTTTGAAAGCGTATTGCTCGGGAACTACTGAACCAAATTAAATATTTTCAAAACGAGCAAATAGTAAATTTATTTCGACATACAACAGTAAAATATTATATTTCTAACTGGTATACTTTTGTTTTTATCGGACGATACGCAATAAAAGGTACCCATTTTTAGGAACAATTTCATTGAGAGTAAGTTAAATATTTTTTTTCTCAGAAAGTATATGTTATATATCTATGAGATTTTTGTAGGGGTTAGAAAGAAACCTTGCGGTTGTTATCCTATTAAGTTTCGGACGAAAAAGTGTTTTATTAAGGATTTATATGAAAAAATTGCGAACTATGCGTTCTTGTTTATTAATGGAAATAGCGTCAAATTTTTTAGCTAAATTAACACTTTTCATATGTAGACATTATCTTCTTTAAAAAAATATTCCGAATTTTAATAATAAAAGTGCAATAACAAAAAAACCGTTTTTTGTCGAAACCGCTTGTCATCAAACATCGTTTCCGCATTTTTATTATTAAAATTAGGAACATTTTTTTGAAAAAGATAATGTCTACACATGAAGAGTGTTGATTTAGCGAAAAAATTTTGACGCTATCACTATTAATAAATAAGAACGCATAGTTCGCTATTTTTTCGCATAAATCTTAAATAAAACGCCTTTTTGTCTGAAAATTAATAACATAAGAACCGCAAGGTTTCTTTCTAACCCCTACAAAGATTTGATAGAAATATGACATATACTTTCTGAGAAAAAAATTAGTTAACTTACTTTCAATCAAATTGTCCCTAAAAATGGATACCTTTTATTGCGTATCTTCCGATAAAAACAAAAGTATACCAGTTAGAAATATAATATTTTACTGTTGTATGTAGAAATAAATTTACTATTTCGTTTTTAAAATATTTAATTTGGTTCAATAGTTCCCGAGCAATACGCTCTCAAAGTCAGAGGACTCTAGAAAAAAAATGGATAGTAGTATAATATCAAATTATTGTGTATAAAAAGTAGACCATTTAGGAATTGTTACGGGTTACCACAGCAACTGTACAAAAAGTAATTATCTTTTTGCCCGATCGGGCGCTTTGGTTAATTTACAAGCTCTGCTCTCAGGGCGGTACGTTCAACTTACCGCCCAAGGCTCGGTAATAAAGTATCTCGTCATTTAAGTCGAAAAACACTCACTATCATTTTAAAATTCGTCCGGATTGAGACAAAAATTGTTTTTGTTTATTCAACTACATAACAATCAGGCACATTAACCGACTGAAAATTCACATTTTCAGTGTGATGTGTTTAATGTTTATTTTATTTATTTAAAATTCACTCATACATCCGATCGGGCAAAAAATAGTGTAAGCATTACGGGCGTTAGATAAGCTTTACCAGTCTCGGCTAATATGGAGATCTCCGCTACGCGTCGGTCTCCACACTATTAGCCTCGACTGGTTCGAAGTTCGAACGAAAAGTTCACATTATTTAAACTAGTTTAAGACACAAAGTACGGTTATATAAAATGCTCAAAGTTGCCGGCTTGAGATTTAGCTCTTTCTTACAAATTTGAATTCCAGGTCGTAGGTATTGGTTCTGCAGTTGTCTAATTATTAAGGGATGGATAAAGGTTTCAAAACACAATAACATACACTAGAAGGGCGCCATCTGATTATGAAGCTTAATAACAATAAATAAATAGATCAAATAAATCTAATAAATCTGTCTGAAATCATTAATCAGAAAATGAAATCAGACCGATATAAATTTTGTGCAAAATATTAGTTAATTTCAACAAAGTCAAAAGTTTAATGATGATATGAATAAAAACTTTCATAATTATATGGTTCAGTCTTAATGGTTTTAATTAACTTTAAAATCATATTTATTTTAGAAAACACAAAGAAGAAAAAATATGAAAAGATTAGAAATCTTGAACTCAAGAGTTCATGTAATAATTCCCTACCTAAGAGCTCTTTACTATTAAAATTTGTTAATGAATAAAAATTATATACAAATTACGTATAAATAAAGAAACAGACTATAGAAATATTACAAAGATTCAAAGAAATTCACAAAATTCTTTAACATTAAAAAAAGGAATTCATAATTCACAGTACCTGTAGTTATCGGTAATTCGCAAACCAAATTAACGCTAAATTGCACAATGATGACTCCTACGCACACACAAAACAATCGCTGCAACGGAGAGAAACTGGAATGTTCGTAGATTTTTGCTTTCACATCATACAAATATGCAATGAATTAACCCTCGTAATGTCTGTATGAGGTGAACTATTATTCACAAATTCACCCAAAATAAAGTAACTAAATGCAACCATAAAACTTCTATAGAAATTTGGTTATTGAATTAATTTTAAGAACCATCGGCTAACGTTCGTTATTTTTCTTAAAACAACCCATTTATTATTTAGATCTGAACTGAATTTATAAGGCACATAACTCGGATTTCATTATTGATCCGAGATTTCGATCACTGAAGATAAAGTCTGTAGTTATTGATTTTTTATCGGTATTTCGATACGAGAACCATTTTTATCGATATACGATACGATATTTATTTCCATCGGTAAACTGTATTGAAACTATTACACTTTTTAATAGGAAAACTAGGTTTCCCATTCTTTAAGAACACAAACATCCGGAAAAATATTTAACTGCACAACGGTACTTTTGCTAACCACAAATTCATAATTAACATCCGGAAAACTAATTACACAACGGTACTTTTATTAACTGCAAATTCTCAAATAACTAGGTACGGGATTCCGGAACCCGGCCGTTAGCGAATGGTAAGGACGTTTCATTCAATTGTACTGTCTGAAGACCTAATTGAGACTCCTTGACTGAATTTAAAATACACTGTTTGGAAACTGAAACTGAAGTGAGTCTTTTCTTTTTTAAAACTCTGGATTCTTTTACTGTGTCAGAATCTTTTAAAAGATGCAAATCGACATCATCCAATAGCAAGATCGCGTAGTTTCGCCTAGACAAATCAGGGTTATGCAGTCCACGTGTTGATAATAAGGGAAGTTTTATTAATTCCAATATTAGATTTTGACCCTAATAGACTAAAAATTACGTAGTCTTGTTCTCATGAAAAAGAAAATAGAGACTCAATAATGTTTTAAAGCGAGTTTTGCAGACATACGATATTTTAAGCGCAGATGTGAATAACCAAAATGTGTCTTTTAACACGTATCAAACATTTTTTATAAGATAAAGGGGATTTTTTTATAATGTTTTCAAGGAACGTAAAACTGCAATACCTATGAGAACGGTATGAATTTAGGTTCACCACAACTCATGTTTATTAACTTTCAAGGTGTTAGCAACGAAGCCATTTTAACCAACGCACACGTGGATAAATACGACAACAGAAAAAGATAATTTATTACCCGAATGTCTTTACAATTCTATGAAGGTTTGAAACACACCTTTTAAAATAATTTTATAGGTTAATTTGTACCAAATGCTAACATAATTTTAGATTGCAAGAAGAACGTAAATTTGCAGGACCGGAATTAAGATTTTTCAATAACTTTGTATACAAAATTACATTTATTCAGGACTGGTAAAAAATACCGTTACAACCTACCTACTTAAAGTTTTATCACTGCACCTACCTACTTGAAGTTTTGTACTTTTTAAATTATTTTTATTTTAAAATTAAATATTAACTTAAACTTAGGCCGGACATAAACTAACGTATGCATTTCGGGCTTAATTAGTGTTTTAGAGTCCTTTATCGTATTAGCGCCTTCGGCTTTCGCCTCAGGCACTAACTGACTCTGCAGGCTCTAACACACTCAATTAAGCCCTTAATACATAATATACTATTAATAAATTGTTTATAATTAATGACATATGTAGATGGCGCTCTAAAACATTTCCTTTGATGATAATAATGCAAAAGTAATAAAATTTTCAATTAAATAATAATAGTCATTAATATTTCTTTGGCAATGTTAAAATATTAAATTAGTTCCTTAAGACATAAAAAACAAAAACAAATTCGATGTTTCTAATAAAATCTTAGTTGCTGTTCGCAACAACGTTACAATAATAAAAACTAATCTCAAATTCATTTTAATGATATCAATATTAAAATTACCCCATTTTACTCACATTAAGAGTAGAAATTTAGATTAAGATTAAAGTCATGTTGCTTGTTCTAAATTGACTAAATAGTTGTTCTAAATAGTAGAAAAAATAGTTAAAATTGTTAATTAAATTAAAAAAATTCCGAAGTTATATTCGAACCTAGGCGCACAAACTGATGATTGGAAGCGCAATCAGTTGGGCCACTACAGCTGATCGCTAACGGTCCATGCACTTAAGGAGGATACAGCGAAATGTAAAAATGTAGAGAATGACGTGAAATTTAAACCTCGAGCTCTTTGACGCTTATTCTATTCGGTAGCTTTTTTTTATAATTTTCTTGTGTACCATTACCGAGGAAAATGGAAAATAAAATCCAGAATTTAACATGGGCTCTTATGGAGACCGTCTAACCTTTAGCAGTTTTCACTAAAAATTCTGATGAAGAAATGTAGAGAATCTGATAAAAAACTAAAATGACATACTTTCATATTCGAAGAACAATGCTGCCCAATATTTTTGAAATCTTGTTAATGCACGATAATAGTTTAAAGAAAAGAAAACAAGAATTTTTCACTACATATGTGGAAAGACAATAGAGATGTGACAACACCTCATAGCGCGCGAATTCAAATAACAGAACAGAATGATGACATATAATGGCCGTTATAATAATCTATATTTTATTGTATTAACTAATAATCATATATTTTATTAATCAGATTATGTTGAACAATTCAGTCTTCTGCGTTAATAATCAGAATACAAATGTTAATTCGACGGAAATATTGCAAAATGTAAAACTACATTTTGCAATGTGATGAATACAATTTATCATCACAATCAGAATCTTCACGAAATCAGTAATACAAACATACTAATTTTAAAAATATATGTATTAAACTTTAACAACTTTTTATATATTTCTTGCATCTGCTTAGCAGATTGTACTCTTTAGACTATACAAAAGTTAAAAAATAGAATATTTCCATCTGTAATTGCATACAAAATTACAAAACATTCAAAATGTTTCCACTTATATTTTGGGATTGACTTTTGGAGGTTAGGATATCAACTCAATCGAAAGCTGAAACCTAACATTGCTACCAACAAAATTGATTGATTTCTTTGAGGTGTTGCCACGATTCTTAACCTATTTATATTTATTTTTACACTTTCAACAGTTAAACAAATGCACTCCAATCGACTTCAATTATTTTAATATATACAAATAATTAATAAATGCATTATAGGCATTCATAATAAAAGGATTTTGTTCAGTTTTAAGAATGTTAATTTATTTTTTTAATCGATTGGTGTTTCTTGTTAGAGCCTATGTAAAAGCATAGGAGATATCCCCTTGCCCTTCACCACGCAAAGATCCGCTGTAACCTCCTTAAGCAGCTTTAATATTCACTTATAAAAACAAACACGAAATCGAACCTGGTATGAACAATTAAATTTCCTTTTAAGTAAACTTTATCTATTCCTTGTTAGTAGTGATGGACTCGAGCACGAGCCAAGCTCGACTCGACTCGAAACTCGACTCGATTTCGAGCCGAGCTTCGAGTCGAGTTCGACAATTCTTTATTCGAGTCGAGTCGAGCTTCACGTATGTCGAGCCCGAGTCGAGTCGAGTTTTTGAAGTCGAGTTTTTCGAGCTTTTCGAGCCGGCTCGAGAAAATTGTACAGTTTACAGTATTTCCCCTATTTTGTACTTTAACGGATTATAACTAAGAATTTGCGCTATTACTTTTCTTTAAATGGCTTCATTACACTATAACACTTAAAACATAATGAAATTTTTAATTATTATATAATTATTTTATCCCGTTATTAGGGTGTACTGTATTCATCAATGACAAACAAAATGTTAAAAAGTAAAACTCCTGCACGCCACTTTATAAATTTTTAACAGCTGAAGTAACAAGAGTTGCTGCTTGCAATCTGATCTTATCTTTTATGTTCAAAACGTGTTGATAACGTCCTAAATTTATTAACTTATATTAAAAAAATTAGTAATTTTAGTTTGTTTTGTTTTTTTATTAAGATTAATGATGACTTTTAATTTATTAATATAATCAAACACTTCACTTTCAGTGGACTCTTAATTTTCAAAATATTGTTGCAATATAAGGATTGCATTGTTTGCTTCATTATTTGATGGTGGGATTCTGACTTCATCTTCTAATTTATCTTCAGACAATGAGTTTTTGTTAGTTGTTTTAACTTCTGAAACGATATCATTTTCGTCAAGTGTACCGCAAATAACAGCGTTATTGTCTATTTCTATGTATTCATTGAAGGAAATCTCAGAGTTTATTGTATTCCACTTTGCAAGCTGCTCATCAGAAAAACATTCTTCCAAATGATTTTCCTTAAATTTTGTGTAAAAACCCGATTTCTTAAAACAATTCTTAATTGTTTCTGGTTTAATCTGACTCCATGATAAACGTATCAAACGCACATCATCGAAAACATTGCTTTAAGCTGTTGGTTGTTGTCCATTTGCTCTATCATTTGCAGTACAATTTGTTTAGGGAAAAATTGTTTAAAATTGTGAATGACACCTTGATGTAAGTACATGGACAAGATCAAAAAACAAACCGGATTCCATAATCTGCTTCAACAACAAATCAATTAAACACTATCTAAAAAGGTTTACCTACTTATTTTGGGATTTTCTAAAAATCTATTTAACATTTGGTTTTAAACCGGATGGGTAATGAAAAGGAGCCGCAATGAATCATCCCTTAATCCTTTCTTTAAAACCTGTTTACTATCACCGGCTACTAACTGACACATTTATTGTTTATTTAGGCACCTTAAATACATAATCACAAGAAAACTACCTAAAATTTGCTAAGAATTCACATTTTTGGTTTAAAGTGTAATAAAAAGAATCGACAAAAGTTTAAAAAGATATGTAGTAAATTTGGAAAATAACTATGATTCCAAAACGAGCCGGCTAGACTCGACTCGAAACTCGACTCGATTTCGAGTCGAGTTGAAACAGATTATTTCGAGTTGAGTTTCGGGTCGAGCTTTCCTAGAAAGCTCGACTCGACTCGGCTCGAGCCCATCACTACTTGTTAGCGATGTTATCATTCTATGAAAAACAAATTTTTAATTATATTATTGTAAAGTTAATGAAACTGTAGCTTAATTAATTGTCGTGAGATTAAAGATTAAAAATCTTGAGCATATTCAAAGAAAAATATCCAATAAAAAGTCTTGTATCAGTAATTTAGGTTAATCTTTATTGAATTATCAAATATCTATCTTAAATATAGATGAAATTCCTCTCAAAACTTGGTTAATTGCGAAATTGCGCTTCTTTTCAGCACAAACACCTAATAGCGATTGCTACGTTTTCATTTTTAAAAATCGACAAAATTACGTAATAACATGCTTCAAAATAAAAAAACAGCTGGCCTATACCTACGACATGGTACAAAATATTAAGAACTTGCATTATATGGATAACATACGAGGGTGGTTCAAATATAAACCGGAATTTTTGAATAAACGCGCGAAGAAGTTAGTGTCGTTAAAGTGGCTGTACTGGATGTTAGATTGGTCTGTTACAAAGCGTAGAGAACAGCTGGGACCGCGTAATTTCGCTTGTCAGTGTAGTTGTAGCCATGAGTGAGAAGGACGTACCAGTGTCTGTTGCGCAACGCATTATTATTCGTTTTTTGGTCAAAGATAATGTAAAAACCGCGAAAATTTATCGGAAATTGCTCGAGCAGTTCGGGAATGAGTGCCTCTCCAAGACTCAAGTGTATGATTGATGTTCCGCTTTTCGAAATGGCCGAGAAGTGGTGGCAAACTTGCCACATGCGCGGCGCCCCAAAACAAGCGTTACCGATGAGAACGTCCGCGCTGTAGAAAAACTCATTTTGGGAGACCGACGCATTACTGTACGCGATATGGCTGCACAAGTGGGCATCAGCATAGGCAGTATTGAGCAAATAATCCATGAACGGCTCGGTTACCGCAAAATATCAGCCAGATGGGTGCCAAGACTTTTGAATTTTGACCAGAAATTCACACGCTGGGAAGTTTGCACGCGTCTCCTGCAGCGATATGCAGACGAAGGAGACAATTTATTGCAGCGCATATTCACCACAGACGAGACTTGGGTGCACTACTATACTCCGGAGAGTAAACGCGCGTCTATGGAGTGGAGGAAGCAAGAGGAAGGCGCGCCAGTTAAAGCGAAGGTTACACTGTCAGCGGGAAAGGTGTTGTGTACCGTGTTTTGGGACATGAGAGGAGTAATTGCGGTCGATTTTCTCACTGAACAACGAACTGTGAACGCGCAGTATTATAGTAACCTTCTAAAACACACGGTGAAACCTGCCTACAGATCGAAACGACGCGAGATTCCAATCCGAACTGCGATTTTGCTGCAAGACAACGCCAGACCGCATACAGCTCGGCTTACGATGGAAACATTGCACGAATTGGGTTGGGAAACACTGGAACACCCTCCTTATAGTCCAGATTTGTCGCCATGCGACTATTATTTATTCGGTTCATTGAAAGAGGCACTTGGCGGACAGCGATTCAAAAGCAATGCGGAGGTAGAATCTTTCGTGCGCGAATGGTTACGTGACAAGCCGAAAGATTTTTACGAAAAAGGCATCCTAAAGCTTCCGGAGAGATGGCAAAAGTGTGTAGAGTGTGACGGAGACTATCTAGAAAAACTGTAAAACATTTCAGCTCTGTAACTTAATAATAAAAATTTTTACAGCAAAATTCCGGTTTATATTTGAACCACCCTCGTAATTAGATGCTAATAGGTCAACTAATACTTGGTCATAACAAGATAAACTGGGGACTTGGTTAATGAAGAATAAAAATTAATTTATTTTCAAAAACAAATAACAACGCTTTAATAAAGGGATAAAAAGGATAAAAGGGAAAAGTTTTGTTTGACTTTTTTTATAAAATTCTGATCAAGCTAAACAAAAAATCTAAAACACAAAAACCAAAAAAAGAGTAAAAAAAGTTAAATTTAATGCTTAGCAAGAAACAGTGCTTTATGACGTGCTGATAGAAATGACTAGAAAAATAAGTAAATAGTGTTACGATTTGATGCATTTAAACGGTTTAAATTAAAATTACATTAACTAGTTTGGATGTGCATTGAGATAAACACGTTGAGTTCATTTCAAAATTGAGTTTTTATTGCAAAGCAAGCAAGGTCACGCAAGAAATATGTAAAACTGCAAACTAAACGTTCGGTAATTAATTTCCATGCACGGTATGTTTGTTAGATTGAAAATTATAGTTGCAGGATAACTTATTAAACGCATCATTAAATATTTAGTTTTCGATAAAAATAGAAAATGCTGGATAAAAATAATAATCGTTCGATAAAAACCATAAACGCTTAATAAAAATGGTAAATGCGCGGTAAAAAGTGCACGCTCTACAAAAATAATAAACGTGCGTAAAAAAGTAAACAAAAAACAAAACGTATTACGACAACAGAATTACGTTTGTTTTTATATGTCTGAATAATTGGGGTAGCTTTCATTAAAACAAAGAATCCTGAAACTATCAGGCAGAATATATACAAATGGATATCATACAAATACATATTGGGATGGTATATTTATAAATAATATAAATGAACTAATAATTATGTTTATTCTGGTTCGGCTAGCTTTAATAAAAATCAAAATATAACAATTCAATAGCTTTTCTTTTACCCAATAGGCTGACTCAGTTTTAATTCGATTGAGTATGTGATAACAAAAACATTGATCTTATTAATTCATGTACCTGGAAAGAAAAACCTACTACCAACTGCACTTGAAATTCCGCACCTGGACAAGCAGTAATCTTAAGCACTGTGTATAAAGAAAATAAAGCGATAGTTGCATACCACATCAAAACAAATAAAGACGTTTTATAAATTAAAAATACAGATTTTTATTTTATTAAAAATAAATAAAAATCTATCAAAGAAAAAAAAACAAATTCCTTAAAAGAAATTAAAAAGGAAAATCTTCCTTAAGCTTGTTTAAAAGAATTAAAGGTAGTTGTCAACCTGACATGGGGGTTGCAACTGCTTTCATTTGAACAAACTAATATCAAAATTAATTTATCCAATCAAAATAAAATATTTACATCTAATACACAAACTGAGATTGTTGGAAAGCTTTGTTCAGAAAGAATCCCTTGAATTTGACAAGCATGAAATAAAATTGTTTTTACAATTGTTCCCAACAATTGTATTGTTCACCCACCTTGTATATCAAAAATTGACACACCAGATATGTCAATGAATCCACTTCAAAATTTATTTTAATTCGTTGTGCGCAATCAGTAATAACAGCATTTATCCAAATCAGCTGATCCATACAATGTCAATAACCAAAATCCATACGAATTGTTAAAATAGAAATCAATAAATTATCTTCTCTTGATTTAAATGCAATAAATTGATCACAATTCCTAGTGATTATTCAAAATGAGAACAAATTTTCTTTGATTCAATAATACAGGTAAATATCAAATTTCATATGATAGACGTTTGTTTACAAACGAAAAGTTATGAGTGGGTTAACCTTTTTTTCTCAGATTTTATCTCGAGCCGACGTGGACTCGCCCTATTGCTTTTATCGACCGAAAATGGTTATTTTTCCGATGCCCTTTTATACGTTCTCGCGAAAAACAATCACAAAACACTAAAACAATCGAATACCGCGAGCGTCATGACAAAACGAAGATGTGTGCATAATTAACACTAATCTTAATTCTAAAAAGATAAAAATAACTGGCAAAAAGACAATCAAAATAATATAACCCATGTATGATCTAAAATTAATATTTACAGTGAAAATCAGTAAAAACGAACAACTGTTCCAAATCACATTCAAAAGAACATTCAAAATCCAAGAATTCCCAACTATCTCTGTACAAAGAATAATTACATAGTTACTCAAGGTAACCTACTCACATGAGTTCACACAAATTATAATCATATACTATGAAAAACTTAACTTAAAAATCTGTTTACAACGTTTTAGACATCAAACGATGCTTCTGCAAATTTCAACTAAATAACAACATAAATTAAATCAAACTTCAATCAGACTTGTCCAGAATACAGTACTCCAGGTAACTGAATCCAAACAACAGTGCAAAACATCAAAATAATCTCAAAATTTGAAAAACAAAGAATATCAGCACAGCTGATATCACCATTTACATGACCTCAATTCTTGTAAATAAGGCAATTAGTAAGTTAATTGTAACCTTATAAACATCAAGGTAATGATCTGTTTTAACTATTTCCAGTGAAATATCTACCGGAAACTGATTCAGCTTTGTGGGAGAAGGAAATCTACATTATGCCTTAACAATCATTAAACCGCAAATCTAGTGATAAGATAAAATCTTCTAGAAAAATGGATACTATCCTAAACATGTAACCTGGGTTGCATAAAACATATTTTACTATAACGCAACATATTTCTGATATACCTTTTTATAACTCAATAGTTTTTATAAAGTGAGGTTAAATACTGACGAAAACTATCGTAGTGGTAATAATCCAACACGTAACCTAGCATATAACCTTTAAGATGAATAAAACTAGTTTCCTAGCATGTCTATCTTTCTATTTAATGCATGATATGATTATTTCTCTTTTTTCGGAGCCTATCGTATCCTTAAAATATTCTGAAATTATAAGTCACTAAGTAAATTTTCAACCGGATGATACGATATCATCTCAATATAGTTTTTAGTATATTTTATTTAAGGGGTTGGTAATACACAGCTACACAACGTTTTTAAACTATTTATAATTTTGTTATTTTTTTAGGTTTAAAAAAAATCTTGTGGGTAGGTTTTTATAACATAGATTAATAAAATTATAGTTAAAAAAATTGTTTTGACGCTCTGTTTGGAAAATAAGTTTTACTTTTTGTTTTCTACTTTTCTTGTAAACAAATAAACTTACAAACTTCAAGTTTGGATCATACCCTCTGTTGGTTTGTGATACTCGATCCTTCTTCTTTGGTTTATAATCAAATATGATAGTCGTATTCTTGCTTTGAAACATATGTACATTCAGTGATGTAATTTATATCAATTATTAAGAATTATTTAGAGTGTAACAAATGTCTTCAGATACGATAAGGGGTCCCTTTATCAAACGTAAAGATGCGGATGCCAGTATGGTTGATCGATCGGAAAGGATCGATAATAATAATTAGTTCTTGAGTAATTAACACGAGACTACATGTTATGGCACAAAAATTATTTCTCTATCTTCAATATATGTAGATTGATTTATATATATGTACAAAATTTATATTCAGACGTTCAACTTTTTTTAAAGCCTGCTTGCGCAAAATCAAAAATAGGACAAATTAGATATCTACATGTCACCCTCTATTAATCAGAAAATAACATCACTAAATGGGTGAAATTAATTAAATTTTATGAAGAAAAACGAATACATAAATTCACGATTTGTTCATAAATGGTAAGAAGTATGAGCATAAAAATTATTCATTACATATACTTTATTAAAAAGAAAAAACTACTAATCCCATTATCAACAAAAAAAGGTAAAAAGTAATTAAATCTTACCCATTAATAATTCAAAATAAAAAGTTTTAGACTGCTCGAACAAAACCCACGCAAATTAATTAAATAAAGAGAAAAATAAATAAAAATAAATTTTAAGTGGTTTTAACGAAAACCAACCACCCTCTATGCATTAAGAGCTACAAATTGATCTAGATTTTATTAATCTAGCGCTATTTAAAATAATTATAATCTAATGCTAGAATACAATGAAAAGTGAAATAATCGAAATTATCAAAAACAAAACCAATGTGGCATTTTGCTTACGGATATTAATGAAAAACTGTCATCACTCTTGACAGCTGTAGAAAAAGTAATAAAATTTATATCAACTACTAGCACTTAATGCGTAGAGGTATATTCGAAACTGGAAGTTTGTAAGTTTATTTGTATGCAAGAAAAGTAACAATTAGATGCTAAATATAAACATTAAAAGCATGTAAACATGTATTAAAATAGATGTGGTGCAGACTGGGTTTATATTAGAAAATTGCAAATTAAAAATATCAAAATAAAATAAATTTTATAATAAGTGAACTTGTCAATATTATTAATTGTCTCACTTTTCAAACTTTGTAAACTTTTATTAAATATACACACTGTGTACATAAAGTATCGAATAAATTGGTCATTGTATTAATAGGCAGTTTTTCAGCAAAATCCCTGGTAATGCTCAATGAACACGTACATCGACAAATATCTTCATGTTTTTTCATAAGTCAAAAGATGCATATTTAAAAATAGAAATTTATTCGTTGTCCATTGATATATACAGCATGTAAATCTGACTGTAATTCTAAAACCATCAACATAAATAATTGAAACTAGTAATACATTGAGACAGGTCATTTAAAAATAATAAAAAAGCAGTGGCCCTAAATTGGGTCCTTGCGGGACACCAGCAGTATCTAGAAAGAAAATCTTGATTTATGTCCATGCCTTGGACATAATAGAATATTTCCCTTAAAATTCTGAATTACCTTCTTTATTTACTTTGTTGTCTCTCATTACTGTAATATTTTTCCGTATGGAATTAGCCTGAGAATCCGGAAGCCGTATTCCTTCAAGTTCAGTAGATTGAATTAATCAGGTCCCGTTTTGTTGATTTATATATAATAATCATTTCGCATGCAGCTAATTTAAACGGATACATAGTAAAACAACATACAAAACACAACAAACAAAGCCCCTCGATGGGCGACATTGAAACATCAAACATAACACAAACAAAGCCCCGCGATGGGCGACATTGAAACATACTTATTTTAACACAAGAAAATTTAATACTTACTGTACAACTTATAAATGCTCCGGCTGTTGAGCTCTCCATTATGCAAATTTAAATACAGGAGTGGGTGTTAACCCCAAACGCTTCTAATTAATTAATGGAATCAGGAACAAATAAAAAATAAAAAAACGTGTTGAGCGCCACCAAATTGATGTTAACAGAATCTAACCAGAATTTCTATTTGGAAAGATTCCTCTTTTAAAATTGACTTTAGTTTAATCAAATATGTACATATCAATCGATACTACTGAATTTTAATTGACAAAAACATCAGCAATTTGTTGAGCCAAACTATATCATACGATAATTTAATTTGAAATCTATATATTGAATAAGGTAAAAAAAATTGAAGATACAATACACAAATGAAACATGTTAGAAAAGTTTTCTCTTTCAAAATAATACAGTAATAATTATTCATAACATTCTAAAAATATTTCAGGATTCCAAACCAACTATTAAATTAAACATAACTAAACTTATATAAACAAGAACGTAATCCCAATACAAATCTCCTTCATTTTCATAAATTTCTAGCACACACAGAAGGCTCAAAACGTTTCACAAAAACCACAAAAATGACCATAACACATAAGTTTTCACTATCAAACTGTTGACCTGAAGAACCAAAACGGGAGCACATCGTCTGAATTCTGAACTATATTGTCTTAACGAGATTCATTTAACTTTTGCCATAATTACTATTAGTAATATATTCTTTATTATTATTATTAACGGGAACGATGATTAAGTTACTTGAATGTTGCTCGAAGATAGTTATTTTACTTGTTGAGTAACAAATAACGTATTCTTATTATTAATTTTTCATTAATTAAATGAGTTAATGTGTTTAATTCAAAATTCACTGTTGATTAGCATTAAACAAATTTGCCAATCAAAGATCCAATAATAAACGGGAATTAACACTGCACTAAAACTAAAGTTGCGGAATAATCCTCCACCGGGTTAACCTTCTAACAACAAAATCGGTACTGTATAACACTTAAAGTAGTGTTGTTCTAAACTGGACTATAATTATTTAACTGTAAAATCGCTTACACACGATAATAGCACGGGAAACAAAATGCTGGGGCAAACCCGCCAGCTTGGCGTAAAACACCCACCGCCCAACTGGACGCTACTTTAGGGTACGAGACCCACTGCCCAACTGAACTTTTTAGATTGAAGTCTGTACTACTTTTTAAATATTGAAAAGAAGGAAGATTTTAGGCTAACCTATGGCGAAATAGCGTGATTTTTTTAACCCAATGAGGAACAAGCATAAGAAAGCTTCGAAATGATTCTAGAACAAAAATTTGCCTCGTAAGCCACCACAATCCACACTTGGCCGCAAGCTGCACTTTATACGTCTGGGATTGGAAGTTTGTTTATACAAAATTCGCCGATGGACATGCACAGGAAGCCATAAATAAAAGCTAAATGCATTTTGAGAACTGAAATCATTTGTAGGAAAGGCGGTATTTCATTAAAATATTTATAAATTAAATTTATTTATCAAGGTTCTTTCCTGCGAAATAACTTTTAGAACCATGGGGACATTTCAAAATTAACCTTTGATATTTTACAAGGACTGCAAATACATTAAAATGATGTCTACGAGATCTTTTTAGAAGAAATTTTATCTGTACAAAAACATGAAAAGGTGACCCCTGGTATTTAAAAGAACATTAGATAAATCTTAATATCGTCGCACTTTTAACTCGACTAAAATAGACTAAAATGTGCAGGGCCGTACTAAGGTTTTTTATCATTTATGCATGCAAAATTATATTTTTAATAAATTGAGCATTTCTGTCCGTTACAATAGAAACAATAATAACCCGCTTACTACTGTGGTATAGAATTATGTCAAATGTCTTTAATAACAAGGTCGTGTTTTTCTCGTAATATTTAATTCTCCGATTTGATCTTCCTTCTGAAATAGCAAACGCCAATTAATTAACAAGTTTGTTCGAGTAGCCAATTTTTATTTCTTGCTACCCTATGCGTATGTAGGTTTACTAAAAAATATGTAAAATTTAAAGTAAAAAGTCTGCAGTTTATTAAAGTGAAACTTGAAGTCAATTAAGGCGCAAATATACTAACCGTTTCCGTTTCATATCGTATTTTAAAACGTGAGAAGGTGTTTCAGACGTTGTGTTAAGGTTATTAGATAAACAAGTACGTACACAAAAGCAAAGACATTTTCTTGATTAAGAATTTCTTTTAGTTGATAAACATTTACAGGTAGTAACTTAATAAGCATTCTAGAAATGACATAAATTTTTGATCTGCTGCTCAAAAATGAATAAGTTATAAGAGAAGGTCTGTAAGTACTTTGAAAATCTAATTTATTAACTATTGTTGCATATCTATTCAAAAAAAACATTTTTTATTAAGTAATAAAATCAAGTTTGTTAATTAAAACAAGAGTTAACCAGAGGCTAGTGTATTTTTTAATGAAAATTTTAATCCATAGCCAGCGGAAAAAATATTAAGGAACCTCAAGATTAGCTTTAGTAAATAGGATTACGAGTATGTGCCGTAGTTATAGCGTTTAGAAGTTAGGAATTGAGATTAATTGTGTTTTATTAAAATAACCGATACCTTAAATAAACATTGCATTTAAATAAAATGTTTGTAATAACTACTGAATTTTATTTAAACTTATTTATAAAATAACACAATTTAAAGTTATGTTTTATTGAAAACGATAACTTACTTTTACACACCTTTATTGCAGCAGCAGCAATTAGTGTTAAGTAAGGTCTATTTGTTTTAATTATTGGTAAAACGTAAAATGTAAATTTCTATTACTAACAAACATTCTTAATAGTTATATCAATGACATGTAATGTAATTGGTTTTACACTTGTTGAATGCCTATTGGATGGAGCTATATTGAATATGAAACCAATATTAATCTATGACAATGAAGGTTTGTACTAATTGAAACTGAAACGTTAGGGTTTAATGATTTCAAGTTATAGTGACTGTTATCATTTATATATTACAGTGTTCCATAGTTGTCGTTTGGATAGTTTAATTATTATGAGTTCTCGACACAAGAATAATACGAAATGATATAAATGTAGTTGATTAATTAGTTTTAAAGAATAGATTCACCTTATAAATATAAAATTTCATCTAAGCTAAAAATGATACTACAGTCGTTTTACACTTTGGTAAAATAATGGTATAACATAGAAATGTTTTATTATTTTTATATAAATTGATCCTCCTTACGTTTTCTTACATTGGTACAATATTCCTTTTACTTGATGACTGACTTTTAATAACTTTGATTTTGATATCACAACACTATAATTAGTTTAAACGATGTCTTGAAATCACACATTTGTATTTGACTTATAATTACCAATACGCATTTCAGTAACAATGTTGTCTCACGGCGAAAACTTGTTTAAATAAAATATTACAAAATATTGTGTAATGATATTTAATTCAGACGACATTGGTTGGGTAGACAAACTTAGAAAATAATTAATTTTAGAGGTAGTTTAACCCCAAAGTTAGTGAATGGAAAGCTGCCTCAGTTCCCTATACAACGCACGTTAAACGCGGGCATGGAAAAGAGTAATAGAAGGGGAACAATGAGACGGCTAAGTGACGACATCGGTGGCATTTACTGTCGAATATATCCTGCATTAGTTGCATTAAAATGGTAAATAATACTTTTTTCTGATTGAACTATTTAGCTAGAACAAATTTAAGTGCGTTATCATTTTTGTGCCTTAAGACTTGGAGGTAAACACCAAATAAAAATATAGCCAAATGTCGCATTTTAATCATTTTAAAAGATAAAAATACTGTAACTTCTATTAAAGTGACGATTTCTTTAAAAAGATAGAGAAATATACATAAGAAACGAATAATAAATAAATAAAAATCTTATTATTGAAAGGAATATTTTCATAATTACAGCATTTAAATTACAAAAATACTAATTGAATCCAGCTTATGTATAGTGTTAGGTCGCTGATCTAAGAATTACGTTCCGGTTATCAGATAACATTATTTTATAGTCTCGTTCTTTATTTACTTAAAGTTTGGTAGATTTTGTTAATTATAATAAAGTGATTTTGTATTGAAAAGCCCATTTTCTAAATTATTAAATTATTCTTAAGTTAGAATTCATTTATGGTTAGTAAGAAATAAATATGAAATAATATTACAACGTGTTTTACTTATGATATGTTAGATGCTTTATTGAAAATATTGTGTTATCGCTAAATTATTATAGGTACATGTAACTGGTTATACATGTCGAAGTGACATCACGCTTCAACTGCTAGAAAGTGACCGAGAGAAAACTTCCTCATTTATTAATCTTGGTTTAACCCAGCTATTTATTATATGATGAGGGTATATTTAGATGAATTTTTTTTTAAATAAATGAATAAATAAATGAATTAAGATTTTAAAAGAAAGCCCCACGTTTTGGGTAAACAATTAAACTATGAGATGAACTTTCTAAATAAATAAAATAAATGTTTATTTTGATTTTGGCTAGCTTTAATAAAAATGAAAATATAACAACCCAAAGCTTTTCTTTTACCTATAGACTGACTCAGTTTTGTTTCGATTGAGCATGAGATAAACAAATTATTGATCTTGTTAATACCTGTGTCTGAAAAGAGAACCCCACTACCACTGCACTTGGAAATATTTGTGATTGCCAATCTGATATGTGGGTTGCAGCCGTATTCATTTAAACAAACTATAAAAAATTAAAATCAAATTCAACCAAATCAGTTATTTACAAATGACATAAATGAACCTTAAAATTGTTGTTAAAACAACGAACTTTGTTCCCACTGGGTAGCAATTTTTATTACGACCAACCTTGTATATAAAATTTGACCGCCCAAATGTCAATAAATCCACTTCAAAATGTTTAAAATTGTACGATCGGTAACAGTGTTCATTCCAATCAATTGTTCTTAAAAATCCATACCAGTCGATAACCCAAATCCATACACATCGATATAAGAAATTTTCCAATATTAAAATCTTTCTCGATTTTAATATAATTCTTTCACAAATCCAATAATTGTTGAAATTCCAAATAAATCTTCTTTGATTTACATAACAGGTGAATATTCAAATCACATATGATATAAACGTTTATTTACTAACAAAACATATGTGTTAAAACTTCGTAACCTAACTTTTATTTTTATATTTCGATCATGAGTCGAGCATATATTCACCCTATGACTTTAATCGATTAAAATTGGTCTTTTTTGGGGGCCCTTTTATATGTTTGAGCCAAAAACAAACACAAATCACTAAACCAATTGTACGACGCGGGCGTCAAGACGTCACGAAAAATAAACATGTTCAAAATTAACACTAATCTTAAATCTAAAAAGACAGATAAGTATCTGGTAAAGAGACGATTAAATTGACATAACACACTTGAGGTTTAAATTGAACAATAACAAAGAAAATCAATAAAAACTATCAGCTGTCACCGATCTCATTGAAAACCCATCACTCTCCAGCTATCCCTGTACATCAACTATTTACATAATTACACAAAGTAACCCCAACACATGGAGATTACATAAATTCTAACAAATCAACAAAGGAGAATTTAACTTAAAGTATATATTTTAAGTTAAATTTTCCTTTGTTGATTCGTTAGAATTTATGTAAACTCCATGTGTTGGGGTTACTTACTGGCCTTACGTTTTAGACATGAAACGATGCTTCTGCAAATCCAGTAAACATAACAACATAAGTGAATTCAAATATGAATTAAACTTGTCCAGAATACAGTACTCCAGGTGCCTGCATGCAAACAATTGTGCAAAATATTAAAATGAACTCAAATATTGACAAAACCAAAAAATCTCCATTTACATGACTTCAACTCTCCCACACACAGGAATAAGTAAGTTAATTATAACCTTTGAAATCAAGGGATCAATGTGATGATTTGATTTAACTATTTTCAGTGAAATATGTACCCGAAACTGACTTAGCCTTATTTGGGAAAGAAAATTCTATTCTGCGTTAAACAATCGTCAAACTCATATTTAACCAGAAGATAACACCTTGTATAAAAGTATAAAAACTATCCTGACATGTAACCTGGATTACATCCAACATGTTCTACTATAAAACAACATAATTGACTTATACCCCTTTTATAAATTCGAAACCTTTTTGTAAAAATTGAGGTTATGTCTACATGATACTCTTCCTTCTGTAAATTCTGTTTAAAATTAAAAAATCTATCTGTAACCTAGGATGTAGCCTTTAGATGAATAAAACTAGTATCCTAGCATGTCTATCTTTTATTCAATGCATAAATTTATTAAATCTGAGCTTACGATCAAATCGTAGCCTTTAAAATGGTCTGAAAATACAATTCGTTAAGTAAATTTTCAACCTGATGATTCTATATCATCTCAATATAAACATTTTTTTATTAAATTTACTAAAATAAGAAGTTCAAGATAACATTTATTATAAATTTTGTACATTCTTATTTATTTGGAAAAGAACAGGGTCTATTACTGATAAAAGGGAAATATAGTAAATAAATTATTACCCTAGAGAACATTTCATTATGCATAAATCACAACTAACAATACAGTAAGAATTAAATATTACCTAGAAACCTATATTGTAATTATTGTTCTGCAAATCTCCTCAAAATTGTACAACTACAGGGAGATTTTACAAACCATATAAAAACACGGGTTAATTGCTTGAATGAGACAAGCAATCTATTTTTTTATTTGCTTTGCTTAGTCGAAGAAAAAATATACTGCACATCTTGAGTGGAATGCTTATATAGCCCTTAAATGATTGAGGCACTCTGCTTTCGGCGTCGTGCCTCATACTTCATCTTCGTGTAATATGGGCATAATATCCACTCACGTTGTACAAACTACTATTTCTAAAAACTGTCAAAAGCGCTGACATTTTCATTCTGTTGTCAATGGGCGAAGTGATCTATTTTACATCCAGAATACGAAATACATTTACGTTCTAGAACGAAGTACTTTGCGTCCAGGGACGTTTGAATTAATTTATTGAATAAAATCAATCAGTAATGAGAATTAATTTTATAATTACTAAGTCATCAACAGTCAAATAAATTAATGTTGACAGTTCTATAACCTTTATTGCAGGTTTACTTAATAATAATGCAGTTTTCGAAAACATTTGAAAAAAATTGTCTGTATCTTGAATGTTAAATGCTTTTGCGTATCAAATTAGGTTCTGAAGAACTTCAATTATATCTTTGCAGCATTTCGCATTCTAGATACGAAAATAACCATTGCATACATGCTTTGTCTTCAAATTCTATTTTTTGTACCTACTTCATTAAATTATACTAGTCTTTCGTGGTTAAATTCTCTTCAGTCGTCCAATTTGTCTTCGTTGTCTATTTTATTGTTCAATTCGCTTCAGTTCATTTAAATATTTCGTTCAGTTTGTCATTCACTTTACAGCAAGCTGTCTCGTAGATATATTTTAAATGGAGGATATCACATGTATTCGTCAAGAGATCAATAGCATGAGAGTGCAACGTATTATCAAGCATATATTCGATTTCTTGCGAATTTATGAGTTCACTACTCTCTTGGGATATCTACATAATGAATTTTAGAACAAACAGTATAACCGTCATCATCTGTGCTGTGCCCTTTTAATAACAAGTCCTGTATTGCGTGTTTTATAATAAGACAACTCAGTTTCTCATCATCCGTTATTTCCAGATCATTTCTTACTCTTGAAGTACATGCATTGTGTTTACATTCATTCGTTCATGTGTCTCGGTACATTTTTTCTGTGGAGACAGCCAGCGCTACCTAGCGCTGGATGACCCAAACCCTATTGAACTACGCGATGTAAGAGAGAGAGGCGAGGATCCGAGCTTGAATTATTTTTTCGTATTTCAACAAAAGCAACAAGCAGTAAAAACAGCAGTGTTTTAAGAGTG
The DNA here is from genome assembly GCA_929113105.1 of Agrypnus murinus. Taxonomy (NCBI): domain Eukaryota; kingdom Metazoa; phylum Arthropoda; class Insecta; order Coleoptera; family Elateridae; genus Agrypnus; species Agrypnus murinus. The sequence goes on from OV816026.1 coordinate 21,965,814, forward strand.
CGTTAGTTACTAAAGCTTACCCATTAGGGTAAGCAGTTGGCACCTAGTACCCTATTAATGTTACCACCCAATAACGATTGTAACCGAGCCACAACTGCAATGATTCTGATCAAAGTTATTTCGCACCATCAAAGGGGCAGGCTTTTGCATCTCTTAAGCCCTTGTATTGGAAATTAGTCGAAGTGTTTCTGCCCGTGTGAGTATTATCATCAACAATATACATAACAAGTGTGGTTGTTGAATGTAACGTAAGAACTACATTGAATTGATGTTGAAATTATTATTTAATTAAATTATTTAATCGATGATTGGCAAGTTGAGAAAGGCGGTTTTTGATAATAATGAAATAGTTGGATGGAGAAAAAAATTGATCTTTTTAGGCACATTCCCAAGAGGGGTAGTTTTCGGGGAATCTTCAGGTTGCCTCAAGGACTTAGTTGATTTCATTTCATAACCCTCTCTCGTGGAAGGGTTACTGTGTCGCTCGGGACTGGACAAAAAGGAATAAAAAAAATTGACACTCGTTCGCTAGAGTCGGACTATTATTAAGCTACTAACTTTCTCGCCAGTGGGGGGTACCTTTTTTTGTAGCTACTAGACCACCGAATAAGAAGAGAATGCCCGAACCAACGGGACTGGGCGCCGATGGTGGAAGTGGAACGAAATGGCCATCAGTACAGAGTACTATGTACACGGAGTTCGCTTCTACACCAAGTGTTCACTGCAAGAATTAGGTTTCTGAGATCTTGTTTTAAATAATTGAATTTAAGGTTATTGTAAAGCATGCCCAAAACTGCTTTTGAAAACCAAACCACTATTCTGAAAATCAAGGCTACGCTTCAAGATTACGACCATGGGCCAAATGTTATGACAACCACGAGTTCTGTGGTGTAGGTCCCACCGGATGCTTTCTACTATATGTACATGATGATATACTTCTGAGTGACAGCAAATATCTTCCTTTGAATCTTTCTGAGCGTGAAATAACAACTGTTACCGAGTACAAGTTAATGTACCACTATTAGACATTTGCATGTGATTTGGTAAAAAACTGGGTACAATGGAACTATACATACATACATACAACTCTGCACTTCGAACGGAGTGAACCATTCTTGCAGCTCTTATAGCCTATTACCTGTAAATATACAATAGGACGTGCTTGATAACTTTAGTAGTATGTTTAGTTAATTATCACTGATCGTCTGGGTCTCCGTCCCGTCTTATCTCTAAAGACACGAATTGAGATACGCTCAATTAGCGCGCATCGCCTACACTTCAGGATGCTACCAGTTGCAAACTGGTTGGAGGTTACTATCTATCCTCTACTAGCTCTCCAGACTAGTACCGGAGTGATAAACGTGCTCACCCGTCAGCTTCCTCTCCTAGGAGAAGTTACCTCCTCCAGCTTTGGACTATCCCTCAACTTATTAATTTGAGGACCATCACCCGATCGAATCCAACCTCAATTGTGGTAGGACTTGGGTTTTTAATGGTTTTACCACCCCGATCTTCCAGTTTATAGGCCTGGTAGGTACAATGGAACTTGAGAACTGCTGTTTGTTCCCCTTTACGTATAGCCTAGTACCTGGGCGACTATAATAGGCCGTTGTTGTAATTTAATTAACAGTATTTGATGCCCAAATATTTTCTGCCTGGACACTCGGTCAATTAAGTCCGAATGTCCAGACTCTCTCCATTTATACGGTCCCCTGAGGGATTCGAATTGAGATACGCTCAATTATCGCGCAGTTGCTAAGCAGTGCTACCAGTAACTCACTTGTGGGAGCGAGGCACCATCCCGAGAGATAGTAGCTCGTCCAGCTTCGGACTTTCCCTCAACTTGAAAAGTTGGGGACCACATACCCGATCGAATCCAACCTCAATTGTGGCAGGACTTGGTTTTTAAGCGGTTTTGCCACCCCGATCTACCATATTATAGGCTTGGTGGGCCCTCGACAGAGCTTCGTTTATAAGTCTATACGTTTTAGACTCCCGGTATGTATCAAGTGAAGTGAGTGAAGTCTTGAGAGTGAGAGATTATGATACCCCTTTTCGCTTCAACTCCCTTTAAGGTAGAAGTTCTTATTGAACCACAATACCTGGTGGCATGCAGTTTTCCATTGGTCCAGATTTACCCCTCTGTCCCGGGATAAACCGCACTTCGACTCTCCTCTTTAAGATTCAGTCAGACAGCGGGATACTCATTGCTTCTTGAGAGACCTTGTCCTAGGCGAGAGACAAATCCACCCACACCAGTTCTCATGTTAGCAGAGCTTCCTCCGCAACGTTTATGAGTATTCGTCGAGAACACTTAGGTGTATCTCTACCACACATTTGTTCCTGGGAGGCCTAGGCGGGGAACCTAGAGCCTATTGTACTAAATAACCGTTACCCAGACAAGCCTGGGATAGGAGAGGTCGGGCCAGTTCAATGGCTTTGGTGTCGTGTGGTCTACACCAACCCTAGTTTTGTTTGAGTATATATCCCCAATTTTAATTGGGGATTGTTTTTCGACCTTTGTGGTTTCCCACTCCAGTCTTCCAGATTACAGGCTTGGTGTGCCCTCGACAGCGCTTCGTTTACAAGTCTATACGTTATAGACCCCGGTATGTACCATTTCGGGTGAAGTTGTTAAATTGTCTTGAGAGTGAGAGGCTATGATACCCCTTTTCGCTTCAACTCCCTTTAAGGTAGAAGTTCTATGAATAACATTACCTGGTGGCATGCGGTTTCCCATTCAGCCCTGTTATACTCACCAGAGCCGAGATAAACCTCACTTCGATTCTCCTCCTTAGGATTTAGCCACACAGCAGGTTCCTCGCGGTGACCATGTATGGCCTTGTCCCAGGTAAGAATCAAATCCACCCACACCGGTTCTCATGTTAGCAGAGCTTCCTCCGCAACGTGTATGAGTAATCGTCGAGTACACTTACGTGTATCTCTCAAACACATTTGATCCTGGGAGGCCTAGGCGGGGAACCTAGAAACCTATTGTACTAAATAACCGTTACCCAGACTGGGATAGGAGAGGTCGGACCAGTTTTAAGGGTAGGCGCCGTGTGGTCTGCTCCGCCCACCTGTGGTACAATGGAACTATACGATGTTTATCAAAATTTCCACAAACATTGGTCCATATTTAACACAAAGCAAAACAGTAGCTTCAAACAGTTTGAAGACTGGTCGTTCAAGGAAAAAATTAAGATCCGAAATGGGATACGAGACAAAATAAAAGAATAAATGATGCAAGTGATCGTCATTACAAAAACGTAAAACAGATACGTTTTATATACATTATAAACAAAAAAATTAATCAAATTAAAAGCAATATAAAAAAACAAAATTTAAAGAAATCAGCAAGTATATAAAACGCGGGGCACCCACAACTTCCTACTTGCATATCTTACAAAAGTAGGCTTTAAGCTGAAGGAAAAACTGAAAAATCAAAAAAGGCTTATGAGAATAAACTCATGTATGAGCGTCGTTTCTATCTAATGTAAATTAATGTATATTTTCACTCCAGAAATTTCTTAAAAAGTTTTTGTAGGACTCTGTAATAAGATTATATCACGGCTGGTGGTCGTCCTGCATAAAATGCAGTTGAAATCGCAACATGCAACTGAAAACTTATTTATGTATTTAATAAATCATATGCTTAATTAAATACGTCTTGAATATACATAGGAAAATTTAAAAAACTAACCTTTTTAATTTAGTTCATCACGGTTTCTCCATTTGTCCAGATTGTATAGTCTTCCTTTGCTCTTTTCTGTCGTATTTATAAACTTTATCTCTCAAGATATTGGAAATTTTTCTTATAAACATTTTTTTAAATACCAAAGCTAGCTAAAAGCATATTAAATATTCTTTTTTTTGTATTCAGGTCAAAGAATATGGTAAGAATCTTTAAAAATAAATACTTTTTAAAATATGCTTAAGAGGGTAGAAATTCTTTTCATAAAGAAAATTTCAAACATCTTTTCATATGTATTTCGTCAAGGAAAAGATTTTTCAATTAAAAAATTAAACTTCTCTTTGTAGGTCGCAATTTGCTCTTATCGAGTCCTGAAAAGCACAACTTTTTCTTAATAAAATAATTTTTCATATAGGACTTTGCCAAGTTTCCAATCGAGCTTTTGTACAATTCGCTTGCAGATGCTTTATAATATTGTTCTGGTTTGCTTTTGGTGCCTTTAAGCCATTATTTCTACCCTGTCCGCAGCAACAAAACCGTGATCTAGTGCTGAACAGACGTAGAGATAACGTAGTCTATATACCCAGAAAATGAATCTAGCAGATGCTGTGTTGAATCTAAGGATAATGTAATTAGAATGAAGCTTTGCATAGTGACTAAATATAAACTCAACTGAACTTTTCTCGAGTGGATGCAATCTTCAATTTATATCAATGGAATTTAACCTGTGGATGCATTATTTATTTTTTTTAAATTGGCATAAATTCTTTATTAAACAGCACGTATACATTAAATAAACAAAAAAGAAGTATATGGAAGTTTTCTAAAAATGTAATATCAATTTTTCGATATACTGTTTAAAGAATATATACTCATATATAAACGGGATAAAAAAATTCTAAATATTTACTACGACTTATAAAACCTTTAAAGAATTTCTATTAGGAAAATTAGGAACACAAAATCTGTCTCCATTTTGCGACGTTAAAAGCTCATCTCGGAATTTCCTGGATTTTAAGAAGCATCTATTAATTATGCGAAAGCTGTTCCTGTTATTAATTTATTTCGGTTTAAATACTCCAAGGTGTATAATATGTTATATATAGAATTTATCTCAAACCTGTTCAGAGGTATTATTACTTTCGACGTCTAATTTGTATAGCAAAGGTTTATGTTTGACAGTTTATAAATAAATTAAGGCAATTCCATAATTGCCCCTTTAGGGATTTTACAGTATAGCTTCACTTGAAATAACAAATCTTAGCTTTTAATTATGAAAATAATAAGCTGTTATTGTAAACGTGTCAAATTTGCAAAATATTAACGTAGTTAGTGCCAAAGGCTAAAACGACGCTTTTTAAAAGTGCTAAAAATAGGTGCTTCAATTGCTTTATTAGGTGTTTATCTCGTTTATTAGTTTAGGTGTGTTATTTTGATTATTTCTTTTATAAAGTAACAAGCAACTAATTTTTAAGATATCTTAAATACTAACCAATGACAGCAGTTTTCTACTGATTAAACCAAAGTTAGAGCTTAACAAAACTTAGCAGGGAATAAACCAAAGCTATTCTATAAGCAGGGGCGACTCGTGGCCATTTTCTCTGGGTAGGCAGAATTACAAATGCACAATTTATGATATAATCATCAAAATTGCAATTCGCAAAAAATTAAATACCACTATGGTGCTAAAAAGTACTATCAGCAAAATAAGAACAATATTTCTCAAAAAATAATTATGTATTATATACATCAAGAAATAAGAAAATGCTGAAAAAAACGAAAGACGTAGTACCAATAAGCAAAATAAACAATACATCTCATAACAAATAAATTAAAAGTGAGCAAGCTGCAATGCCAGAGAGCACGAGAAAATAAATTTTATTTCATACTGTGTCACATTTGTCAGTTTTACGTCAAACTTTTCAGTCCAGAACATGCGATTTAACAGTCTAGTATGACTGTAAATACTATTATGTAATTAGGAGATTAAGCGATACTTTAAATCCGAGAAGATGTATTATAATGCCGAGGCGCCAGCCGAGGCGTTATAACATCTTCGAGGATTTAAAGAAGCTTGATCTCCGTATTGTATAAGTTGTTTTATTCGTAGAGTCGTAGACGAGCCTGTCACCTGCTGGAGCCAGTAAAACCAGTTACCTTGCGTGTATTGTTATATATTTTATTTGTTATTCATTTGTAAATAAATGAAAACACCTCAGATACATATTCAAATTTCGATTACAAAAAATTCGCAATAAATTTGTGGTAAGCTTTGAAAACGTTACCATGATTGCATGTTTATATACTACTTTATTTATATACTACAATTAGTAAAATAAAGTATAACTTTATTTTACTAATTGTAGTATATAAACAATTGTTTGAAATACGAAATGAAATAAAAAATTTTATTTGTTACTCATTTGTAAACGTCAATTTATCAAAACACCATATTAATAAAGAAAGTTAATTTTTACAAGCTACTAACTTGAAAATTATTACAGGTTAACTGTCAGGTTTACAAGTTAGTAGCATTATTTACATTAGAAAATTTTGTTTTATTTGCATCATAAACGTTAAAAATCATGGTACAACTGTTATTTCCCGTAATAATATATTCACGCTCGTATCTTGAAGATGACTTTTCTGGCAATAAACTTGAAGCTACGCTGGTGGCTTCCTTAATAATTGCTTCGGGCACATTCATTTTCACCAAAATTGTGAAAATAAATAAATCGTGAAATAAACAACATGCAATCATGGTAACGTTTTCAAAGCTTACCACAAATTTATTGCGAATTTTTTGTAATCGAAATTTGAATATGTATCTGAGGTGTTTTCATTTATTTACAAATGAATAACAAATAAAATATATAACAATACACGCAAGGTAACTGGTTTTACTGGCTCCAGCAGGTGACAGGCTCGTCTACGACTCTACGAATAAAACAACTTATACAATACGGAGATCAAGCTTCTTTAAATCCTCGAAGATGTTATAACGCCTCGGCTGGCGCCTCGGCATTATAATACATCTTCTCGGATTTAAAGTATCGCTTAATCTCCTAATTACATAATAGTATTTACAGTCATACTAGACTGTTAAATCGCATGTTCTGGACTGAAAAGTTTGACGTAAAACTGACAAATGTGACACAGTATGAAATAAAATTTATTTTCTCGTGCTCTCTGGCATTGCAGCTTGCTCACTTTTAATTTATTTGTTATGAGATGTATTGTTTATTTTGCTTATTGGTACTACGTCTTTCGTTTTTTTCAGCATTTTCTTATTTCTTGATGTATATAATACATAATTATTTTTTGAGAAATATTGTTCTTATTTTGCTGATAGTACTTTTTAGCACCATAGTGGTATTTAATTTTTTGCGAATTGCAATTTTGATGATTATATCATAAATTGTGCATTTGTAATTCTGCCTACCCAGAGAAAATGGCCACGAGTCGCCCCTGGTAACATGTTGCGGTTGGCCATGAATAATTTTCAGCTCATGCCACAGTTTTATTAATTCAACAATTATATACTCATAGTTTGCAAATTCGCGGCCATTGTCAGTTTTGTAGTATGGCTGGAGATCCAAATTCAAAGAGGATTTTCAAAACATAGCTACTTAAAGAGCTTTTGATTTCAAAGGAAATAGGCAAATAAATTTAGTAATCATTTGTATTCTCTATCCTGACTTGACCGTTAATAGATCAAATCAACTTGATCGTTTGATCTGATTTAAAGCAAAAATTATGTTATCCTTAGCACCATGGCCCAGTGAAATATGTGCCGAATACAATATTCGAAACATGTTTTCGTATGGTGTCACATAGATAATATTGCCATTATTTCCCAATCTTCTCTTGATGACCACTGACTTCTGTTCTATCTTGAACGTGTCATAAAGTTTCGATAGATGATAGTGACGTGGAGTTTTCTTTCCTTTTGTTTGCTTTGCACTCACGATTTCTATAGCAACCTAAATTTTTTAAATGAAATTTATGTATTGATTTTGAGGATAGGATTGTATCTATTTTAATTTGTTTTATAACAAATTGTTAATAAACATCTAATACAAAATGCATAAAAATTAATGTAACAATCATATGCAAGTTTGTTTCCAGGAAATTGAACAGCAGTTATTTTACTGCTCTTACTAATGTTATTAATGATAATTGTTATTTGTTACGTTAATTGTAATGCATTCTCTGTCACATATTTATTAATAATTGTCACATAAACATCTTAAAATAGTTTATAACTTGATAAAATTCAACTATAAATATTTATAAAAATTTGCATGAAATTTGTAGAACTGCGCGCATTCTAGTAACCAGTAGCATTATTATTAATAAATTAGTAAGTGTTGTTTAATTTCCTGAAAACACCTGCATCCCTTATTTTCCTATTAATGTTCTTAATGATAATTTTTACGTTATCTTTTATGAATCTTCTGTTATATATTTACTAATAAGTGTTACAAAGCAACTTAAAATAAATATTCTTTTAAAATTTCTAAATTTGTAAACACTAGGCGTCATCTGGTAACCAGTAGCACTATTAATGATGATATTATATTGCAGCTTGCGTCGCTAATGTATTCATACGGTTTGTCACCAATATATCAATGGAAAAGCATATCAGGGTTCCAGAAAACCACCATCAACGTCTTCTGCTATCCTAATGCACGATTTCTACGTTCTGATGAGGAATAAACTTCATATAGTTTTTATTAATCTTTTCATTTTATTAGAATTTTTACTTTTTTAGATGTAACAGAAAATGCATAAGAATTAACCTAACTAGCATTAAACATATTAGTGAACAATTAACTGATAATAACAGCTATGCACCGATGTGATTCCTGGAGATTTGGCCGAACTAAGCCTAACTGTTAATTTAGAGCTTCGTGGGCATGGAGAATTTCGATCAGGATAATATATTTTTTTATTTTAAATTTGATATTTACAATCTTTCGATTTCAGAGCATTCGGGAAATGTTATGTTACAATATATGACATGCAGGGATTGATCCGATAATCCTTCTCTTTTCTCCCCTTTCCTATTAATTATATAAATTGTTTAATTATATGACATTATAAATTAGAAAGAGTTAGTTAAAAATATTCTATTAGTTTTATCCTAATTAAATCTACTACTGAAGTCCATCGGTTTATAAAGCATTTTAATCGCCTCACTTAACCAACAGAATTTATTAATTTGTTTGCCAGTTCATTGGGATGCTCTTCCAGTCTGCTTTGATACGTTACACAATATTTCTTGAGTTCTTCGCTGATAGAAGGGACTTGCAGGTCTTGCTCGATGACAAAGTTCGGTATTTACCATGATATGATATTGACCATGACGCATCTATTTGCGTAAGGGAATCTTTAAATCAATTAAAAAGTCTAGTTTTTCCTTAAATATATTCCAATCGTTTTTTGGTGTAAAGTGTCGGTTGTTTTTCTTTTTTCACGATTTCTGCAAGAATTGTTAATACAACTGCGGAATGGTCGTGAAATAAATCCAGACACGACTCTATTCTTGTATGTTTGGTATCAATTCCTTTTGTAATATAAAAATCTAGTAGATCTGGCATTTTGTGAGGATCTGTGGGACAGTAGCTAGATTCTCCAGTGCTCAGGTAATTAAGATTATTTGTATGTTTGTATGTTTTTCCCCTCCCCATTGTATGTTTTTTGAGTTGTAATCTCCACCGGCTATAAATCTATTCCCTAGTGTTTTAAAAAGGTTATTAAATTGTGCTCTTTTATTGTTGTGTTTAGGTGGACAATATATAGATGAGATTGTAAGCGGACCCTGGTAATCTTCTATAACGATGGCGGTTGCTTGTAAATGATCATGTCTATATTTATCAATTTCATGATGTTTAATTTTCTTACTTACTATTATAGCACTGCCACCATGTGCTGTACCATCAGGATGTTTTGTATCATATACTGTGTAATTTGGTATGTGAAGTGACTCTTTGTCGTGTGCGTTTTTGTAATTAATAGCATGTCAATTTTATGTAATTGCAGATATATTTTTAACTCTTGTACATGCTGGGACAAGCCATTGGCATTCCATAACGTGATTTTTAAAACTTGGGCCATTATGGTTTTTTATTTATAAGCATTGTTAATAAGTTTAAGATCGTGCTTATTTGTTCAGATTTTTTAAATAAGAAGATAGTCTTGTATGTAGTTCTACAGATTGTGAAGAACGTACTGTGAGTTCTCTGTTACAGGTTATGCAACGTTTTAAAAGGTAGTTCTCCCTCCGTCTTTAAGTGTATTTTGGAATCACCTAGGTATATTTTCTAAAATGTATAGTAACTTTATATAGGTATATACATGGTAGACCAAAAGGTTAAAAACGAAACTACCAAATAGAAATAAAAGTACAAAATATGTAAATGGATATAGTAATACCAATGTATTGCGAAACCGCGTCAATAAATCCCAGAAATTTATTAAATGATTTTGATGGGAAGAATTCCCCTTCACTTCATTTATTGCTTTTCAATTCTAAGTGAATCTCATGTATAATATTATCACACCCTTACATTTAAAGTTCTTAGCTCCTACTGTATATTTTTAATCAGTTTAAAATTGTCTTCACGGCTTATTCAAATCAACCACTTTACTTCTTTATCAGACATAAATAAATCGATTTTTAATAAATATTTCCCGTTCAATTGCGATAACAAACTTTGGTATCTTCTATCCAGTTCATTTCCTTTATTAAACGCCGCATTCACTTTGGTTCTCCACGACCATCTTTCTTAATTATTCATGTTCCGGAAATGAGGTACAATTTTGACAGCCGCTCATTAGCTTCGATTAACGACGCCCGAGTCTTTTTGCTTTTTTCTTAATTCTTTTTTTATGACAAGGATATATTTATTTTTTTATTTTAGCTAAACCATCTCCAATATATTTTTTTGCGATTTTTATTTAAGGAACATTAAAAACCTCATATTTGAATAAATATTAATGTATATAAAACTGTATATTTGCTATATAAACAAATTGAATGTGATATTAAAATATAAAATCAGATAGAGGGCGGAATGACATTTAATTAATTTTTTGATTAATGTTAATATTTATTTATTAATTGTGTCTTTTATATGTTTTAACCTTTTGGTATTGCGATGATATGGATCATCTATTTAAAAATTTCAGTAGTTTACGACATATTAAAAATAATCAATAGGCTACGATAGATATCGGGTTTAGCCAGGTTAGCATTTATATAATTATTCATGCAACAAATGAAAGGATGTACATGCTAGGACAGTAGTTTTATTCATGCTAAAGACTACATGCTTGATTATAAATAGTTTTATCAAGTAAAATTAGTAAAAATAGGACCATGATAGGTGTTGATAATATTTAACCTAATTTTATTAAAAAGGATATTTTATAAAAAGGAATATCATTTAATTTGATTGTTTTTTACTAAAACAAGATGTATGTAACCCATGTTACATGTTTAGGATAGCTTGTCCATTTCTTTAGAAGATATTTATCTTTTCTTAAATTTGATGTGCCGATGATAGGACCGCAGATAGTATTTTCATTATCCTAGTAAGCTGAACCAGTTTCGGATTATATTTCGCTGGAAATATGTAAAATAGGTCATTATTATGATGTCTATAATAGTACATTTAACTTACTAATTCCTGTAATTAAAGGATTTGCATTATTTATTAAGGAAAATCAGCTGTTTTGGATATGTTGGAGGTTTCAACATTTTTTACCGTTGTTTGAATACAAGCACTTGGAGGACTGTATGTTAGATAAGTTTGAGTATAATCTGATTTCATTTATGTGATATTTGTGTAGGATCTTGTATAGCATCGTTGAACTCCTAAAACGTGTAAACAGATTTTTCATTTGAGTTTTTCTTTTATTGTAAATATTTTTCTATGTAAATTTTATATGTATGAGTTACCTAATGTAGCTATGTGTTCATTTCTTGTAAAGATATAGCTGGAGATAATGTGTTTCTATTGTAACTTGAGTTTTAATGAAGTTTTCATCGTTAATCGTTTTTGTTAATTTTCTCAGTTATGATTGATTTTAGAGTGTATTACATTGATTTGTTCGTCTTTGTGCCAGCTATATTTCTGTTTTTTAGATTTAAGATTAATGCTAATTTTAAACATATGTTCTTATCTTGTGACGTCACGAATGTAGCGAGTAGATTTTGTTTGTGAAATTTTGTCATAGTCGTCAATTGTTTTGAAAAAAGATATAAACAGGCCAGGAAAAATTAACAAATTCAGTCGACAAAACGTATTTGAAAAGTCCACGTCGACTCGTATAAGATTTTCTAAAAAAATAAAGTAAGGTTTAGTTATAACCATATGTTTTGATAAACATACGTCGAATGTAAACAAAGTATTTAGTTACCTGTTTATAAAATAAAGAAGAAATATTTTCACATTTAGAACAATTATTTGGGATTGTAAATATTATTATAAACAATAGAAAGAAGATTTATTTATTGGTTTGAAAAATCGATTTATTTGGAAGATCGATCAGCTGACTATTGGAAGCACTCTGTATTACCAACAATGCAATTGGAGTAATTTAATAAAAGAGTTTAAAAGGATCCGGACGATTATATACAAGGTATTTCGAAAGTAAAAGATTTTGTTCACATAAAAAACTATAAAGTCATAAAGACAATTTTTATTTAAATCTAGAATTTGATTTTGATCATTTGGATTGTTTTTAAATAACAAAGATATAACGATTAAACAATTTTGAATTTGTTTATTATCAAAGATAATTCAATTTAGTTTAATAAATTCATTTAGTATTTGTAAATAATTATTTTATTGACTGATAAATTTATTTTATGTTAGTTTGTTGAAGTGGATACCAGTTTCAACCCCCATTGTCAGGTTGTAACTAAGACCTAAAACACTTGAGCAAACTCTAGGAATATTTTCCTAATTTTGAATTTCTTTTGGTTAAACACTTGTGTTGTGTGTTTATTTTGAATTTTGATTTTCGTTTTAACCACAATAAAAATAAAACTATGTGTTTGAATTTATTCATGTTTTTATTTGATGCTCATACAAGTATCCATTGTTCTTATCCTCATACAGAGTTTAAGTTCCTGTTGTTTAGTTGCAGAAGTCCAAATGCTTTGGTAGTAAGTCTCGTTCCAGGTACAGGAATTATTAAAGTTGAATTCAATATTTTTATCTCATGCTCTATTAATATAAACTTTAGTCAGCTTAAAAGGATAAACGAAATTTACTGTGTAATTTGTAATTTACTATTGGTGGATTTCATCGCAGTATATAATTAAGTTCGGTACTCAGTTTATTCAAAATCTACATTTCGATCCATTTTGGATCTTCGTCAGGGTTACATTAATCTAATGGAACTTAATATTAATATTTTAAGATGTCAATAACAAAATAATTTTTGAATGTATCCGTCACTTTTTCTATTATTTGTATGAGAAAAGTATGTGGGTGTGTGCGAGTGCGCGCGCGTGTGCGTGCGTCAATTTCTGCGAGCGTTTTATTTTTTGTATCTATTTTCTTTTTCCTTCTCTTTTCTTCCCTTCCACACACGCACGCACACTAAAAAACACATACTTTTCTCACGCAAACAATAGAAAAAGTGAAAGATACATCTCAGAAATTATTTGGTTATTGACATCTTAAAGTGTTAATATTAAGTTCCACCATATTAATGTAACCCTGGCGAAGATCCAAAATGGGTCGAAATATAGGTTTTGAATAAACTGAGTACCGAACTTAATTTTTTATTAATGTGAATGCAGTATTTTTATTTTTACTTGTTTTAAATCATAGTAACAGATATAGATTTTTAAAATACACAAAGTATTATTGCAGTGGCGGTGGGTGCATACGTCAAACTTGGGGCACACGACAAATTGGTTTATCGTTATCATGCTCGTACGCACACATTATAATAATTGCTATAATAATAATTATTATAGTAACTATTAGGCCCCACAAGCTATAAGCTTGTGCGAGAGGGAGGGGGCGATTATTATTATTACGTAGGCCCTAAGTGCGGCTGCAGCCGACTTACAGATGGAACATCGCCAATCCTACGTTTGTGTCACAGCTAAGGAAAACTGCAGAAAACCTTAACCAGATCTGCCGGCACCGGGAATCGACCTCGGGCCGCTTGGGTGAAAGTCCAGCACTCTAGACATTACACTACCAAGGCTGTTTAATTTTACTTAATAATACATTAAAGCAGTATATCACCATGTGTTGCATTGCGAGTGCCCCGGGTTTGACGGATGCACCCACCGCTACCGTTAACGAGTATGATCGAAACAGTAATTTGTTAAAGCAATAATAAAGTAGTAACAAGAATTATCAGAAAAGTAGTGCCCCCCAGTAATATTGAAATGGATAGAGAATTATTTCGGAGTTTTTTAAATCTTACAATAAGTATATTAAAAAGCTTGACTGAATGAATTAAATTCACACTACATAATCTTTCACAAAAGATTTACAGAATAAGCATTAGAATAACTAAATATAATTCTACAATTAACTATGTTTAACTACTAGCAAATTGTTTTAAATCAGCACGTGTTACAACATGGGCTTTCTATATTAGCTAAATAAAGTAACATAAATTAAAAAAGTCGGTTTTTAAGTTTTACGATTACATTTTTCGAAAATATAACAGTATTGTTAATAATTATAACGCATTTATAATCCAACCTTTATAGTGCAGGAGAAACTTAAATCTAGAAATTTAATCAGTTTTAAAAATATTAAACTTTAAATTTAAGTTCAAAGGTTACAAACCGTACCGATAATGGGTGATACGTGGCAGTATGGAGACGCACAATAACTAATATTTAAACAAAGTACATCTAGCTTTGAAGTTTTTTAACTATAAAAGTAGCTTCGACTGTTATTTCCCAATGGTAATTTAGAAGTTTGCGTTATGGTGCAGGCGCCGAGCAAAGAACTCCCACTGCGTGTTACATAAACTCAAAGTGTGACATAATATTAACATAAGCAAAATTGGTATTTTGATGTTGTTTTTCTCAAGTGTATGTTAGAATAATAAGAAAAAAGCTCACATTGAAAACCATAAAAACAATCAACCCAAAATATGAATGGATGCACACGTATTTAATTTGATTGGGAGAACTTTGCTAGTAATATAAGATGATTCACTTAAAATAAGAACATTATTGTTAACATACCTAGGCATAGAGCATTAACAAAGCTGGAAAGATTAAAATTGGAAATAAACCGGCTACAGAACGCTAAAATAGAATGTATAAGTTTTTAACTATAGCACAGACTCATGTTTATATTTTAGTCTAGCAAGTTTTAAAAACCTCATCTGTCGTAAGATGAGTGACGTCTTAAACTTTTTCAATATTCAATATAGTTCAACACGCGTCGACCCTTTAGTGGTGCAAAAAACCTTATCTGCAAAGAGTTTTACTAAACGGAAACTGCAAAATATGACTAACAGAAATGTAAGGACATGAATAATTTAGTTTTCATGTATGTATCTATTTATCTATATAGTAGTTCCATCCATATATAATATTACAAAACTACAGAGAGTGCTATTTTATATTCAAAAGGTTAGTAGTAGTGTTAGTGCATGCAAATCTATATCACATCTAATACAAACATACCGCAGTTATTAGAGATACATGACTTTCACTGGATTCTAAAGTAGAATTTTTATTTTTATGTGAGAAGAAAGCTAATTGTTTTTGTATCTACGGCGCTAGAATTAACGTACTGTTTCTTGTATGTATAAGCAGATTAGTTAAAGGAGGTGGATTGTTTAGGATCTCTAAAGGAAATAGTATATTAAAGTATTAGTTTCATAAGACACCTTTTTAGCGCACGCGTCCGAGTTTAGAAAACGACCCGCATAGCGGGGAGTTTTCTAATGAGGACAAGTGCGCTAAAACGTGTTATGAAACGAATACTTTATACTATTTTTTCTATTTGCGTTAGTTCGTTATTAAATAATTAAAAAAATTACTTAGTTTTAAATAAAATTTGTTAGGGATATTTTGGTAAGTAGCATAGCAGTTGGCAACACTAGAAATTATACAATTTTGTTTTTTACATAACCTTGCTTAACTTTAGGTAATCCGCGCGACGTAGAAATTCCCATTCTTATCTCATACACACAACGCCCGCTAAGCAGCAGGACCTCGTTCAAATAAATTTGCCAGGTGTATTATACGTACTGTTGAAAATTATTATAAATTCAAAGTAGAATGTATGCCAATATATTTGTGACATAAATACTTGCTACTTAATGATTATAGCTACTTAAGATATAGGTATGTATAATTTTATGAAATTTAATTTTATTACGTTAAGTTTATAGTGAGCTATTAATTGCAGATACAAAACACAATGCATCCTTACGATGTCAGTATCAAAATTTACAGTTTCGTTAATAATAAAGTAAAAACTGTTACGCCCTTATTAAGACTAATTATTATTCGGCACATTTATGTAGCCTGCAATACTAGTTTCGCAAGCGTTGCATTCCAGTTATAAGAGTTCACTGCGTAAATAACATAAGTTTGACATTCTAAGAACAGCTGTCTGATAGTGATATCAACTTTAAAAAATAAAATGTTACTGTTTCCAGTATTCTAAAAAGTTTCATTAGGACACGCAAATATAAAAAATCTTATTTGATACTTAATTCTGAAAGCTTAACGGATTCGAAAAATACACAACTCAAATGCAACTCATATCCACCGTGACCTTTGTTTTAGGATATTTTTTTCTTTAAAGTTTAGTCCCTGATATTGATAGACTGTATGAGAAGTAACAAGATGCATCACCCTCCCATTAAGATTATAAGACCATTTATAGTTCGGGAATTTGGTTTCTTTTTTTAAACCTTTTTTCTAATTTTTCTTCTTACAGTAAATTATTATAACCTTGTTAGTGGTATTTTCATAATGGATGTGATAATATTATCAAAAGTAAATATAATTGGAGTTGTTTACTCCGTTTGGTTTGCAGTAATTATTGATTATCAAAATATCAGCAAAAGAGTTGTTATTAACTTTATAAGAGTTACTTGAATATTCTTTGTGACGTATAGTTCACATATAAAAATTATAATGCCCCGACTAGCACAGAGGCGGCCTTGGGTACATGGGTTCAACGATTTTAATTTATTTGTAAGCTTTGGTAAAATAAATATTCGAAAAATATAGGATAACATATATTCAATCTTCGAATAAATTTTAGTAATACAATAACTAGAATTTGTTAGTAGACCCCCAATTCTTAATTAAGTATAACAACCCCACACTAACACAACCCCAATTAATTATAAAATCCCCACAGTAATATAAAGATAGATATCTTACATAAAGGTTCCAGCTGGAATTAAAAATATTCAAACACATATAATATGAAGGCAAAGATACCTTCGACACCCCTTAAATACAAAGAAAAACATGCATAAATTTGATAATATCACCAATTGATCAATAATTATCAATAATAGATTAATAATTATTAAACGTACCACAAAATCATCAAAATTATCATCAATAGGACAATATTAACCAACAATATAGAGTATGAAAAAAAAATTAATAGTACATAATGCTGAATCTACTTTAGTAATTGCTATCAGCTTAATTAATAATCTTAATTATCTCTTAAGACTAGAAAATATGTTACCTTGTAACTTACTATTATACTTGGTGAATTCATGTTCCTTTAGTACATTTGTGATAGTCGGCCCAAAGTTCAGATGGACATTTAAGTTTTCCAAGAAGGCTTAATTAAGGCTTAATTCAAGATCGCTTACTTATTTGTTAACCAGACCCAACTTAATTGATCTCGATTACTTGATTAATTTGAAATTCAGACTTAAATGCTCTATAAAGAAAAGTTAATAAACATTAGACCACAGGTGAATGACCTAAGGTAGAAGTTTTAATGAAATCTTAAACAAAACTCACCCTTATAAATAAAGCATCAAATAAACCAAAAGTCTACAAACAGACAATCAAACATAAGTCTATAAATGGACCTCCACTAATAAATAAAGTGAGAAGACATCACTCGATCAATCCTAAAAAATATCGGTTATGAAAAAATGTAAACAACGTTTAAACTGAAACTAAACTCACTTTTCCTGAAACAGCACACAAGAGTGTTGCTTGTTAAGAGCTGACAAACACTGAGTAAAAAATATTTGAAAATGACCAAAATACAGCTCGTAAAGAAGAAGGGATTTTCACTAAGCAAATCAAAAATGTCAACTTTAACGAATCACACAAAATTAGGTTAACCCAGATAAATAGAAAATTATCAAAAATACAAAAAGGCAAAGGAATTTTTAAAAAGATAAAATGTTTATTGAAATCTATTGAAAAGCAAAATAATAAAAGGAATAAATTTAGCAAAATCGAAAACTTACTCATAAAAACAAGAATAATTAAATTCCTAATAATTAGCAATCAATTTAATTATAATAAAAATAGATGACACACTATACAGGGTGTATAACAATCTAAATACTATCCACAATTCCTATTAATTGTAGATATAAATTCTAGTGTATTCAACCACCACGTGGTTGATCATACACAATAATAGCCAAAGAAACCACCAGCTTC
Organism: Agrypnus murinus; assembly: GCA_929113105.1. Lineage (NCBI taxonomy): Eukaryota > Metazoa > Arthropoda > Insecta > Coleoptera > Elateridae > Agrypnus > Agrypnus murinus. The sequence goes on from OV816026.1 coordinate 21,984,176, forward strand.
CCTAAACATAAAGAAGATATCAAATATCTCCTAACACTATTCATAAAACCACCAGGCTTTAGGAATACTCAAAATCATAACAAGAAATCAAAATTCTCCAATATCAATACATTCATGCAGGCTCTTTGAATATTCAAATCTGCTAAAAAGTTTTATTATTCAAAGAGAGCTAATAATAATACACCCTATATCAAATCAATAACTAGAGAATAACTGGAAGCTAATCAAATCCGATATAAAGAATTAGATAATGCTAAATAACCTAAAAAGTATAATATGAAAATAAACATCGAGCAGGAAATCGGTCCAAGCTGGAAAAAAGCTGTAAACGGCAAAGTCTAGATATCAGGAAACAAATGCTAAAAATTAAAACCCTGAAAATAAATGAACCCACAACAACACGATTTACTAAAAGAAACAACTTTCTGTCAAGATTGTCAGAAGAGTGTTAATTTGTGTACAGCAATTGAAGAGTACATCCCATATTGACCACGGTCGCAGCTGATATCGTAGCACGCGTCGCCCGTTATAGCACACATTGGCTCAAAACACAATCAATAGCAATGTACCTTCAAAGGCTCTAGGCAGGTCAACCCTGATTACCAACAAATCTTGACCCAACCCACTAAATAAACAAACCCCAGTAAAAACCAAACCCAACCCCAACAAAAGCAAACCCTCCCAAAACCCTGATGGGACAAATACAACACAAAAGACATGGACAGCAGGCCTTTTTGGCACATTGCGGGGGCTCCTCCAAAAGTCACAAGGCAGATGGAAGACGTTAACTCTCTACATCACGGATCAGGTGATCTAAAGAAGCCCGAGAGGTTAGTGCAAAGTAGCGCAACTCCTCTTGCTGCGAAAGAAAAGCCAAAGCTATTCTTTTTCAGCAAGGAACCAACATTTTAACGTGGGGCATCCAACCACGCGACGACCCGAGAGCCGCCGATTACAAAAAAAAAACAAAAAATAACAAACTATATAGAAGTTGGACTACCTCACCAGCTAACTTCGGCCAGATGTTACTCCAAAGTGTGTAAAGGCACCCAGAGCAACGAAAGGAAAGTGAAGAGTAGGAAGAAGATAGAAGATAGAAAAGTGGAAAAGTCAAAAGGCGAAGAGAGGACATTCACGCACAGTGAAACAACCAATGCACAAAAGAGTACAATCACAGATAGGAAGAATCTAGGACAGAGAAGGAACACAAGACCTTGGAAAAGAGGTCGGGAAATATACTCGGAAAGAGGAAAGTGAGCATACCCCCAAAGTGGCTCCACCAGACACCCAACCAACCACCCTATTCGCGGCCCACCAAACGTCCAACCAACCACCCTATAAAAACCTTGTAACATTTGTAAATGTTACATCTTATTTCTAATAGAAGTAAAAATATAAAATATACCTTCTATGTATGATATCATGATAAAAGAGGAGGTATGCGATCCTTCTAACAGAAGAAATATTTAAATAATTCTTTTAAAGTTAATAACGACTCTTGCTGTAAACTTTAGAAAAAACATAATTTTATAATAAATAAATATTGTTAGCAAAAAGATTCAACAACTTCTATTATATTGATTTTGGATACTATTACTACTTTATATAATTTATTGCAAGTGAAAAAATTAAAAGCATAAAATCTTAACCTTTTGACTATCAGGAAAGCAAAAAATCTAATTAACATTAAAAATGTCGAACGTAATTACAAAGAGGGATGTAATAAAAGCGAACAATGTGAGATCAAATTTGAGGTGCGCTACTTCGTGCATTCGAGTTTCACCTTGGCAGGCTATTTACCAACTTACTAACTGCCTTCAATTTGTCTTACCATCGAGTACGTAAATGCATCATGATATATACAAAAGAAGATATTTAAATAAATAAACATAGAAAGGATATATTAAGGAAATGTTTTTGAAATAGTGTCTACCAAAATTAGAAAAAGTTTACATAACAAAAAAAAAATCTAAATAAAGTATTATTAATTTTAATACAATATTAACTTGCACTCATGTTGGTATATTTATTAATTACTCGATAGTATACTATTTAACAATATAAACAGCTTTTAATAAATCAAGTTTTAGAAATACCTCAATTATAGCTACTTGAAGAACTAATGCTGTTTAGTCTGATCCAATCACCTAATGAATAAATAGCTTCATAATGACTATTTAAATGTTCCAGTACACAATTCATCACAAGCTAGTTTCCTAATTTAGAAAATCAACTTTACTACAAAATTAAATTATGTACTTGCATGCAAAACAAAACTTAGGTACAAATTAATGCAAAATACAAAACTGTTCGAAACTTCCTTCATATAGAACGTTATAAAATTTACTTGGAATTAAGCGTGTTTTCATTTAATTTAATATACACTAATTTAATAATTTCATGGTAGAAACTGGAAATTATTAATATTACAAAGTCATATGCGTAGTCTGAAATAGGCATTTTCTGCTATTTATGAAAAATAAATATAATATATATTATATGTGTTTAAAATTTTGTTGCCTTAGTAAGACTCGTTCACGGTAACTTTATTTTATTCAACTGTTAGGGTTAAGATTAAATGTAATAAATTAAAATATTTTCATGGATTTTTTAAATATATTTGCTTTGTATTCATTTTTTTATTCGCATTTGGTCAAATTTTACTGTACTGATAAGCGTTTTTCTTTTCATAGTTAAGTGAACCCCGGCGAGACATTTACTATAAATAGTGTACAAGATGATATGTATTATAAAAGTCATTTATTAAAAGATATTTTCTTTTATATCTATCATTTTGTATTAGTATTTTTTGTTTAGATTTAAATTGTAGTAACTGTAGTGATTGATGACTAGGATTAAAGATAATTTTTCTATTGCTGTTGAACTATTCATTAATGTTTTACGTTAAATCAAATCATACATGCAAATTCACATATAAAACTTATTACCCTGACTGCAAATCGAACTCAGGTCTCGGACTTTCCGTGGCATCACTCTAACCAAGTGAGCTATTAGGGTCAACCTACAGTAGGATGATAATTCGTCCATACAAACTAGATAAATGCAATCATATAAGGTGTACTAGTTATATTTTGATTTATCAAGTCTTTCATGAATCGGCAGTTCGTTGACGACACGCCAAACTATCAAAGCTAATCTAGATTTTTTTAATAATCTTATAAGGAAATAATTTAAGATAAATATTAGATATTCTGTAATGTTAATAACAATATAATATTCGGTAAATCAAATTAAATGGAAATTTACATGGAAAACTAGCACCCTGACTGGGAATCAAAGCTAGTCTTTCACTAACAAATCAATATAAATTTGATAAAACAAAAGATATCTAGTACACCTTAAATGATTGCTGGGAAAAAAATAAATAAATATTTTAAATGTTGAGTGATATAGCCTACAGAAACACACAGGCTACTTTTATATAGATAAATACCAAACCTACCAAAATATAGCTGTGCTGGAAGTATCAACTTAACCTAAATAACACTTCTGTAGTTTTTTCCGGCTAACCCCAATAAGTCGGAGTGGGCGGGGTAATACAAGATAAAAAAACAAGCGCCACTTCGTTTTAAAACAATTCTCCTTACTAAAGCTTCAAATTTATTAGATAAACGAAGAAATAGATCTTTTACTGAGATATAGGAAACTTCCACAATTTTGGCCGTACGGTGCATATACTTACAGGTTACAAGCTGGAAAGCAAATATTAAAACCACAAAATAAATAAATAGTAATAAATAAAACTCAAACATGTAGTGATATGTAAACTTTCTAAGTAAGGCTTTATTGTTGAATGCAAATTGTAAGCTATTATTGTAAACGGTAATTATACCGATTAAGGATTTTAATGTCTAGTAAAATTGCCAGAATGGTGATTTGTATCACAGCTGGTTGTAAATCTTAAAAACTACCCTATGACAATTTCACTACTCGAGATCTCGTGTTAAGTAGTTCTTAAAACTAACATGCATGGATAAATAAATTATATAAACGTTTTATAAATATATAGACACATAGATAAAATGACACAATATATATACATACAGTTTCAAACAAACATCCCACCATTCGATGACCCACGGCTGATACAGTACGGTTTAAAAGCCTTGCTTAGGGTTTTTCGTTTCACCCTTCGGTATATTACATACAACCCTGTACGTATGTGCAGGTACGAACCCAAAGAGGAAGACCTTCAAATTAAACCCAATGTCAAAGGGACAGGAACAGGAAAACAAACAACGAGCAACGAAACCCAAAAAGAAAAGATCTAAAAATAACACACCCTGTATATGGTATTGATTTTAAATATTTGCACAGAATTTTACCTTTCTATAAACTGAAAGGTCTTTTATTACACGATTCCTTCAGGGCAACTGATAGGAAAATGTTACCTAAAATAGAAAAAGATTTTGAGATTTTAGCACATTGTGGAAAATAAAAAAGGTTTACCTTAAATGGTTAACACTAGAATTTAATCCGTCTAATTTGACGATTGATCACATATAAACAATCAGATGATCATTTTGTTGAATGCGAGATTTTTTCCTCTAAAGCGAATTATACCAAAATCAATTTTCTAATTCATCTCCCATTCAACTTCTAATGCAAAAGCCAGCCATTTTGTTATCTCAACTCCACTATTGAGAATGCGCTAGACCGCGCAGGTGCAACTTTACGATAAACAGAAGGAAAGGAAAACCCAGTGACAACCAAACTAACGGAGAAGCGTGGTTTTAAACAGTGACCGTCAAACAGTCAATGGGTTGTGAATTTTAACGTTATAGTGACTCGAACAAACTTTTATGAAACAAAAATTAGACTCTGGTCTTGGGGATTGATAGCAGGATCTAGATGTTTTAATATTATTTATTTATTTATTTATTTGTTCAACAGGGTTACCCCTTTTTACAGAAAAAACACATCTCAAAAAACTTACTAACTAAATAGATTCGAGTAGAAAATATAAATAGATAAAGAGCCTAGTAGTAACATAATTATTATTTTACAATCTATTATTACTGATCTTGCTGTAGGGATTGCGAATCAAGTAAGTACTGACCATTATGGGCGTTATACATCCGTAGATATACTCGTAATATAGTTTAATGGCATTTTTTGTATATGTTAAACGACAAACTCAGGTCTAGTTCAGAAGCATTTAGAACTTCATTCATAAAACGCAAAATAGTAATTATAGGGGGACAGACGGTACTACGCAATTGAATAGGGATGTGGAACATTATGTTGGAACGGAACTGTCTAGAGGGAATCTTTAATTTAAATAGAGTTAACATTTCTGAATTGTCAATGACATTATTCCAAATTTTATAACAAAGTACCGCAATCTGTAATTTTCTACGATTAATTAAACTGCAAATTTTAAATTCTCTTCTTAGGTTAGTTGATCTCACATAGTTATAGTCCGGATAGTGATTATATTTTTTTAAGTGTAGAATACGAAAAAATTTTTTCTGAACCTTTTCAATTCTTTCAATTTGATATAAGTAATGTGGATTCAGGAGAATTATGAAATTAAAGTTTATATTATAGTTTCTCATAAAATCTAATAGATTATCGGAATAATTGCTTAGTTTTAGTTTTACACCTATTGTATCACCTTTCCGGTTTCAGTGTGAAACCGTCTTAAGTAGTCACGTCGTACACCAGATAAGGAAACTGATAGACCTTACATTTACCTACCAATATAGAATTCTTTAGAAATATACTTAGAAAATATTTTTTAAAATATGGAAATGCTTTATTGTAAACAGTTAAATTATTCTAACAAATATTCAATTTTGTAAGTTTGTATGCTTGTACACTTATTCCGAATAAATATCACTAAACGTATTAAAACTTTTATTAAACTAATTAAATTTTTTTGTAAATTAGCCAGACATTAAAAATTTATTATATTACGTTTGGTAAGATAAACTTGATTTAATTATTAAATGAGGCTACAAAAATAATCTGTAGCTGGAAAGAGAGGAGAAAGTCTATTACATTTAAATAATTATTTACAATACCCTATAACGTGTTATTACATATAATTAACTTCTATCAACTTTATGAAATTGTTTTAGTTTCAGTGAAATAAACATGAACGCAACTATAAATTTAGCAGAATTTTCACATAATCTTACTCAATCTTAATACAGGATACTTTGAGAAGACGGTAGGAAATGGTGGATGGCGCTACTAAACATTGTAGAAGGTGAAGGTCAAATAGGAATGAATAGCTTTATTATGTAAACACGAACTTGAAGTACATATAATTTAATGCAATTTCATAAACAAAATCCTAACCACTTATTCATTTATCGTGAAATTACGCCCTGTATGTACAATAAAATAAAAGTAAGATAATTACTTTTATTCTTGATAAACTGACTGACCTTAAACGGCATCAATTTGGCATCTCTTAATACGTTACACGGTTTGTTAAATCTGAAATGTTTAGGGTACAAGCAGCTTTCGCCGTCTGCTAAATTTCAATTAGTATTTAAGTATTTAATGTGGAAATTACAATCCTCCATTAACTTAATAAACTAAAGGGGTAACGAGTTCTAAGTGTTACTGCATATTTCAATGTATTTTTTGCTCGTATTCAAGACTTAAACTTTTAATCTCTATCATTAATTTCTCTTGATGGATTTTATTGAATTGGCGAATTTAATATAAAGAATATTTTTTTGCTATCTTAAACTAAAAATTATTTTTGCGGAAACTGCGAAATAGATTTCCCTGAAATACTCTGAAATACCTGTTGATCGATCGAAAGCACATTTCAAACTGATACCATTATATTATTTATATCTGTTAGTAAAATATCTTATCCATGAAATTTATTGACCTTTGAATAATAAATTTTAGGCCATTTCATGGCCCTTTTAATAAATTTATGCATATATGTAAAACTCGTGCGCTTACTACTACTCCCCCAGACGATATGACACTCTTTAATATTTTCATCAATGAATAAGCTTTAAATCCTTATAATCATTAAAACGTTTTTATTATTATATCTTTAAGTTATTTAAGGTTAGCGTATCACAGAAAAAGAGGAATTATTAAAAAATACACGTTAGATAAAGAATCACACTATCTTTATTCCTAGTCAACTTAATTTAAAGCTAAACAAGAAATACTTATACAGAATGGAAATATTTGTTAATGTAATAAAAGGAAATATCATTTATTTACTGAATAATTTATTAGGAAATTATACATTAACTGTTTATAGAAATCTGAGACTATAATAACATTTATATTGAATCTATCTGGCCTGTTTTGTGCCAACAAAAGGTTATCAACGAATAATTGTATGCCGAATATATCTTAATCAATTGATTGCGTCACTTTGAATAAAGATTATTATTTTCTCTTTATCTTACCTGTTGCGTTTTAGCGACTTCTCGTTTTTTTACAATACGCCACCCTTATTTTTTTTATTAGTACGCTAATTTACAATCTACTCTAACAACAAATTGAGTAATGAGTAAATACAGTGAATGATTCTTGGCGAGTATTGGGTACCATCCCTTGACGGTTCTCCATGTTCTCCTAGTTTATTAGGTCTTCTGGCCATCGTCGCTGGAGTCGTCTGTCGATTAAGGGTGGAGTGTATAGTGTATGTATTAGCTGACTGTTGTGATTGGCGTTGCGATCTTTGGATTTGGTGGCATAGAGGTTGATTACTTCGGTTATGAAAGGTATTCCAAAATCAGTGTGGAGGGTGTGGTTTGACACGTACCAGGGAGCAGCAGCCATCATACGGAGAGTCTTTGAAGGAGAGGTCTTTGGAGAGTCGATTGAAAAGTTTGGAGTATTTTGCTATTGGAGGGTTTACTGCAGCCCCACAGTTCTATTCCATATGTCCAGATTAGTCGTAAGATTGACTTATAGATGAGTAGCTTGTTCTCTAGAGATAACTGAGATTTTTTGCCTAATAGCCAATTCATTTTTGTTAGTTTAAGGTTTAATTGGGTCTTTTTCGCTTTAATATGTTCTCTCCACGTGAGTTTTTGGTCGAAATGCAGGCCAAGGTATTTAACAGTAGTTTTTCTTGGGACTGGAACGTTATTTATAGTTACTTGTGGACAGTTGCTTTGTTTTGTGGTAAACGTAATTTGGGCAGACTTGTCGGTGTTGATTTGGATTTTCCATTGCTTAAACTAGTTTTGGAGTTCATTGAGATGATCTTGTAATTTTAAGGATGCTTGAATGGGATTGCTATGGGACAACAGGACTGCTGTGTCATCAGCAAATGTGGCCAGCATAGTGTTCTCGGAGACAGGAATGTCAGCGGTGTATATCAGATAAAGGAATGGTCCAAGGATGCTTCCTTGTGGCTCGCCAGCTTTGAGTAAATGATAGGCGGAGAATGTGGTATTTATTTTAACTTGGAAGTATCTTTCGCATAGGTGGGATTTTAAGAGTAGGTACCTATATAGGACTGGGAAGATGCCTTTTTAATTTATAGAGTAGCCCGTCAATCCAAACCTTGTCGAAGGCCTGTTGCACATCCAAAAAGACAGCAGTACACATTTTTTCTCTTCGAGACATTCTTTAATTTTATTCGCAATTCGGTGGCATTGTTGTGTTGTTGCATACTTTTGCCGAAACCCAAATTGATGTTCAGGGATTAGATTATCTGGGATAGGTAGTTGGTTAATTCTGTTGAGTAGCAGCCTTTCGAATAGTTTAGACATTTGAGGGAGAAGGCTTAGCCACCCTTAATAACACAAATTTTAATAAAAACTTTTTCTATGTCGTTATTGTTTTGTTATCAGTAAAACTATCTTTTTCTCTATTTCTTTATTTTAACAAGCAGCAATATATAGGTATTATAAAAAAGAACCGCTTACTTTCGGCAACTACTACATAATTCATACAAATATTAATTCAACGGGTAAACTAACCCGAAACTGCCTAAAACCATAAACAACTTGAACGAAGGTTTCAATGAACTTCTCCTTCGTGGGGAATAACCCCAACCTATTTGAAAAAGTAAAATTTATAGCAGTGAAGTTCTGTATAAAGCCATGACGACAATAACAGATGAAATAGAACGTTCTCAGTAATTTCGATGAAGAAGTGTTTAAACACATCAAACAGGCTGCTATATCATTACATCAAATTCATTTTCCACAGAAATTACTAGAACAAACGAACACCGTTAAGCAGCGTCCTTAACTTGAAGTAATTAACAGACACGAATGTTCTTACCACATGTTAATGGAAAGAGTCTTTGAGTTTTCCTAAATTTCACGTTCTAATAATGTACAATAGAAGATGCAAATTCAAGAATTAAATGAAAATGTGTGGAAATTGGTATAATGTAATTAAACCAAAAATTTAACCTAATAGTTATTGAACAAAATAAAACTTTATGTTGTATGATGTTTTTAAGTGAAAAACGTGATATTTTAATAATATTCGACAAACACGGAATTAAGTTAATTCTAATTTCCTAATTATAGCATCATGTAACATAATCTCAAAAACAATACACTCAGAACGCTGTTAATTTTACCCATTTGGTACATAAAGGTATAACATTCTAAACAAGCCTCCCTTACCCAGTTGTTTCGTTTAGACTTTTGGTTAAACAGTAAGGGATACTTTGTTTTAAATCCTCTATCTTATAAATAAATACATGTAATGTAATGTAAATATAATGTAACTGAATTAAATATTAATGCGGTTTAATAAAACTACTCTATGTGCAGCAATTATAAAGCTCCTAATATTAAAAATTTTCTATTGGATTAGAAATGATTAGGAATAGAACACAGGAACAAATAATAAAATAGAGGGCGCCACCCAAACTGTATAGATTCTACATAATTAAATAAAGTTGGGAAATCTACACTCTTAGGAAGGATTTCCTTTAAAAAGTTACCTTGATTTGAAGAAATCTTCTTATATAAAAATGTTGGTTAAGAAAGGAACACCAACATTTTGTAGTGCCGAACTATGTCAATAATTATTAAATTTGAAGTCTGTATATTGAATAAAAATAAATAGAAAATTTGTTATAATACAGACCATAGCTGTTAATTCATTAAAAAATCCTACTTGCAATATTAAGCTATACATTTTAACTTATTTTCTGGATCCCAATATACGTACATACCTACTTAATGTACCAAAATTTATATTTCGCAAATGTTCAAAAACAATTTGACAAAATATTTTTTTACACTTACAATAAACATGTGACCTTAATTCATCGTAACAGTTATCCTCAGCAATTGTATAATACACAAAAATTATTTTGATTTAAATGTTGCTTGAATTTTAGTAATCCCCCCCCATCAAATAATGATGGACGTTAATTTAGTATTAATAAAACGTGCCAATTGCAACGTAGTGACACTGTTTAATATATTTAAATTAAGTTCTCTTTAAGAACACTTGATTTAAACGATGTGACCCTAACATTGGTTTTTAGAAAATTTGATATTATGACACCGGAATACAAATAAATTCTCTGCACGATACAACCACTGATCTCCATTTAAATCATACGAAACGGTACTACTAGAAAACACTTTTCATAAATACTAGCCCATAACAAGGCTCACAATACGGAATTACTTAAAACAATTTCCTATTACTGAACAATTCATAACAGAAAATACTTTGCTATTACATTTTAACTTTGTGCGTAAACATGGGCAGATTTGCTGCGTTTGACACAACACGAGCCGATGCTGAACGTCCAGCTTGAAACTTTTCACACTATTATCTCAATGCTGGAACTCTGAATGGAACTGACTTGAACAGGGGTGCCTTATAATAATTTTTCTAAACTTAAAAAGTGGAGTAATCGCAAACAACCATTCAAAGCCAAAGCATGACATTATTTCGTCCAATACGAAAACAGCAGAAATTCTTTCTAATATTAACATTTTAAAGGTGCATATCGAACGAAACGAAAATCTGAAGACATAAGACTTGACAACTTAGAGAGAATTATTATCTTTTTACAAATTTTCTTAAATTTTCGGTATAAATGTTTTATTATAAACAAAATTTTGTTTCCAACTGAAAACACAAAAGAGTTTCAACTGATAAAAATGCGATATTTGCTAGTAAATATCATAAATTAAATTGTACTTAGTTGTATTTCTGCAAAATGAGAACTTTAGCTGTTTTTATCGGGAATAATTTTAAGAATAGTGCCTATAAGCTAAATACAGACTGTTTATACTTTTAAATGTATATTTGAATGCAACTGCCGTTTATATTTAGGAGTAAACATATTTCTGTTTGAATTGTCATTTAATTTTAACCAAGAGGAAATATTTTGATATTATTCAGGGTGGTATCAGAGTTATCTTCTGCAAAATAAATATCTCAATTTTTAGCACATTACAGTTTAGACAGTCAAGTCTGTCGAATCATAACTATTTTGACCAAAAACAGTGTCATAAAGTTTAACTTTGTAAGCTGTATTTGTCAAAATATATACTGTTTTAACATATTTATGAAATAAATTAAGATTGTGGTATCAAGCTTTAAATTGCTATTGAACAGACAATATGTACTGCCTGTGTGGATAGATAAACAAATATGCAGTTAATGTCAAATGTGCACGATTGGTTTTAAAAGATAGCTACCGTGCTTGATGTGCGTTGCTTTTTGTGTTGATGTGTGTTTTCATTTTAACACAACCTTCTGTTAATACAAGGCGTCCCACAATGCTGTTTACACGCAATATCTCCCTTATTTGAAAATATAAAGAAATGAGTCATTCACAATAGTTTTTGGTTGATTTCTTTATCTTTCCAAATAAGGGGATATTGTGTGTAAACAGCATTGTGGGACACCCTGTATATAATAATCAAATATCTCCCTATGTGGAATTAAAAGTCGTTTTGAAAGGCTGTTGTTAGATGCATCTAGAGCAGAGAATACCATTATTTACAATGTTTCATATTCTATTTAAAGGTTTTTTACTTACAACTGTAATTAGGCTCTAGAGTAACCTCACTCCCTGTATAATTTGAATTAGTCGTCATGATATTTGTTTTCTTTTCTTGTTTTTCGCTAATTAATTTGTTTTTTAGTACTTTTTATGTTTATTTATTAAATCATCATATTGATCTCGATCATATGGTAAGGCTCCTTTACATATTGTTATAATATCTTATTTATTTTGGGTTTTTTATATATAGCCTATCAGACACAGATGCTAGTTGCTATGGTAACAAAGATAAAATACACAACTCACTACTTGCTTACTTTTAATTGAAATAAATGCGCCGGCTAAATATTTTGTATGAAAAGTCTATCTTTCCCTAAATTGAGACTCTCTGAGGCGAGTCGCTTCAATAGATAACTAAATTCTTATATTTAGGGACACAGTAATATAAAAGCAGATAGACAAAGTAATTTTTAAAATAATAACAATACAACTTTATTTTTCAATTTAAGAAATACCAAAGAACAACACACAAAACAAAATGAAAATTGAAAATAGATACCAGAAAAATAGATCCTTTTTGAAAAGATGTTTTTAAAGAGATAGAAAAGCTTTTTAATTATTAATTTACCTCTAAATATTTAAATGTAATTATAAAAAAATCTGATTACCAAATTCTATCTTTTTAATCCTATCATTAATTTTTTATATTAATCCCAAAATAGTTCAGTATTATTTATTTGGAGATTAATATTTTTGGTATCATCTTATTTCTTAATTATTTTAAAATGAAACCAACTACTATTCAAAATTTACGTTCATATTTTAATTCCTTTTTTAAATATTTGCCGCCACAAGATTGCCAACTTTATTTTTATAAATTCCCAAATATCAGCTATCTGTTTTCATTCGTCTTGAGAAATTAATCAAGAAAGTGTGTTAACTGCCACTTTCAAATATTTCCACATAAAGGACTTTACTAATTTGAGTTCCAAATCCATTTAATTCTATAATAGTGGTAAGTAAATTAATTTTCATTATCTATTTAAAATCCAGTCACACTTTTCATAAGTTCTTCTTTATTAGCAGTTAAAAAATTCCATCAAAGAATAAATTAAACACTTGATTAACTTGAACCCGCTTGTTAAATTTATCACTTAGATTTACCAACTTTCTTAAATTTCAAACACTTTGACGTTTTACAAAAATATCATTAACCTCAAAATATATGAATGATTTGTTTACATTTCTTTATAAACATAACCTTAAGTTTATTTATGCTCTACAACAGATGTGCACTTCTTGAAAAATGAAATTAGAAGAGAGTTTGTTACAAAAATGGCCGTACTTTTATATCTTTTTGCCGAAACAATTAAATGTGATGTAATTTGTGTATGAAACTAAAGAAACTTTGACAAGTCTACTTAACATAACCAGATTATTGTTTATAAATTTTAATTAACACAAAAACTAACTAGATACTCTTATAGATAAACCCCAATCTAACGAATGGTATATTGCACTTACGTTTTCATTACAAAATAAGGCCTCCATTGAATGTCGATGGAACCTAATTTTCAAACAACTATATATTAACCTAATTACTTAAAAATACCTTTTTACATCTTCCTATCTTCACAAATTTATACATTATATTCTAATATACATACATTATTTGCAAAATTGTAGGCATAAACAACATGAAAATTACATAAAAAGCCAATTACAGAATTTCAATGTACGATCTAAAATACTTATGTTGTGCATACTTATGTGTAAGTACATACTTATATGTTCTGTTTCTTCAACATAGTAATATGTTATCTGATATCATTAATAACAGCATTACCACAATTATGTGATAATGAAACAGCTTTACAATCCTCCACCAAAATCCTTTAACCGATGACCGATATCGTTTCTTATACTACTACTAAATTATGATAGTGATATTCATATGTTTATCCATTAGTGAAAAGTTTGTGTTTCGTTAGATCAAATTTGTTGAGAAAACTACTATTTGCTATAACTACATATGCTAAACACTATTTTCACTATACGTTAAAAAAGGTATCTAGCATCCAATTTAATGTACACTGCACCTCGTGGAATTTCAAAGAAATTTTCAAAATCAGTTAATAGGTTAAACTCGGTAAGAATTAGTGCAATTTTCAGGTAAGTGGGTACTTACATATATCTAAAGAGCTGTTTGCATAATTTCTTTACGTTTTTTCATTAAGTGGAAGGATTAATTTCTACGTATTAGTCCATCAAATATTCTGATTATTTTTAAGTAATTACATATTTAAACATTTAACCTCTTCGAAAGTTCCTTAGAATCTATCACGCTTGTTTCTATATATAGTTATTAATTGTAACGGTATATTTTTATCAGCTCTGAATAATTGTGGTTTCGTCCACATATTTACAAAAATCTTAAGTCCGGTTCTGCAAATTTACGTTCTTTTTAAAGTGTAAACTTCCGTTAGCATTCGATATAAACAACCCCATAAAACTTATTTTAAAAAAGGTTAGTTTCAGATCTTAGAATTATCAAAATCTCGTTGGTTACTCATATAAGCGTTTGCAGTTTTAGAAAAAAAAATCAATACTTGCTTTTGAGTTGCTGTGCTCTGATTCGTTAAGCCAAATCACGCGATTCGCTGATTGGGTACACGATTTATACCCTACGAACTATTATAATGCAACCTTCGGCTTTTAAAGAAAAAATCAATACTTGTTCTTGAAGTGAGACGCTGCTATTGGTTGATTTCGATTTTGCATCTGGTAATGTATTTCTACGCGGAAAAAGAACCCTGAGTTTTTATGCAGACACGAAAGACGCGAGACTTCCGTTCAGTGGCTGCTCCGAGTGACTTCAGTTTCGATCTTTACAGAGTATAGTTGCATCTAGTCCGGCTAAGTTTTTTGAGCGGCGTACCTCGAGCCTCGGCGGGGTTCAATTATAAATCCCGTTAAGCGAATTTAGTAATTTTCCGTTTGAATATGTTGTGATTATCGTTCGATTTGTTTATTATAAAATAACAAATTAACTATTTAAAGTGCCGTTTAGTTTTTCGAGTTGTTCGAATAAAAATACAGTTTTACAGTACCGCTTAAATATAGTTATTTGGTGATTCTTCATTTATTGAAGAATGGTTTAGTTGCCGGACATTTGTCATTAGAACTCGGTGTTAGTTCCCATGTTTAAGAAAAGGGGATTTTCATATCGTTACATTGTTCTTGCCGAATCATAATAATCTCAACAATTATGTTGAGCAACATTCAAGTAATTTTGAGTACCGTTCCAGTCAGAAGAATAATAATGAATTTAATATCGAAGGCAGTTATTGCAAAACAGTTGTGCTGAAGCTTGATGAATTTCGTTAATGACATTTAGTTCAAAATCCAGAAGACTTCTTCCCGCATCGTTACGTCCAGCAGTTTGTTATTGTAGCTTTGTTTAAAGCTTTTAAGGTGTTTTGAGTGTCAAGAGTTCGTATCCTTCAACTTGTGAAAGGAATTTTGGTATGAACACTAATTTGGACGATGAAAAACTGTTAAGGTATCGAATTTTATGAATATTGTATTGTTAGATAAAATTTAGTCATTTGGGATCCCGAAATTTTATTCATTTCTTGGAACAATAATTATTTTAAATTTGATGGTTTTATATTTTGAATTTACAAATTTTCATTAATGTATAACTATATTTTGATTGGTTTGGTATTTTGAATTTGCTATTTTTTTATTAATGTGTAACTATTTTGATTTGTATTGTATGTACCATTTTCTTTTGTTTTACTATACAGATTTCAAATTTAATTGATTACTTGACATAGTTTGGCTAAACGGACTGCTGATGTTTTTTGTTTTCTTTGGCTAATCAAGATCTTTTATTGTTTGATTAATGTTTTAATTAAATTAACGTCAAAATTAATAAGGAGGTTAGTTCCTTAGCTGATAACCTTCGCTTTTTCCAAATCTTATTCATGTTTTATGAAAAACATCCTCAGCTTTGGTGGCGCCCAACATATTATTATTTATTCCTGAATCCATTATTTAATCAGAAGCTTTTAGGGTTAACACCTGCGACCTGAAAATTTAAATTTGTAAAAAAGAGTTAAATCTCAAGCCGGCAATTTAGAGTATTTTGACATACAGTAAGTATCGTAATTTGTGTTCTAAATTTAGTTTAAATAATTTGTATTCTTCGTTTGACGTTTAAGCTTTGTTTATTATCGTTATTTTATCGTGCAGAAAAAAGTGTTGCTATAAATTGGCGGTCCAACGTGGGCCAGGTTTTTGTTGCTATATACTTTATACTGAAATTATTCAATTTGATGGTATACATTCATAAATCCTAAAATATTCTACGATGCACTACAGCAAGATGTTATATATTGATTTAATAATATTGACTTGGATCCCATTTATAAAGTTATTGAAAATCTGTTATGTCACTCACAGCCTAAGCATTATGCAAAAGGTCACATAAACTATTGGAATTGCCGTTGTTCCAATTATTAGTTTAATTGTAATAACAGCAATTCCAATTAATTAAATTACAGTGAGTTACATTACACAATTATTAATTTTCTAAATTGTATATTTTACGCACATAATTATATAAATACTTTCCCTCCGAAAAGTGCGCATTAATGTTTCCAGTCAAAGCATAATGAAGAACTGGAAATTCAATACACATTTGAAAAAGTATATTATACTATCGGTAACGTTGTTCCAACAAAAGGTTTCATAGATCGTAATGAATGTAAATAAAGTATCTGTTTTCGTGTTATATTTTAGTGATAATAAAGAGCTTGTATTGTACATGTTACAGGTTAAAACTGTTAACCTTTTAGGTTTTGAGCAAAGCTTATTATAAATGTAACTTAGATATAATATTAACATATATGTATAAATAGCGTATAAATATCAACACTCGATGTTAGTTATTAATCTAGTATGTACATCGCAGTAAATAAAAATATCTTATTATGTCAGAAATATATGCATAATTTCTTAAGAAAAATTACTTAATAAGAATTATCACCAAATGCGAGAAATTAATTTAAATAAAACTTGGTATAGGTATTGCATATTTACAAAACCAGAAAAATTAGAAATTGTATTTTGACAAAAATAGTTTTAAGAACTGTACAAAAGATTATTTGCTGCTAAATATTCTGATAGGCCAGTAGATCTACTAGTTTATTGTTTAGAACAAAGAGGAGGACATTTCGAATACCTCTTGTAGGTTGTTATTCATATTCAGTCTATTAGAGTGTAGAAAATAACAATCCTACTATTATTGTTAAAATACTTATGCATTTTTGTTAATAAAATACCTAATATTTATCGTTGTTTACACACAGTAACACATGTCACAAATGTGTATTCAACAATTCACAACAAATGAGCAAAACTTCATTAAACAGATGGAACGTTTATTGAAACAAATAAATCGTACCGGAGCGTAAATTGAAATTATATTTCAAGTTCTAATTATTCAGGTGTCATTTAAGATCTGTTACGTAATTGTCAAAGATGTCATTGGCGTGTTCCTTTAATAATTAAACATATATGCAGAAAATTTGCATATTTAGAGATATGAATTCGTACTGCATGAAGTTTCATAGAGTAAGAATTGACACAATAAAGTTATAATTAGATTAATGTTAAGGCTGATTAATAAAATTATACGTACAAACTATTTCATAATTGTAAAAAATAAGTGGCAATCCTAGAGGTTTTTATTAATAACTACTTAAATAATTATTATTCAATGTATAAAAATATCATAACTGATATACTCATTTGATTATAACATAAATTTTATTATGCGATATACAAGGTGGATCGGGTTACTATGCGTTAATTTTAAGGGGTGATAGAAGGCATCAAAAAGAACAAGAAAGTCTTATATAACTCTGTTCTAGAACGTACCACTTTTTCAGAAAAAAATAATCAAGTTGAAAACTTTAACATCATTTAATAATATTACTTTAATTATTGGATACAATTATTTTTACATTTAAAAATCCAATTTTCTTCAAAAACTTGTAAATGTAAAAAATCGATTTTACACGTAAACGATTGATCATACGAAAAAATATTATTGAGGTTTTTTGTTGTGCTAGACGAGTGCATCTTCTAACAAAGCTCCATTATTAAACTAATATTATTAACGCGGAAAAACGATGTTAAAGCTTACAAATTTAATATTTGTTTTTGAAAAAGTGGTACGTCCTAGAACAAGGATGTATGAAACTTTTTTGTTCCTTTTGACATCTTCTATTACTCCTTAAGATTAACGGATAGTAACCCCTTGCACTCTGTAGAATAAATAATAATATAAAATAAATAGGATTATTATTCAGCAATAAATTGATTATTGCAACTAATTAATAATTAGGATTATAATAATGATTAATTTTACTTTCTGAATTAGTATTTAAACACAACTTTTAGGATATTCATAATCCGATTCAACATTAAATGAGATAATAGGGTAGGTATCTTGAAATGTTCTGTAAATTGGCTTGCATTTAAATATTGGGATGTACCAACATTTATAATAATTACTGGTTAGGAAATTATGGAGTAGATTTAGTTACGTTTCCGGAATGAAATTCAATGTGTCTTAATGGCGCTTTTAGTAGACTGATAGTTCCCACTATTATTAAATTAAATTGGCGTTCTGAATAATTTACACCAACACCCAGGGCACCACATCTAAGATTTTCATTAACTTCCCTGCTTTTAATCAAGCTCATTATTTGGAATTCATTCATCACGATAAATATTGATGAATTAATATATGTAATTTAATACCCGGTCTTAGCTAGAATAAAGACTTTAATTACATATATACGAAAATTTTGCGATTCTTATTGATTTGTTGTTATAATGGATTTGTAAAACCTGTACTTTTTAAAAATTTAATTTTTGAATGTATAACAATTTTTAAACGCGTTGTTGTGATATCATCTCTACGACGTCATCATTAACATCAACCATCATTGTACATTATCGACATCTCCTTTCATGTTGTAAATCATTCACTGAATGACCAGAAATTGAACAGTAAGCTCCAATTTCCATTGTCGGAATAATTTCGTAATACCACAATTCATCAAATATAAAGCGTAGCAAGAGTTATCGAAATCCAGAATCTACACTAAACATCACTGACTTAGGCGGTAAGTGCTAATTCCCAATTAAATTCCATCTTGCATAATTCTAATCCATTTAGTTATTTTCGATTTTAACATGTTATGAACTATTTTCAAATACGATACTAGTGCAGTTTTTCTATTAGCTCTGTTACATTCTTGACAGCAGAAATATGAAAACTAATGTTAATTTAGAGGAAACCAACGTACTTCTCGGCCCTACCAAGCCATTATAATTTTTAACTGTATTTATTACAGTGTTAAAGTGTTATATATTTAATTAAATATAAATAGAGCAGAATTTTAAGTAAAAATGTAATTTTCTATAGTTCTGTAATTCTAATGAAATACTAAACAGTTCTTAGGGTTTTTTTTGTTTATTAGTAGGTTATAGGCTCTGGAGTCTCGTCAATTTTCCTCGTCCCGAGACTGAATATCTTTTTTCATGTGCCGGGAATTCCCAAAAAATCTCCCATAGTAATTTTACATCCTTCCATAAAAATTCAAATATTCCTTTTTAAAATCGCTTTAACTTTTTGTCTAATCACTTTCCTTCAAAACTCCCAATTGGAAAATAACTACACATAACTTATTTAATAACAGGCACAGCTGTACATACTTAAATATATTTTTCTATCTTACCATTCTTTTTTTATTTGTTTGTTTGAGAGAAAAGTTTCCTATTTATTGTTGTCCTGTTTGTCGAGAAGTCCTAAGCTTTTATAAAGTACTTTTCCTAGATATGAAAAATATTCAGCCAAGCAAGTATCATTTTAAAAAATTATTTAAAGTTTCAAAATAAAATAACTTTTAAATAGATTCATCCTTCTAAACCACTTTGCTATTTCCTAGAAAAAATAATACCTGGTATTGCATCCACAAGTTTTTATTATTTCTGGTTTATTGGGTAGTCACTTAGTCAAATGAAACAAATTCAGAAACGTAGTTTAAAATCACTATAAATAATTAGAAAATTATACTTTTGTCTTTACAACAGCTATCATACTTCAATATTAATTTTTAGTAGGTAAAGATATTCTGTTTAGACTTTTAGTAAAATCTTTTATAAATAACAGGGAATTCCGAGTGAAAACTCTTTTTGAATATAATTGAATAGAAAGCACAAGTTTACTTAATGAATGATCTTCTCGGGGGTTGTGTTCCGAGAATTTTCCTGTTAGAGACATTAGTATAGAGCTCAAGATTTGTTTCATTTTTATTTTAATTCTATTTTAACACAGACTAGAAGTTCCTTATAATAAAAGATTTTTCAATGATGAGGTATTACGTTAATTAAGGTTACGTGTAACTAGTTATTAAACCAATATTTGCTATACCTATCCTCACCTAGGGGAGGCATCTTATAGGTGCAGTTAGAGTTTTACAACATCAACGAATAAAATGATATTCTAAAAGTAATATTATAATAATAAGTCAAACAAAATAAGCAAATGTTATATTCGTTATATTCGAAAGTTAAAACTTACAATCTAGCAATGGTCAATTACGAGTAAAAGTCAATTTAAGATTTATGGCGAGAGCCATTGCATTTAAAAAGATTTGACCACTACGGTAACTGATCAATATGGTACAACCCACAAACTGTGCAAGCGTATTCTTATGCACAGTCGTGTGTAAAATATACGATCGCACTATTAAGAAATTTATGGTTTTAGTTTATGATTTAGGGACGTGTTTATGTTTATATTACCTTTGATAATCCCAGCTTAACTGTAGAAACAATTAAAAGACTACAAAACTAGGCCCACATTGGACCGCCAGTGAAAGAGAGCTTTTTCTTAACCTAGACGAAATGAACAATAAAACTTTAAGTATATCTAAATATTTATACTTACTTTACTGTGATGCTCAAGATTGCCTCAGCTTGAGATCTTGCTCTTTATTACAAATTTGAATGTCAGGTCGTAGGTATTGGTTCTACAGTTGTCTAATTATTAAAAGGGATAGATAAAGGTTTCAAAACTCAATAAAATACACTAACTGGGCGCCATCTGATTATGAAATTTGATAACGATAATTAAACAAAGAGCTGAATCATCAATCAGAAATGAAATCAGATCCAAAAAACTTTGAACAAATAATTAACTAGACTCAATAGTATCAAAATTAGGCTGGAGAAAAATATAAATAAAACGTTCATAATTATATGGGCCAATGTTGCTCACTTTAGTTAAACTTAAAAACATATTTATTATATGAATATCAAAAATAAAACATAAAAATATTTTTCGAACTTAAAAGTTCTGGTATTAATACCCGGCATAAGAGCTCTTAGCTGTAGGGAACGTTTATATACAAAGAAATATATATAATCAACATATTAAAACGTAAAGTACCTAACATAAATGTTACATTGTAAAACAAAGAAATCATGCTTTACAATACCTTAATTATTTTGATAAGTTGCAAACAAAACCAGTACTAAATTGCACGATATTGCCTTTTGTACCACACAGGAACAATTACTGCTGAATGATAGAAACTGGAACGAGTTCATGTAGGGCGGCAGTTACATAATTAGAACCCACGATGGATTAACCTTCATAACACTATGTCAAGATGAATTGTTTATGATCAAATTCACCCTAGCAAAATTTCTAATACAACCATATAACTTAGAAAACATTGGTTATTAAATTATTATTGTAAACAATCCACTTCTTTTCATTATTATGTTTTAGTATGATCCGTTTATCACTTAAATCCAGACTGAATTTTATCAAGCACTAGAATTTTAATAAAAGTTTAATTCGGTAAAATAATTTAAACTTAAATTCGGTATTTAATTGTAATTTTAGTCTTTGCTTCGATCGGAATTTCTTTATTATCCAATAGTTAAATCACTTAGGATAAAATCTATAATTATTTATTATTATTGTCGAAATACTGTACGAGAATTAACTCTTTGTAGTTAAACTGTATAAATATAAACGATACTTTCGGTAAGGAAATGAATTTCCCACTATTTAATAGCACAGAATTCCGGAAATTATAAGCACAACGAGACTTGATAATTTTAACGCAATTTTAAACTCATGCGAACGATGTCGAAATTTTTCTTCTTCATGACCGTCAACTTCATTATCTTAAGTCGAACTGACTACTCGGTAGCTCGACTTAGTTGAGACTGACTGGAAACTCCGGGTTGTTTCTCTATATCGGAGTGTTTTCTAGTGGGGTGCACTTTGACATTGGCCAATAGGAATCGCATGATCTTGTTTTAAGCGAATCAAAATTAATATTTCCAACACAAATGAGTCTGAAACGCAATACTTTTTGCAATGTAAATTGCAAACGGAATGTATTTTGAAATGCAGATGGTTTCTTTAAAAAATACCATTTAGCACGTACAAGCGATTATTCTTTGAAACGAAATAGGTTTTGTATAATAGTTTCGGGGAATAAAAAATTGAAACGTTTATGAGAAAGTTTAAAAACATGAGTTCACACTAATCAAAATGTCAATCTTTTAGATTTTAACAATAGAATCCTTTGACGCTGCAAGCACCTATCTAAACAGTATCCTTGTTTACGATGAAAGCTATAATTCTTTATTATTTTATTATGCGAAACGACTCCACTAGTCTGAAAGGATTTTAACAGATAACCTTTAAAAATTTTTATGAGGTTTATTTATACCGCATACCAATATAATTTTAAAGTGCAAGAAGAACGCAAATCTACAGGACCGCATTTAAGATTTTCTAGCAACTTTATAAACAAAATTTCATTATTTCGAAGCTAGCAAAAACATACAGTTACACAATTTAAATCCATATTAAATTAAATTTGTGAAACTTTTTATTTTATTTCATGATTTTATAGTTTTATTAAACAAGTGCATCATCATTGTATTTGTATACTCAAAAAGCTGAAGCATTTTTAATTAATAAATATTTTCATTATTTCACAATTAATTTAATGTGTGGTCAAAGTACAGTACACAACTCTAGTTGAAAGATAATTACTCGCCGGCGCGGCGGCTTGTGTGTAATTTCTCACACTTTCCCGTAAGAGACTTCTTAAAACTCTATTACTTTTTATAACTATTTTGAAATATTATCGATAATTAAACTTCAATAAATTGATCGTTTCAGTAAAAATATTATACCATTGAGTTGTTATATTTAAGGTGAAAAATTGAAACTACTGTTAATTTTGGGTCCGGCAAATGTCTGTTACAAAATAAGAGCCGCCGTTTAATTAAAATAAGCAAATATAAACATAAAAGACACATAGTACGAAAGAAACATAAAGAGGTTTATTTACCTAGTAATAAACAAGTAATAAGTAGTAAAATCAGACAATCAAAAGTTAAATCAATTCAATATATTCTACTAAAGAATCAAGTTATAATAGTTCCTATAAAATCATTATGCAAATATTACACTAAAATCCCACTTTTTATTAATAAATCAATATAAAAAAATTATTAATCAGTTCTTAAATTTCTAAAATCAATTTTTTAAATCATTAATTTAGTGAGTTAAATTAAAATCATATCAATCAGTATTGTATAACAATAAGAAATCAATGCTTAAACAAATAAAATCAACCAAACCTACTTTAGAGCTAACTAGAAAAATCCGTGGTACTTACACGATGTCTGTAGAAAAAGTACCATTTAAATTAAATCTTGCAACCATGTAAACGGTCAATTATACCAAACGAAACGCAATAACAAACCTTGTGTATTTAACACGTAACCTAAAAGTTAAACGAAAAGATTTTATAATTTACAGAAGTTTCAGTAGTAAACAACAGGTAACAGTAGTTTGTGTGGATGAAAGGGTTTAGTCTATCCTTCTGATCTTATCTTGAAATAATTATTATACTCCTGATGATTTAAATGCTGCTCCAATGGTTTTCAAATGGTAGTATATAAGTAAATCCCTAAGGTTCCAGAGAAATAATTAGAGTAAGGGTAACGAAGAAGTCTGGAAACTTCCACACACTTAAAAATCTCAAAGAGGGAAATTATTAGGGAAATTAGAAATTCCAAAGTAACAGTGATAAGCAAAATTCGTCAATCAAGAATCCCAAATTTAAACATTACTAAATCTAGAGTAGTAATAAAAATGTCTAGTTAAAAACATCACTAAATTAGGAATGACAAGATTAGATAATAACACAGTGGGGAAAAGGGCGACGATACATTCTTAGTGCTTAGATTACCCATTTAATTTTAACTAGTTTGCATTTACAAATTTATTGGTAAATTTCTTTATGCTAATAGATACTGTGTATAATCTTGAGAAATAAACTCCATATAATACTCCGCTTATTTGAGTACATACAAATCCGTTCTTTTATTTGCGTATGTATAACACTAATACCCCATAATATTATTGATAGAATTTTTAGGAAAGGCTATAGCAGATAGGAAATCCTCTTTGTATTTCGATATACATTATACATATAAATATTCGAATATTTTTTTCATTTTTTCTGGTTTATAAGAAATTATTAACATCTTATAAATTGTTTTCTTAACACAACGGCAAATACGTGCTTAAAATTCTGTAGCTTTGTATCAGGTTACAACTATATATATAAGATATGTAGAAGACTGACTCGTCTATTCGCGTCTATTCGCACCAAAACTCAGTTGAACTATCCCCTAATACCCTTGGTAGTTGTTGAATGATGTTTATCTCTAAAGTCCTGTAAAAAACCGCTCTTTACTAGAAATCTACTTAGCTAACGATGTTTAAAATCATTTTGTGAATTGCGAAACAAGTTTTTTTTGTGGCAGTTCAATCAAGTTGAATTTTAATCCATTTTGGTGGTTAACAACTTTGAATATAATAATCGCATTATTTGGTGGATTATTTTGGGTAAATTTCGAATTTAAGTTTTCAATAATCTGTGAAGGTAAACTATTTCTGTAATTATTCATCTATTTCTCACATTCAACAGGTATTTTAGTCAATTTTTGTCTATTTGTTAAATTAATTTAAATTCATTCTAATAAAGGTTTTTCTACCTTAAGTTCTTTAGCCGAGCATATTTCTTGAGATTTTCCTTTCAGTAAAACGTAGTTGATATGTCTTCAGTTAAATGAAACGGATTTCCCCATTGGAACTAGATCGAAAGGAGAGCTTTACTTCAGGAAGCAAATTTAAAAATTTGAGCTAATTTTGAGGTGATCTGTGCAACAATAAACTGAAACTTGTTTTCAGTAATTGCTTAAAAAATTTTTTCTATTTTCTGAAGGATAAAATCATAAGTGACAGTCTTTAAGTAATATCATCTTTTATTGTGGAAATCAATTTCAGATACGTAGTTTGTAGCAATTAAAAATTAAAGTTTATAAAAAATAAAATTAATCAATCATCAATTTAATAAAATGTTTGGTCATTTATTTGATTGCAAGGTAAATTTTTAACAAATACCTAATATTAAAAGTTTAATAAAAACTTTTTTCAAGAAGAAAATACTCAGTTTCGCATTGCTGCAAAGTCTTAGTTAATACACTTTGTATGATAAGTATGGTAAAAGGGTAGAAGGGTAACAT
This sequence comes from Agrypnus murinus, assembly GCA_929113105.1. Taxonomy (NCBI): domain Eukaryota; kingdom Metazoa; phylum Arthropoda; class Insecta; order Coleoptera; family Elateridae; genus Agrypnus; species Agrypnus murinus. The sequence continues at coordinate 22,009,845 of OV816026.1, forward strand.
TACATATTTTAGTTTGTTTATTTAGATTCAGTCACGTTAAAGAATTCTAGTGGTATTTCAATGCAAACCTTGCTTTCAGTACGCAATTGTTTCATGTTTGTTATGCATACCACATATAAATTTAGAGAGCGATAGTTCAAAGAAAAGCTCATTTTATTATAAAGCTTTATTCACACGTTTGTACTCCGTGCCTGCTGGCTGTTTTTGTAGTTTGGGTAAATAAATCCGAATCAGTATTATAGAGTAGGCTCATAATGATGTCTTACTAGAAAGTTCGCATACGATGAACTGAAAACAAAGCCTTTTGATTTCAGCAGTAATACACTTTCAATATAAACGCATAACTTTCAGTAATAAGCAGTATAACAACTGTAAACTTGGCCAACTTGTTTAGTTGTTTACGACAGTGGCAACGTAAACCTAATTAATTGTACAATTACGCGTAAGCTTTTAACATCTCCATTGTCAAATGAACATGTAAACGTAAGCTTGGAAATTGACGTTTTATAGGATTTTAAATTGGCGAAATTACAATTTATATGAGAAAAAGTAGAATGTTATGTAAAATTGTGATTGGAAGCGTAACTCAATTTTCATGTTTCAGTACCAGACCATATACGTCCCAGGGTGTGTTCGCTGCCGGAAAAAGCTTA